>WBNO01028453.1:338013-353564 GCA_013400575.1 Peucedramus taeniatus
CCCCCCCCGGCCGTGTGTGTTTGCGCGCACGTGTGCGGAGCGTGGCACCTGCGCGGGGTGTGCGGGCTCCGGGCGGTGCCGCCGGACGGGCCCGTATTGCACACGCGTGTGTGCCAGACACCGCGCCCGTGGCCGCCAGATACCGCCCGTCTGTGCTGGGCGGCGCGGGAGGGTGGGCGCAGGGTGCGCGGCAGACGTTGCGCATCTGTGCCGGGCCCTGCACATCTGCCGCAGTGGTGCGCAGCTGGCGCGAGCCTCGCACATCTGTTCCGTGCCGTGTGGGTGTCCCCGGCACGGTGTGGCTGTCGCCGGTGGTTGCGGCGCGTTGTGTCGGGGGGAGGATGCCCGGGAAAACATTTGGAAAAGTAGTGGGAGCAGCCACAAACGCTCACTTCAAGACATGGGGCGGTCTGGGGCACTAAAAGGTGGCCCCCTCATACCAGGCTGCAGTAGGGTGAGGCCGAAAACACGGCACCGAACCGCGGCGGGGTGCTGGTTCCTGCGCGGGGGTCCTGCCCCACCGCTGCCCCACGCTGCAGGGCACTGGCTGGCGCTAGCGGGGCTGACCCCCCTCCCCGATGAGCCGAGCTGGCTGTCGCTAGATGGCAGCAGGGCCACGTGGCAATGCCACCACTGCCACTGCTGTCACTCCAGGACAGAGGCCGCCACTGCTGGGTGCAGGGCAGGACCCGCTTCCACGCTGTAGCGGCCATCACGGCTGGCCCCAGGGGTGCTCGTGGTCCTGCGGGGTCTAAAGCAGGTCTGGGGCGCCACGGAGGGGACTCGTGCCCCTTGTGCTGGCCCTGCAGCAGCGCAGCCCCCGCAGTGGGTGCCCCTCCAGGCTCGGGGCTGGAGGCTGCTGGGGACACCGCCGCTCTCTGGCGGTGCGAGCGGTCCTGCTGGCATCCCGCAGTCGGGGCGGGCACCCCAGCGCGCCCCAAACCTCTCTCTCTGGGTGCTGCCTAAGAGGGTCTGGCTCCCGGTGGCACTGGGGTGTCACCCAAGTGGGGGGTGGTGACCGCCCCCGCCCCAAACACGGAGCCCCCGGGCCGTACACACGCGGCGCGGTTTGTCCTCCCGCGGACGCCGTAGCAGCGCGGAAGTGTCTCCATGGAGACGGGAGGAGTCGGGCCCAGGGATGGAGAAATACGAGCGGATCCGGGTGGTGGGGAGAGGGGCCTTTGGGTGAGAGGGCGCCGGACATGGGCCATGGGGAGGTCTCCAGACTTTCTGCCTCCGGGGGAGAGGCCTTTAAGCCGCGTCGCCGTGGTAGCGAGGCGCTTGCGGCCACGGCAGTGCGGGGTCGGCCGGGGTGTGGCACCCGTGGGGACAGGGCACAGAGTGCGTGACACCCCGGGGAGCGGGGATTGCAGGCGACCTGTGTCACCCCAGGGTGACACCAGGCCCTGTGCTCGTCCCCCCTCCCCGTGCTGAGGCCCCGTCCCTGTCCCCGCAGCATCGTGCACCTGTGCCTGCGCAAGGCCGACCAGAAGCTGGTGATCCTGAAGCAGATCCCGGTGGAGCAGATGAGCAAGGATGAGCGGCTGGCAGCGCAGAACGAGTGCCAGGTCCTCAAGCTGCTCAGCCACCCCAACGTCATCGAGTACTACGAGAACTTCCTGGAGGACAAGGCGCTCATGATCGCCATGGAATACGCCCCAGGTGGGCCCTGCTGTCCCCCTCTAGCTGGTCCCTTGGTAGTCCAGGGGATGCCAAGCACTTGGCTGTCTTTGGGTGAAGCTGCTGTGGTCTCATGTTGTGCTCCTTGTAAAGATCCTGGGCCTTGCACCCCCAGGAGTGCAAGCACGTCTCTCTTGAGGAGATGTTTTTGTAGAAGAGTATCTGTGGTTCTTGGTGGACACCAAACTGACCATGAGCCAAGTGACCAAGCATTGATGCAGGTTGTGGAGTCACCATCCTTGAAGATACTCAAAAGATTCTGGTCCTGGACAGCCTCAGTGGCTCTCCTTGAGCAGTGACCTCACAAGGTCCCTTCCAACCTCAGCTACTCCATGATGATATGCCTTCCACCTAACCATATCCAAAACAAGGAGATTTCAAACCCCTCTGTCCCTGATCAGCATCTGCCCTGGCTCAGGTTTCAGGCACATTTCCCTGTGTCAACTCTGTTGGCCCCACATTTCTAACAAGATTTCCTGTGGAGTTTCAGATGAAATCAACATTTGCATGAGAGTTTGCTAAAAGCTGTACGTGAGCCCTGAATCTGGACCTCCCCTTCCCGACAGGGGCCTCTCTGTGCCACGTGGCCTCTTGGACTGCAAGAATTCTCCTCTGCAGAACAGGCTGATCTTGTTCTGCTGTGGAGGTTTATGTCCTCTTCCAAGAGCTGTAATTTTAGTGTTTCTTTTCCTGCTGCTTTTGATAATATGTCAATGGTAACATATTATCCGTTCTTCCTCCCACCAACTGTGCTGCCATTGTTCAGGAGCATTGGAGGATGTGCAGCGTATCCCACCAGGATGTGTTTTTCCCACATGCTTGGCTTGTTAGGATGCCAAAATGGCAAAATCCCCCCCCCCCATCAGTTTTAGGCCAGGTTTGTGCTGTCCTGTGCCCACAGCCCTTTGCTGTTCCTTGCAGGGGGCACTCTGGCAGAGTTCATCCACAAGCGCTGTAATTCCTTGCTGGATGAGGACACCATCCTGCACTTCTTCGTGCAGATCCTCCTGGCCCTGCACCACGTGCACACCAAGCAGATCCTGCACCGTGACCTGAAGACCCAGAACATCCTCCTGGACAAGCATCGCATGATCGTCAAGATCGGAGACTTTGGCATCTCCAAAATCTTGAGCAGCAAGAGCAAAGCCTACACAGTGAGTGGGCAGGGCAGCTTCCTACCCCATGGCAGCAGGCTGCAAACTCTGGGTTTGGCTCACAGTAGTCTCTGGGAAGTGGCTTTAGGCAGTGCTGCTTTGTTCCTTGGCTGATATCTTTGTGCCTGAGTTTGCTGTGGCTCTGTGGGCTGCAGAAAGGTAAGAAAGACCTGCCCAAAGCTGGGAGAGGATGAGGTGTCTGGGTCCACTGGTGAGGGCAGGCAGGGTGGCTCCTGCTGGGGGTGGTGTTTGCAGACTCGTCTGACACATCCTTAGCAAATAAATTCCTGCCTGTGCACTCCCATCCTGCCTTAATCTCTTTTCTCTGCTTGACATTTAGTGTCTTCCCCCACCTGGGCTAATCTGACCAGACGTTTGTGTCACGCTCAGCGCTCTGGGCTCTGATTCTCTCAAGTGGATAGAAGCAAAATTAGAGGCAATCACTCTATGTGTCACTGGAAAGGCAAATCCTCTTGTTTTTCACTGAGATTTTCAGGCAGCTGTTGATGCCAAGGAACAAAAGCCCAGCTCTGTGGAGCTTTAGCTGGTGGTGTTCCAGCCAGCTCTGCACCAAGCCTCCCTCTTTCCACCTCTCTGCCCCAGTTTCACTGCACCGTGGTAAATTTGTGTCTCTTGTAGGTGGTGGGAACTCCGTGCTACATCTCCCCGGAGCTCTGTGAAGGGAAGCCTTACAACCAGAAGAGTGACATCTGGGCCCTGGGCTGTGTGCTCTACGAGCTCGCCAGCCTCAAGAGGGCTTTTGAAGCTGCGGTAAGAGCGATGTGGTTTACACGGAGCACAGGGAGCCGTGGCCTCTCACTGAGGTGAAAATGTACACTGGGATCACTTCTCAGCGAGCCGGGAAGTGTGAAGGCAGAGGGCAGTGCTGAGAGCTCCTTCCTCCTTGGCCTCGCCCCTGAGTGCCCAGCCACTGTTTGTCTCTTGTTTTCTCTCCAGAACCTTCCTGCCTTAGTGCTGAAGATCATGAGCGGGACGTTTGCCCCGATATCAGATCGGTACAGCCCCGACCTGCGCCAGCTCATCCTCAGCATGCTCAACCTGGATCCTTCCAAGAGGCCTCAGCTAAATGAGATCATGGCCCAGGCCATCTGCATCCGGCCCCTCCTGAACCTCTACACAGATGTGGGCAGTGTCAAAATGAGGAGGCAAGTGACACTGTCACCTCAGTGTCCCTTGGGAGGGGCTGCTACAGCCCACAGCATGGCTGACCAGCACTGCCTCCCTTCTGAGCTCCAAAGGGAGCATTTTCCCAATGCAGCTCTCTCTCCTGTGCTGTCTAATGTGCAGCTGCTGCTTGGCTGAGCTTGGCCCAGGGGCTCAGAGCCAGGCAGGTGCCATGGCAGGTGTGGGCTTGTCATCACAGTGACAGCAAACAGAGAGTTGTGAGCACAGGGGGAAGTGAGCTGGTGCCAACTCCCCTCTCTCAGGTTGTTTAAAGCACCGACAAAGCAATGCTGGGAGTGATTCACCCGTGGCTTCTGCTGTAGCTCTGCCCAGACATTCTGTGATCCAGGGCTCTGCAGGACATTAAAGGCTGGATTTTGGTTTGGCAGGCCTGAAAAACCCTTGGCTCCGGTGCCCACAGTGACCCACAGCCGGACAGGGGGACGGGCAAGCAGTGCCAGGCAGAGGGGTGAGTTTTGGCATGGTCTGTTCAACTCAGCTCCATTTGGAAGGACCCTTTCCTTTGGATGACACAAGTCAGAGAGGCACTCAGGGCTCTGGAGAGAGGAACTTAAAGAGATGTCACCTTCCCTGAGCTCTGGAGGAGCCCTGCAGCCCCTTAGACCAGCACTGGTCTGGCTCTGGCAGCTATGCTGGCACCCAGACTGGCTGATGCTGTCATTTTTCCCATGGGAGGAGTCAGGGATGCACATTAATGATTCCTCTGTGCCCCACAGGTGTCCGATGTGGTTCAGCCAGGACAGGAATCCCACCTCCACTGTCATCCATCTACACATGGGGCAGTGGGATCACCACCCCGCTCCGCCTGCCCATGCTGAACACCGAGGTTGTGCAGGTCTCTGCTGGCAGGACACAGAAGGCTGGGGTCACCAAATCTGGGAGGCTCATCCTGTGGGAGGTGAGTGACAGGGAAGCTGGGGCAGGCAGTGGCTGTGGAGCCTTGGATGTGTGGTTCCTGTGAAGGAGGCATTTCTGCTCACTCACAGACCCTGGCACTGCCTCCTCCAGGACTGCAGTCCCAGCTAAGGTGTGGGTAATGCTGATAAGTCTGTGGGGCTGGGTTCATCAGTGTTCTCTAACCCAGCTCTTCCATGGCTTCTCTCCATCAGGCTCCTCCCATGGGTGCTGCTGGGGGTCCTTCTCTCCCAGGGGCCACCGAGCAGCTCCAGCCTCAGTTTGTTTCCCGCTTTTTGGAGGGCCAGTCTGGAGTGACCATCAAACATGTATCCTGTGGTGATCTTTTCACAGCCTGTCTCACAGGTGAGCTGCTGCCTCCTGCCTCCACCTGCCTGGGTCCCAGAACCTCCTAAAACCCAGTGGGACTGTCAGGGGAACCTGCTCAGAGAGAGGAACCAGAGATGCTCTGGGCTGGGGTGACACAGAAGCCTCTGTGGCCTTTCATGTAGCATCAGGTGGGAGTCAGAAATGGCAGACATGGTCTTCCTGTGATGCCACACAACTTGGTCCCAAACTGTCTGGAGTGGGGAGGGCCTCAAACAGTTTGACTTCGGTGATCTTAAAGGTATTTCCAACCTAAATTATTCTATGATTCTATGAAATCTCCTGTGCTTGTTGTCCTGGTTTGGTGTCACCTGAAACCAGAACTGACAGTGGGGACTGCAGTGTGAGGAGAATCTCTGTCACATACTCTGTGAGTGTGACATGGGCACATGCAGTGACCAGCAATGACTGGTGTCACAGTGAGGAGCCAGCGTGAGCTGCTGCAGGGCTGGTTGTCCTCAAACTGCAGGAAAGCAGGGTTTGAAGCCCCCTCAGAGCAGTCCAGGAAGTGTTCTGGGTGGAAGTGGAGCCAGTCCAAGGCCATGTTTGTGGAGCAAAGCCCTTCCAGTGGTCCTGTGGGAGCTCTGTTTGCTCTTCTGATGGGGGTCAGGGCAGCAAATGACAGATACACAGTGAGCAAACTCCATGGGCATGTGTTTATCCTACCTCCCATGGTGTTTCCTGCCACCCCTCTGCTGGGCAGCTGCTCAGGGAGTGCCTCTGTGACTTTAACACCTTGACAGACCGTGGGGCTCGCAGCTCCTGCGTACACAGCTGCAGCAATGTTATCTCAGTGCTCTTATCACTGCTGTTTGTTTGTTGAGCCGTTGCAGCACGGTGAGGCTGCAGCTCCCTGGAAGCTCCTGCAGCTCCCTGGAAGCTCGCTGAAGGCTTTGTGACCCCTGCAGCTCGTTCTGAATCAGAGTGGGTCTGATGTCCTGGGAGCCATGGCCACCCCTCGGCTGTGTCACCTCGCAGGGCCTCACGTGTGCCTTGCAGGGCCTCACGTGTGCCACTGACAGGGCTCCTTTCTGTTCCTGCAGACAGGGGGATAATCATGACTTTCGGCAGCGGCAGCAATGGCTGTTTGGGGCACGGAAACTTCACGGATGTGAGCCAGGTTGGTGGAGAGGGTGCTGGGCGTGCTGCTCCCCCAGGGTAAAGGATGGATCGTGGGCTTCTGCACCACGTGAGGAGGCTCATCCCAGCTCCAGGGATGTGCATCCCAGGCATGCTCTGGCATCTGACCCCCTCCCCCTCCTCTCTCTGTCACTGCGGGGTTTAAAAGACCCAACCTGCCTCTCTCTTTCTCTCCCCCCCTACACAATGATCCCTTTGAGCGTGGGGGAAGTCAAGAGCTGCCTTGTGGTTGCTGTTGGCAGGCTCCCAGCTTGGAGCCTGCCTCCAATCACACACCTGCCTGCTTCACTCTTGGCCTGCAGCTGCCAGGGTTCACTGAGAAAAGTTATTTTTCAAAAGAGCCAGTATTTAAAGAAGAGCTGTGTGCTTCCGATTGGCTCGGAACACTGGGGCTGAGGGCTCATTGCTCCCTTCCAGCTTCTTCCTCGCCTGCCCTCGGATGTGGCAGCAGCCGATGGCTCCCAGCCGAGCCCAGGGACTGGTGCCATTTGTCACTGTGGTCAGCTGGCCCGTTTGTTCCTGCTCCTCCCAGAGCTGAGCTGCTCCCTGCTTATGGCTGGGGAGGGGAGACCAGTTGGAAGCAGCAGCCACATCCCAACAAATGGTGCTTTTCACTTGAGGACGATAATGAGTATGAGGCGAGGTGTCAGATCTAACAGCAGGTCACAGCAGGGGCCGGGTGAAAAGTGGAGATCCTGGTCCCTCCACACCCTAATGAATCTGAGCCGTTAACTCACAGCTCCTCTGCACAAGAGCCTTTGAGCCAACACATCCTGCACCAAGCCCCTGCCTGCTCAGAGCAGGCGTTCACAGCCCCTGGCACTCCCCACATGGGCAGGGGGGCGAATCCCAACCCTTGCTGAACCTCTTCTCTCTCCAAACTCTCGTGCTGGCTGCTTTCTTCCGCCCCAGAGATGTTTGCATTATCTTCTGTGCTGCATGCACGTAGTCTCTTATCCCTTTGAAGACTGTTTGGAACAAAAAAAAAAAAAAAAAAAAAAACTCTCTGTTGTTTGTGTTGGATGGAAACTGGGATGCTGCCAGTGCTGTGTTGAGTTTGGGGGGGCTGGGTGGGAGGGATGGGAGCAGCCGGGCAGGCTGGGAGGTCTCGGCTGACGGCTGCTGCTCTTCCCCTGCCAGCCCAAGATTGTGGAGGCCCTGCTGGGCTACGAGATGGTGCAGGTGGCCTGTGGCGCGTCTCACGTCCTGGCGGTCTCCAACGAACGGGAAGTGTTTGCCTGGGGCAGGGGGGATAACGGTAAGAGAAGTCTGTTTTGCAGAACAGGGCTCCTGCCTGTTCCCACTCCCTTTTCTGGCCCTGTTTGCCACAGTCTCCTCCAGATGTGCCAGGGTGGGTGGCTGTGGAAGAGCTGCAGCTGTTTTGCTGCATACCAGGGCCTCCATGCTGTGGGTTTCTCTGCTTTCTGGGATCCCGGGCTGGGCTCTTGCAGCAGCTGTGTCAGTGCTGCTCTCAGTGGGGCTGTGCTCGGGGTGTCTGTTGCCATCAGCTGTTCCCTGCTCTGTTCCTCCTACCAGGTCGGCTTGGGCTGGGCACCCTGGAGTGCCACAACTGCCCCCAACAGGTCACAGTCCCTCCGGACCACGAGGCTCAGAGGGTTATCTGTGGCATCGATTCCTCCATGGTCCTCACAGTGAAGAACCAGATTCTTGCTTGTGGGAGCAACAGGTAAGAGGGGTGGGGGTCTGTGCTCCACTTATTACCCTCCTGGGCCTATCTGTGTTGCGACCAAGGGGCTCCAGAAGACATCCCTGTGTGATCCTAGAGATTCTCCCTGTGCAGGTGTAACAAGCTGGGCCTAGACCGGATCAGCTCAGCAGAGGAGCCTTCCCCAGAGGACCAGGTGGAGGAGGCCACTGTGTTTATGTGTGCCCAGTCAGCCCCCTTGAACCAAGAGCCCATTGTGTGTGCTGACATCGGTACAGCACATTCAGCTGCTGTCACAGGTGAGGGTGTGTGCCCAAATCTGAGAGGGGGGACACCTGAATTTTCCCTGTCTTCCTTCTGCCTGTTTGCCATGGGCAGTCTCTCAAGAGACACCCTGCTCCCAATGTTGAAGCTCCGCAGAGCAGGATGCTCAGCCTGGAGACAGCAAAGAGCTTCACGGGTTTCAGTGTGTCCCAAGTGACACCCAGTTGTGTCTCTCCTCTCTGCTGTCAGCCTCTGGCCAGTGTTACACCTTTGGGAGCAACCAGCACGGGCAGCTGGGCACCAACTCCTGCCGCAACAGCCGCGTGTCCCACCTGGTTGTGGGGCTCGAGACAATGAAGGTCACCGTGGTGGCTTGTGGAGATGCCTTCACTGTGGCCATCGGAGCAGGTGAGGCTGAAGCCCCCATGTCCTGGCTGGCCTCTGCCTCTGCTCTGGCCAAGGCAGGAGTGCAGCAAGGTGTTTATATCCCTCTGCAGACGGCGAGGTGTGCACGTGGGGGAAAGGAGCCAGGGGACGCCTGGGCAGGAAGGACGAGGAGACGGGAGTGCCGAGGCCAGTGCAGCTGGAGGAGACACATCCATACCTGGTGACCTCCGTCGCCTGCTGCCACGGGAACACACTGCTGGCAGTAAAGCGTGAGTAAAGGCTTTATCCCTGTGATTCCTGCCATGAGGACCCAGCCAGACACAATGCCTTGTGACCGGAGCTGTGCTGAGTAACCCTGGCGTGTAAGCTCGGTGTTATTCTAGTCCTTCTTGAGCTGTAGATGAATAGAAATAACTTCAAGCCCAAAATAATTCCCCTGCTGCTCTTCAGCTCTGTGACACTGCCTCTCCCACTGGGCAAGGGAAGCAAAGGGATGGCAGAGGCTGTCTGGTGCACTCCCAGACAGGTAGGCTGGCCAAGCTAGCGTGCCAGTGGTCCACTCAGTATCCAAAAAGAGCAGCTCTCTAATTGATGCTGCTGAAATAGAAGCTGAGATTTGAGGCGTCATTTTGGCTGCTGCCTTTCCATTGTGGTTTGGAAAAGATAGCAATGGTTTTGTGGTTCCTCTCTGCTCGGGCCAAAGGCAGCATCATGGCTCGGTTAAAACGTGCCCGTGGCATGACCTGCCCTTCCGTTGCCTGGATGTACAACAGGAGCCTGGCCCAGACTGCTGCAGGGGCCTTTCTTCCTCCTGTGCTGGGCTGATTATGGCCTCAGCCTGGGCTGAGGGATTCCAGCCCCATCCCACTTCAAGGAGGCTAATTACAGCCCAGAGGGGAGGAGGCCTGGCTGACGGCCCCGGAATCGGCCCTGGCTCTGTTCCTCCCCTGCAAGTGCCCAGCTCTCATGTGATGTGCTCTGCCACATGAAGGGGATGGGGAATGGCTGAGTCCCCAGGCTCGAGAACAAGAAGGGCATTTGTCATGGGAGTAAAAGGGTTTTGTCTCTGCAGGAAGACTGCAGGCTGCTCTCCCCTTCCGCTGCTCGAGTCGCCCTGCACTCTGTGGCAGCTGGTTTATGGGCTCCCACCTGCAGCACTGTAAGAGCAGGGACTGAGTGTGTAGCCCCACTGCTGTCCCTCTGCCCAAAGCCTTGTCCTGTCCCAGTACTAGGAGTGCAAACTCAGTGGTGTGAGGGCAGCAGCCTTGCCTGCCCCAGCATCCCTCAGCAACTGGCATGCAAAAAAGCACTAAGAGCTCTGTAAATAGCTGAGATTTGGGCTTTCACACAGCTCAATCTGCCTGGAAATTTCTCCAGAGAGAACACGAGATCCAGTGACACATGTGATGTCATTGCTGCTGTGATCTGGCCCGGGAGGGTGCTGGCACAGGCGAGCTGCACTCCACCTTTAGGGCGGCCGTTCTGCTCCTCCCATAGGGCTAACTCTGCTTTTGACTGGCTTGGGCTGCTGCCCAGGTTATCATGAGCTGCTGCTGCTCCCTTCTCTCAATCCCACTGCAAACAGAGTAATTGGGAGAAGCCAGACTGGAGAGGAGGGGAGTGCAAACCTTAAGAGACTGCATTTCATCTTGCTTGGGCTCTGTCTGCCAGGCGTTGCTTTGCTTGTGCCGCTACTGAGGTCTTGCAGTGGCTTCCTGTAGGGAAGGGGACATGGATTTTGGTGCCCATCTGTTGGATATCATGCCTGTGTGGGGCAGAACGCTTCTTGTAGCTTTGTCAAGTTGGGGCTTCCAGCTAAATCTTGATCTTTACTGTTTTTATTTCAGCTGTCGTGGAGGAGTCGCCTTCCCAGTGAGTGAGAGCAGCCACATCCTGCTCTTCCTGCTGCCCATGGTGGCCTGGCTCAGACACACTCCAGGCTCCAAAGCTCCTCAGCTGCACTCCAAAGGCAGCAGTCTGGAAACAGAGAGCTCCTAACGATGGTTCCCAAGGAACCAGAGCTGGTCTCATTTACTGAATTGTCACTATGAACCTCCAGTGCCTGAGAGTCACTGCCCTGGATGTGCCCAGAGCTCTGGTGCTGCCTTCAGGGGGTCACACCGTGGCTCTTCCCCTCCCTGCTGGAAGTGCCTGTGTGGAAGAGTGAGGAGCACAGAGGTTGTTTTCCTCTGTGGAAACTGTTTTTGGTTACAAAGCCCAGGCTGACAGCTCCATGTCTGAGAGAGCTGTCAGCCTTTGCACAGCAGCGTCTGGAGTCAGGGCCCCAGGCGCTGTGCTGGGTGACTAAATGCAAACCTCTTTGCTAATTAGAGAAGTCTGTCCTTTCCCATCCCCCCCTAAAACGTTTCACCCATTTATTGAGCACACTTTGGAGGGTCCTGCCTGCACGGCTGGCTGAGCTCTGCACGAGCAGCCTCCCTGTGCTGCACAGCTCTCCCCAGATGCTGCCTGGAGCTTTCCAATTACGGCCTCCCCTGGCCCCAGGAGCTCGCTGGAGGATCCTCCAGCTGACATTTGTCCTCAGGCCCCTCAGTCCTGTTGCTGATGGGCTCACTGGCTCCCAGCTGAGCTAGGGAAGGCAGCAAAACACAGCCAGTGATCCTCAGTGCTTGAAGTTTTTTAACCCAGATTTGTCCAGGGAGCTGAGGGTTTTCACCAGGGGTCTTTGCAGGCAGGAGAAGCACATCTGTGTGTTATGGACAGGAGTCACATTTTTTGTCTCCAGAAGGGTCGTTTCCTTTCCTTTATTTTTTTCCTCTTATTTTCTTTTTTTAACTTACATTTGCCCTGGGCCATTTTTTGATGAGCTTCTGTCTCTGATCTGTCTGACATTGCAAATGCTCTTGCCTTTCACATCCATCTTTGTGCTGTTGCCAATCTGTTGTGTATAAAGTCGGTGCTTTCATAAGCTGGCTGAGATGAAATCTCTCTAATTATTTTTGTGATTCTTTCCTGTTTTCAATGAGGGAAACCTCGACGGGCTCTGGTAAAAGCCAACTGATCCCTCTGTCATGTGGAAGGTAATGAATTTCTGCAGCTCTCCTGCCCGTCCTTCCCTCTCCTCCCAGGCTCCAGCTGGGGAAGGGAGCAGGTCCCGTCCGGCCGGGAGAGGCGTGTGCAGCCCTGGCTGCAGACACAGCCTCCCTGTTTGGCTCCTGGCAGGGTGGGAGCATGGGTTTTTCCCTGCCTTTTTTGTTTCTCGTGGAGCTGCCTTTTCAGGCGGTTACACCCTGCTATCCCAGGAAGCCGACTGGAATTCAAAGGTTCTGCCAGTCCTTTGGCACTTTCCTGTGCTGCCGGTTATGGAGACGGCTCAGCGCGGTGTCGGGGAAGGTGCTTCCCCTTCCCAGACCAACCTGGGCACCAGGGTGGTGGCAGGGCTGGCTTCAATTGCTTCAAAGCCCTTCTGGGCCACTGCCTCTCCTCCCTGTGTGGAGCTGGCAACAGCTCCAGCTCCTTCCAGCATCAGATTTCTCTTGCCTGTGTTGTGCAGGGCTCTCAGGGCTTCCCTCACCCCACACCACATTCAAACACATCCCATAGGAAGGGGCTGGTGTTCCTCCTGCAGCCTGGCCAGGGCTGAGGGTTGGCTGGGACAGCAGCAGGCAGGACAGAGGTCTAACACCCTTTGTCTTGGCAGTTGTGGCACCAAAATGCCACTGCTTCAGGAGCCAGGCTCTTCCTGCTCTAGCTGGGCTGCCAAATCCAGGGGTGCGGCCCCCCCACCTGCTTCCTATCAGTGTGCTGGTGTTAGGTGAATGATTTTATGGCTTAATGACACCTTTGCACTGCACTGCTAGCACTGGAGGTGTCACCAGCTTGAATATTTGGGTCCTTTGCTCCAGACTGGGGAAACCAGTGTGGACCAGTGCCCTTTGTGCTGGGCCAGGGGCTCTGGTGAGGCCTGGAGCCCTCAGGATTTCACAGCCTGGGCTCTCCACACAGGAGTTCAGCTGTGAAGCCCAGCGAGATCATTTGAATAATTTAATACCGGGCTGTGACCAAGCCTGGCGAAAGGGTAAAGGAAACAAAGAGGCCCCCAGCCCCGAGCAACAAAAGCTCCTGGAACGACAAGCCGAGGCATGTCCGTGCTGCCGGAGGCAGAGAGCAGCCCGGGCAAATAGGCCACTTGCATTCCTCATGTCTGCTGCTTTGTTTCCCTGCAGAAGCTCCCGGTGAAATCTGCAGGTCTCAGGGCTTCTCCCTTTATCCTTTTTTTTGTTCCTGTGTTGTGTGGAGCTGGTGGTGGATCAGTGTCCCCACGGCTCTTCCTGCTAAGGAAAGGCAGGGCTGGAGGGGAGGTGATGTGGGATGAGGCTGCCTGGTCCTCGCTTGTGCATCCTGGTGCGGGTCCCCTCTGGCCATTGTCACCCAGGGAAAGGCTGTCCCTGTTCCAAATAAGATCCTGCTTACTTGGGGCTGTTACTGTAGCAGGAAACTGCCTGCTGATCCCGCGGCTGATTTATTCTGGTTCGGGCACCTCTGTCGAGGTCGTATCCTCATTCCCACGAGGCTTAGGCAGGAGGTGCGGCTGCCGTCCCTCTGTCCCTCTGTCCGTCTGCCGGGATCCCTTACCCCTGCCCTCCCTGGGTACGAGGTCCCAGCAGCCGGGAGAGGACTCTCCCCACTCCTTTCCCTGCGGCGAAAGGCTCCACCTGAACTTGTTTAGAAGCCGGAGCGTCGGTTTTCTGTCCCTCCAGTTTAAGTTAAATAGAAGGCGGAGGGATGGAGTAGCAGGGAGAGGCTGGGGAAGAGGACAAGAGGCCTCTCCGAACTCAGCTGGTTTCAAGAAGTGACCCATCATGGGAGACAGGGAACATATCACCTCCACAAAGGGAATTGCCCTGAGTGTCGCCTTTGTGTGAGACAAATGCCTGGCTGTGATGTTGAGGGCGGCGAGGGCTTTGCTTAGGGGAGAGGGGAAAAGGAGGGATCTTTGTTTGCAGGGTCTGACACCTCCCAGCCGCCCTGCCGGCACAGCCAGCACCTTCTGATGGCTTTGTCAGCTCCTGGCTAATTAGCAGAGATGCTCTTCAGTGAGGTTAGGGAAGAATAATTTTAAAACATCAAAGAGAAGCAGTAAATAATGATAAAAGTCGGCTGTTTAATGGTTGTCATCGGAGGCACAGGCTGCCTGTGTTTACAGGACTGATGTGTCCTGTTTTTGGAGTCCCATCAACCCCCAGGATACCAAGGACCTGTCCTTTTGGCCTGAACCTTGTCCCAGAGTCGTGTCCAGGGACAGTTTCTAGTCGGGGCCAGGTCACAGCGTATCAGGGACAGTGTCTGGGTTGTGCCTATCTCCTGTTGGAGACAGCCTGGCTCCGGGCTCTGCTGGCACAGAGTGGCAGAACCAGCTGGTAGATCCTGCCCTGGGGGTGTCACAGCTCCGGCCGGGGAGCACCTCAACCCCAGCTCAAGGTGGCTGTTGCTCCCCACTGCTCCCCGTACAGTTGCCCACTGTCACTTGTTTTTACCTGTCGGGTTTCCAGTATCACTGGGAGCTGGTTAAAGTTTAGCTCAGTGCTCTCCATCATCTGAGCAGCGACTCACGTCTCCTAGAAAATCCCCTGCTGATGGCAGTTCGTGCTCAGTGTACCCCAGTACAAGGTTCCCTGATATTTGGGAGCCCCGGTGCAGCTCAGAACAACTTGCCATCCCTCAGGGCAAGCCCAGAAATGAGCCACCCATCCCCTCCCTGGCAGCTCTAGCAGCGAGCAGGCTGCCTCCCCCCGGGCTGCTGCAGCGTTTTATTTTAAGCAGAGCCTCTTGGGGAGAAGGGTAACGTGAGCTCCTTGAGTGACAAGTGATAGAGCTCGACTTGCTCAGCGTGTCCCCCAGGAATCCCTTTCCTCTGCCATTTGCTAATTGAAAACTGCCAACATTTGGGTCTGGAGCAACTGCCGCCCTTAATGGGAAGCTGGCTGGAGCGAGCGTTGGTGGGACTAACACATGCTCACAGCCTGTCATCTGCTCAGCTCCATCTCTGGGGAAAGGGGCAAATACTCCCATATGCTGCTCTGATTTCTGAAAGAGTGACGAGGGGGCTGGAGCCAGACAGATTTGCTTTTATTCTCCCTCCTCCAGGCTCTTGCTCAGTTACAAACCGTGGCTGGAGGGAGGCTGTTGGCTGCAGCCTGGGGCGTGAGTTCCCAGCAAGACAAAGCCACAGGAGCGTGTGTCCCCCTCGTCCCTGTGGCACGGGGGGCTCAGGGCAGCCCCTCCATGCCCTGCTGTGGGTGATGGCTGGGACACGAGCTGCTTTCAGTGGCAGGAGCAGGACTGGGAGCTGTATCCCACCTCCAGCCTCGCTCAGGGGCACAGCCATGCCCTCAGGCTGCCTGCAAGAGCCTGGCACCCCTGGGACGACTCCGAGTCAAGGAGGGCATGCAGGGTCAGCGAGGACAGCGCAGTGCGTGCCCCCAGAGCCCAGCCCTGGGCCAGGGGAGGCTGCAGCGGGTGAGGGGGCCGTGCGTGATGTGGTGTTGATGCTCCCCAAACTCCTGTGGTGGCCGTTCCCCGTGCGGTGTGTACCAAACCCCCCAAAGCGCCGTGCCCGGTGGGGTGCTCCCCAAGTCCCCAGGGTGGCTGTCCCCTCGTGCTGCACCCCAAACCCCTCGGAGGGGCTGTCCCCGGTGCGATGCTCCCCGAGCCCCCGGGATGCCGGCACCGCTCCATCCCCCCCGAGCGGCGGCGGGGCGGGGAGGCGGGGTCCGGGCGGGGGGCGGTGGCGATGCCGGTGCCGTCCCCCG
>WBNO01028453.1:361456-401247 GCA_013400575.1 Peucedramus taeniatus
TTTTAATTCGTATTAAGTATACATTTTATCCTTATATATTTTATGTTAAAATTTTATAGTTTATATATATTTTATATATAATACTTATACAATATTTTAAACTTAATATTTCACATATTATATACGTATATTTATATTATTATATAAAATTGCATATGTCAATATAATTGCATTACATAATATTTTAGTATTTTATATTATAGAAATTTTATCTGTATATTTACATCTTTCCTACTTCATATTTATCATACATTTAATTTCTATTTAGTAGCTATTTATTATTATTATCCTTATATTTTATATTTTCATATTTTTATATTTATTATGTACATTTTATTTGTATATATAATTTATATGGGTTTTTTCGTGTATATATATATACACACCCCATACACACACTGAGTACAGGGACAGCCCTGTCCCTCTGACCAGCCCACACAAGGTGTTTCCAACCCTTTGTTCCAACCATTTGCCCTAAAAGAAATAAAATAAAACCAAAATCCTTACATAATTCATTAACTAAAAGTGGGAAGCAGTGCTGGAGGAAGCCTGGCCAGCAGCTCCTGGATGAAAAAAACCCTGAGAGCTCAGAGTTGTCCCTGTCCCCACCTCAGGGGCCAACTCCCAGCTCTGCTTTCCCTGCTTGGGTTGATTTTCCCCCTTTTCCTGCCCCACATTTGTAGGATGTGCTGTCGGGTGCTGCACTCCAGCTCTGTTTTCCTGGGCACGTCTGGAAATGTCAGCAGGATCTTGGAGCACCTCTTAACCTTCAGCGTTCCAGGGAACCCAGCAGGGTCTGGGCTGCAAGAAAAGCAGGAGGGGGAGATGCTCTCAGTGCTCAGGGAGGAGAGGGAGACAAATCGATTTTTGCTACTAAATTTAGCCTCAAATATCAAGTTTAAAAATAAACTTCCTGGAAACTTGGTGGTTTGAGGGTTTGTTCTAAAGGTTTGTGCTGCCTGCTCACTCCCTGCTCTGTTGTCCCAACATTGCTGGGACACTGGAGGGACCTTCAGAAGATGCTTAAATCAAAGAGGAAATCTTATTAAATACCAAAAAAAATCGAGGGAGACCCCACCTGGAGAGTTATTTCCCTGTGTAAGACCCCCACCAGAGTGGAAATGCCCTAAATAACCCCCAAACTTTTTTAACCTCTTTAGGATTGGTAGACAGGGAGGATTTTTGGGAAAACCACTTCATCTGCTCCCACCAGAGCCCTGATTTGTGCTGATTCTTGATGCTTCCTCTCCAAGACAATGAAACCAGACATAGATATTGTATAAGGGAGAAAAATGTGAGAAAAATTTGCATTGCACATCCTTTATTAAAGACCAGTCTGGGGCCCTTCCCTCCCCATTTGCCCCCAGGACTGAGGGGTTTGAGGGCAGTAAAAGTTGACAAAGATTGAAAAAAGATTTCACAGCAGTTTTTTGGTGCAATCTCACTTCACTCTCTGTACATCTCTCAGGCTTGCAGCCACCCCAGCAGAATCAACAGCCTGTACCCAATTGCTTTGAAATTAACTTAAACTAAGCAGATAAAACACTCCAGTAATTTTATTGCAATTTGGCTCTGCTGAATGTTGAAGAGCATCCGAAAGGCAGCTCTTGCTGGAGGGTGTCCAATGTGAGCTCCTCCAGCAGCTGACCACAATGTGTCCCTTTCCTTTGGCTCCTCCACCCTCTGGACCCCCCAGGACTCCACATGGAGCAGGATTTTTTTCAGCTCTGAATTTTTGCAGCATCCCCAATGTTGCTCCTCTCTGAACATCACAAGCTGCTGGAGCTGCTGGAGTTCACAGAGAACATCTGGGTGTTGCCTACCTTGGGTCAAAATCTTTGGAAGAAAAACCCATTTGGCCCTAAAAGAGAAGTTTGAAAGTGTTGGATTTTACTCAAAGCCCTCAGCTTAGCTGTGGCTGCAGGTGATTCCTCAGTGGAGGCAGCAGCTGCTCACACCAAGTCCCTGCTGGATCATTTTCCACCAGATCCTTGCTCCAGGTCCAAATGGCTGCAAAGAGAGAAAGTCTCCTGAAAACTCTTTACAGAACAGATTGTTCCTGTTGGGGGGATGGATGAAGAAACCAGATACCAAAGAGGCTTCGAGTCAAAGCAGAAGAGGATCCTGAAGCTCTGATGGATGGAGTGGCTGCTGTTGGAATTTCTGGCTGCTGGAGAGGGATGCAGCAGTGCCTGTGGGCAAACAGCTCTTCCTGCCTAAGCTCAGCCTGGCTAAGCTGCTTGGTTTAGCCCAAATTCCAGGAAAACCATGTGGGAACCAAATGTCCATGGCATTTGGGGAACAGTGGGAACAGTAGGAAGGAGGGATTTTGACGCTCAGGCTTGCAGTGAGCACAGGAGATGGGACTGGAGTTTTGTCCTTCTGAGAGATGGAAGCAAAGATTAAATGAGATGTACAATCCTGGGAGAGGGGAGGAAACCCTGGCAGGTCCCATCTTCTGGAAGGTGACCCCAAATGTTACAAATTCCCTTTAAGATTTTGGCAGGACTCAAACCCCCTCCTCCACTCCTCCTCCTATTTTTAACCATTATTTCAGCACCTTTCTGAGATTGTTTTCCCAAACCTTCCCTCTTATTGGAGCTGTCAGCCAGACTCTGCCTGATACATTCCTATCCCAGAAACCCATGGAGACCCTTCCCAAATGCCCTCTGGGACAAGCACCTACCCTGTCACTCCACCTCACACTGCATAAAACCAGAAGAAGGGACAGAGGGACCAGGTCTCTTTTTTTATTTTTCCTATGGACAAAATAATAATAATAAAGAAAATTCTAATTGGTACCTGCAGCACAGAAGCAGCAGCCTTGATCAGTCTTGTGGTTTAATGAAACACAGCAGCAATTCCCAGGTCTCTCCCCAGTGATCCCCAGCAAAAAGCTCTGTTTGGTTTCCACGGGAGCGGCCGAGACCCCTCGAGACATCTGACATGGAAAGCTTAAAGAAAACTCACAAGTGTCTTTTATAAAATGTTCACTTTGGGCTGTAACAAACTGGGCTCGTGGCTGAACAGCTCCAAAGCTTCTGCTCCAAGCACAGGACACAGATTCCCCGTGGAAGGGTTCACACCATGCTCCTCTTTATCCTTCCAGGATCTTCCTAAGGTCCAGCTCGGGGTTCTGCAGTGCTGTGGGGATGGGGGGGATGGTGCTGCTGATGAGGGAGGGTGAGGAGCTCAGGAAGCACCTGAGCTTTACTCCTTCCTCAAGGAGCAGAGCAGGCACTGAGGATCCAGCAGGGAGCAGAGCCATGTGCTGGAGTCAGTGACCCACGGATGGACAGATGGACAGAAAGGCAAGAGGAGCTGCGGTGTGAGACCCAAAGGTTGGTGACCACCCCCAAGGGGAGCCAGGGGAAAGGAACATTCCCAGCTTTTTGGTTCCTCTTAATTCTGCACTGGGCAGAGAGAAAAAACCACAGAGTTTTTTCCACATTTCCAGGAGAGCAGGGCACAGCTCCTACCACCCAAGGCTCTTCCCTTCCCCACCCTAGTGACAGTGCCACAGCCAGACCCCCTCCCTGGGCACCTACACCAAGGATCCAACCTCAGCTCCCAACATCCCACCTGGGAATGAGGCAGACTTGTGCTTCTCTTTAGGGGTGAGCAGGGAAGGATGGAGAGCCCATCACAACAGGGCTGCTGCAGAGGTGAAAAGGGTTGGTTCAAAGAAAAATCTCACTCCCAGACCAGAAGGAAAGGTTTCAGTATATTTTAATAGTAAAATGATTCTTATTTTTTTTCAAGCAATGTCCCACCTGGATGAGTCCCTGCTGTACCGGGGCAAAGCCTCGGAGGTCGTGGCTGTACCTGTGCAGAACAGTCCCCAAAAACTCACAGCCTGCTGCCAACACCACCAAACACCTCCCAGGCAACCACCACCACGGCACAGGACTCTGCTCAGGCTCTCGGGAGAAGAGCAGGAGTTAAAAATCAGCTTTTAGTAACAGTCTGGGTTAAGATTTGGAGCAGGCTACGGAACAGAGGAGAGGCCAAGGTTTTATTTAGTAAAAAGGTAGCAGAACACCTTACAGTGACTGACTGGGCAGGGAGGGGTGAGGTCAGAGCACAGCCCTCGCTGGGGTTGGGTTTGGGATGGGGAAGATGATGGGGTGACTGTAGGGGAAGCAGCTTCAGACTCAAACTCTGGCTCCAACAGAATGGATTCAGAAAAATATTGCATGAAAAGCCTCAGGATTTTCGTTCTTTCATAGATGTATATTTACCAGTTTTCACAAAGACTGCAGGAATACGATTATAAACAATAAATTAGGACTTCATGTTGCTATCATTTGGCATAACACAATCAGGCAATTTTTCCTTTTTTTAAATATAAGGCAACACAAGCCAACACATAATTTAATCCATCTTTAGTCAAATTGCTTAACTTTGCTCAGGAGTTACCACTAAAGAACGGGTTATAGTACACTTAAAAGAATTTAAATAATGACATGATATAAGTGTACTAACTTACGCAAGGAGTCAGAAACGTACTCTGCTAAGCTTTGAAACCTAAATATTTGTTACAGCCCAGGACTACACATTCTAAATTAAAAAAATACAAATAAATGTTTTCTAATTTTCCCATTTACGAAAAACTTTTAAGAATCTCTAGCCAACTATGACGTCACTTCAAAACTTTTTTTTTTACTTTTTTTTTTTTTTAAATTTTGTATGATGTCTTTAAGATTTTTTTAAACCATGCTCATTAAGGAAAGTTCAAGGAGCAAATACTTAAGGCTTTGTTTTTCCAAGGGCTGTGAGGGAGGCCAGTGGATGGCAGAGGCCAGTGGGTTCACCCATACACAATGCTACTCAAACCCACACTACCAGGCGACATTCATACAGAAATATTACACTTAAAAGTTACAGTGTAGAGCAATATTTTTTAGCCAGTGTACATAGAAAGAATCAATGCATTTATTTTTTTTAAACTTTTTCTTCTTCTTCTTTTTTTTTCTTTTTTTTTTTTTTTTAATTTCCAAGCTTGATTGTGATCATTACGTTCAAGTATTAGTCTCGTTAACAGAGATGAGGAATTTTCTACTTACAATAAATTCGGCTGTTAGAAAGGAACAGGATGTTTTGGTACACAGAGGAGAACAAGATGCTGAGGTTACCCAGTAGTTAGTGTCCTACAGTCACTGACTCAACTGGCTGCTGGAAGTGACGTGGGGAAGGAACAGAAGGAGTTAGGCACCGAGACCCTGGGAAAAAGAGATGTTATAAATAGCTTCACTAATTCCCAGGGAGAAGAATTGTTCCATTAAATCCGCTGGGGTGTTTTGATGGAGAGGAACAGGGGACTGTCAATCCCACAGTGGCTTGTGAGAGGAGCTTTGATTCAGACCAACCGCCTCCCATCCCGCAGTGGGACCGCGCTCGCTGCAGCGGGGACGGGCTGAGCTACATCTCCTCACCCTGACAGGAATTCCAGCTTCCAGAGAAGTGGCTGAACCCTTTTTGGAGTTGTCAGTGGGTCTGGATTCCCTTCACACGAGGCTGGCCAGACTCCTAGCAGCGAGGGATTCAGACAACGTGAGCTTTGAGGCTGGTGGAAGGGCAGTGGGGAGGGGGAACACGAAGAAAGGCAGCTCCCCGTGGCTGCCTTCATCCCAAACCCGCCGTTCCCCTCCTCCATACCCTGTCCAGAAAACAGAAAGTGTCAGAAAAACCTGCCAGAGACTTTTGACTTTGGACAAAGTCTAAATGATAAACGTGGGCAAGAAACAGCTGAAAAGCTTCTCCCTCTATTAAAGCCTAAACACATACCCCTAGCTGGCTCTTTTCAAACGTAGGCTCTTTTTCAATTACACAGGCCTCTAGACAGTGCAAATGGTCAATGTTTAATGCATTAATGAAATGGGCTTTGGAGTTGAAAACAAGCCCTACTCCCTGACAAAATTCTGTTGCTCTTAATCTTGTGAGGAAATTGAGATGGAAATGGAAGCAGCTACACTACCTCGCTCTTGCTGGAGCACAGATGCGGCTGCAAAACCCTGCAGCAACTCAACCTCAGTCCAGTGAGGAGCTGCTCAGCAGAAGGCAAAAAAAAAGAAAAGCTGCACAAAGGGGGACTCTGCGGTGAGGAAACAGCTGTGGCGTGAAGTAGTGTAATGAAATTCTTTGACACAAAAGGCATGTTAAATATTTGATGCATAAAGGAGAGAGATAACATGTAAGCAAAGCTCTTTAAATATACAGTATGTCTTCTTCCAATGGGTACTATAATGATCACACAAGTTTGCAAGTTAAAAACGCCTTGCTTATTAATTAAAATTAAGACTAAAACCTATAATTTCTTTTTTTTTTTGTCTGTGAAAGTGACTGCAGCCTATCTATACCCTGGGTGTTGAATATGAAGATTTCGACTATCGGTTGGTTCAGGTGCTCGGTTCATGGGAGGCCGATGGACTTTTCCCAGCACGGCCATGCTCTGGTCTCGGAAGCAGGACTGCTGGAAGTCCCCACTTAGGTAATCCATGGTCTGCATCACATTATTCTGGCTGGATGGGCCAGCTCCAGCTCTGTAATGAGTTCCTCCTGCACAATCCAGCGGCGCTCCCGCTGGCTGTCCCCCATGGAAAGGCATGGTGAGGTCCTGGGACCCAGAGCTGTCACTGTTGGGCGTGGGCAGAATGTTATTCCAGAGGGGCTGGAAATAGTGCCCATTGGTATATGGCAAAGGTCCCTGCAACCCGTTCACAGGCGGAGAAGGCGTAGGCTTCTCGATGGGGGGCTTCAAGCTGAAGGACTGGCCCATGCACAGTTCTTGAGGGTAGTTGGAAGTTTTGCCAGGGAAACTCTGCCCTGCAATCTCTCTCTGAGGGTGCTTCCCTGCGAGTCCAGCAGGCCCAGCAGCATCCCCACACATTTGCTGCAGATGTGCAAGCTGGTGCTGGTTCCACGCAACCGATTTGATTTCGTTCTGGTAGGCGGGTGGCACCCTGTTAATACTGACCATGGGCACATTAACAGAGGCAGGAGGAATAGCAGCAGCAGCATGGTCGACAGGGTTTACTACACAGGAAGGCATGGGTGTAGGGACATTGTGAGTAGATACCCTGGTACTTGCATTGATAAGCAGGTTGCGACTTATAGGGCTGGGGTTTGCAATCTGTCCCTCACACACTGAGGTAGTGCTAATGCCAGCTCTGGCCTGGCAGAACTGGTTAATCTGGTGCACAATGCTGCTCAGGTCCGGTGGCTGGTTCTGCTGCAGGGTGGCAGCCATAGAGAGGGGAATGGTTGAGGTAGACACGGTCACATTCGGCGGCGCGTCTGCGTCCGGCATCTTTCTGCCTCCATGTAAACCCGGCTGCAGCAGTGGATTCGGGGGGTGCTGCAGGGTCTGGTGTGCCATGGTCTGAGGGTGCTGCAAGCCCTGCGGCTGCTGCATGTTCTGCGGGTGCGGCAGCGCCTGCGGGATCCCCTGAGGGTGCGGTAAGCTGGGTGGCTGTGGAATACCCTGAGGGTGCTGCGGGATGCTCTGGGGGTGCGGCAAAGTCTGTGCATGCTGGAGAGCCTGCTGGCGAGCGAGCGCCTGCGGGTGGGATAAAGTGCTTGGTGCAACGTACGGCGTGGAGGGGGGGTTCATCATTGCCTCCGGCAGCAGGCGCGCGCGCGTCCCGTCAAAGTCCTTGATGATTCCTTTCGCTGGGGATTTGACTATGGCCAGCAGGCCCGTTTTCGTGGTGGCCTGAGATGGGTAGGGGCTGTACCTCTGGCCCGAAGTATCGAGTCCGTTCACAGTACGGCGTATGTGTTTCCTCTGGGGAACCTTGACGCTGTTCGGGAAGATTTTTATGGTCAGTGGATTGTTGGCGACCTTCTTAGCATAAGCATCCAATTCTGCTGGGGTAGGATACTGTGCAGATCTCATTTTCTGTGTAGTGTCCCCTGCGGAGAAAGGAAATTGGTCAGTTCTGGTAAGCAAGGGATCAACCCCAGGGCAAGACAGTCACACAACAAGGGCAGAAAATCTCCAAGGATTCAAGAGGCAAGGAAACTTCATCCTGCCAGACCAGCGGGTCACATAGCAGATACCTCATTCCCTTTATTACCTGGTGACCAACACAAGCCCCAGTTCAGCTTAAGGCAAGACACGCCCAGGGGAGCAAAACAAAATCATGTTCTCATCAGAGTACGTCTGAAGTTTGACAAAAACAGGTAACGTGTTATGAACATCAGATTGTCACCAGCTGAAATATTCCTCAAGGCTTGCAGTGGTGGGCTGGTTTTTATTCTCTTAATTTAAGCTGCCTCCCCATAGCTCTTCAAATCATTCTCAGTATTTTTACCATGGAATCCAAAATCAGAAAGATATGAATTAAACATGAAGCCCCTGTAATCCTGAGGTGGGAACCATACTATGGTGGGCTGACCCTGGCTGGGCACCAGGTGCCCCCAAAGCTGCTTTGTCACTCCCTTCCTCAGCTGGGCATGGAAGAAGAAACACAGGGTCAGAATAAGGAAGGGGAGATATCACTCACCACCTACTGTCATGGGCAAGACAGACTTGGGGAAATTAGTTTAATTTATTACCAATCCCATCAGAGTAGGGTAATGAGAAATGAAAACCTCTTCCTTCCACCCCTCCCTTCTTCCCGAGCTCAACTTCACTCCTGACTTTCTCCACCTCCACAACACAGGGAGATGGACACAGCTGCCTCCCCATGGGCTGCATGGGAATCTCTGCTCTGGTGCCTGGAGCACCTTCTCCCCCTCCTTCTGCAGTGCCCTGGGGGTCTGCAGAGCTGTTCTTCTCACATATCCTCACTCCACTCTCCAGCTGCAGTTGTGCAGATTTTTTCCCCCTTCTTAAATTTATTGTTCCAATGGTGTGTCCATCCTGGAGCCAGCTGGCATTGGCTCCATCAGACATGGGGGAAGTTTTTAAGAAGCTCCTGCATCCCCCCCCCTACCAAACCCTTGCCTTGCAAACCCTACACACATCAAAGCTTCAGCTCAAGCCTCCATTTACACCCCACTCCTTTCCTAGGTGCTGACATCTGAAAGCACTCAGAGTCTTTCTGTGCATTAGGAAGCTCTTGTCAGCCCAAACTCAGCAAATGGAAGGAGCCTGATTATTTTATGGCCTGCAATTATTTCTTCAGCTGACTTTTCAAGGTGGCACCTTGCTAAGGACAACATCCCCACATCACATGGCAAAATGATGTGATTACCTCACAGGACTAAAAACATGCTACTTCCCAGACAGAGACAAAAGCCTTCTGGAGACAGAGGTGTGGTTTCACCTCCTCTGATTTACCAGATACCTACCTTGCTCACAAGCTCCAACTGCTTCTGCAAAGAACTTCAGAAATCTAGGGAAATGTGTGTGTGTCTCTTGCCATAATCACATTCCAAGCAGAGAGCTGGGCTGTTTCCCACCACAGCTCTGCTGCCTAACTCCTATGGGACTCCTGCTGATTTTATAATCTTCAAATAATGGCTTGCAGCTTTGACAATCCAATTTAGCTTTTGCTTGATTTCCCTCCCCGCCCCCCCACCCTTGCAAACAGTTCACTGGAAAAAAAAGTCCATCCTTTTTCCTAAAATTTTCAGCATCCCTGTGCTATTTGCTGTGCTGAGAGAACAGGGATTGTGGCAGCCACCCAAAAATACCCCAGCCCCATATCTGGCCCTCTGACCCAAGGAAATTTAATGCTCCAGCAAAGAGCTTTCTGCTCCCAGGCAAAGAGCACTTCCTCTTGAAAATCCACCTCTGATTCTTACAAGCAAATTGCCTCCAAAAGATGAGTACCAGCCACTTCTCTGCATCCTGCAGCTTCCCGTTGTCACAGGTGAGGGAGAGCAGCTCTGCTCTAAGAGCTCTCACTTTCAGAAAAGAAAGGTCAGAAAATGGAAAATAGAATGGATACCAGAAGAAAGGTTAATTATGGAAGTATTATAAATATCTTTTTTGAAATAAGCAGCTTTATGAGCAGTTTGTCTCCCATCTCTAGCACAGCTCGTACGACGGCGCCAGTGATACCTGTACTCCCTGTGCTGTCCAGACACTGGCACATATCATCCTTTTCTCTTAATCAAAGGAAATATTAACCCAAGCATCTCTCTGTGCACATCTCTGTACCTGTCTCTGTAGGCAGGTGGTTTGTATCTGCCCTTTTGAGCAAGCTGCTGTGCTCTTAACAGAGAGGAGAGCCTTCAAATGGCATTTGCCAGTATCACCTTGCCTCAAAAGCCAAGGCCTTCATGAACTCCCAACCTTTACTTTTAGCATTGCCCACGCTCATTAAGGTCTGTTTCTTTCCCAAGACATGACCCTGGCAACCCCCCATGAACCAGAGAAGAACCAAAGGACAAAGGACCCCGTACCTGTCTGTGTTACGGTTTATGTTATGCTTGCAGACACTGTCACGTTCTATTTTCAGATGAAAAATTAAGGATATTCTTAAAGACACCTTTGCCATCAAAATTTCCCAGCCTGGTTTACATTTCTACAGGCAAATCGGCGAATTAAATATGAACACTAAACAGACACACTGAGTATTTTTTTATCCAATCATCTGATTTTCTATTACACAGAAGTTTCAGGAAGCAGCTAAAATATGGATGTTTGAACAGGCTGCAGCCATCAGTCAGTCAAACACACCTCTACTCCCAAACCTGGAAGAAATCCTTCCTCTGAGAGAAAATAACCCTCAGTTAAACTTAAATGACACCCCAGCATCAAGTCTGGCATCCTACCAAAGGCAAACCATCTTTTAAATCCCTTGGATGGGATCTTCTGAACCCAACCACCATTCCAAACAGCACCTGGTTTATGTACAGGTAAGATGATGCTCCTTTCACTCCAAGCTATCTCAGCCATGTTACTCAGGCCTGAAGGTGATGCATTTCTGAGTGCCCCAAAGTGCTTTGCTAGTAGTTCCATAGGCAAGATTCCATGACTGTCATAATTAAGGCAGTAAAATTTAGGAAAAAGGCATTACACAGCGAGCAAGAATCTGAATATCCCATACAAATACCCTACAAACCAATAAAGAACAATTAGTTCTGGTAACTAAGTGAATGGAAAACTTGCTAAAATAGTCTGAAAGAAAATGCTGGTATTGGAATATCATAATTTGTGTGCAAGAGCAAGAATTCCAGACCAGGCCATAATAAAATGATGAGGCAACGGCAGAGGAAGAAGCTTCATTAGGAGAACAATGGGATGAGCTCCAGGAAGCTGCCTAATGGTGAATGCAAGGCAGAATACTTTTACTGAAGAGTAATTATTTCATGTTTATTATAAGGCAAAGCTGTGCATATGAGCAATTACCCCAATAAACTGGTGAGCTGCAAGTTCACAACTCCTGCTAATCCCGTGGCAACCAATTCCTCTGGTCACACTCCTGGTCTCACACTGCAGCTATTTTTGTCATGGAATGAGACAGATCTCCCTGCCTCACCTCAGCACTAATGGAACATCTTTTAAGTGCATTTCACATTAAGACTTTTAAACCCACTGCTTTTAAAAGCTGACTATGGTTAAATTTTCATTATCATTAAACAAAATACAAACAGGCCTACAGAATTGCTACCCTAATGACAGCTCCTGCACTGGGACGAGCCAGAACCAGCTGTGTCCACCTTCTGCATACAACCCTCAATTTCAGCAGTTTCTCTAAAGACTTTACAGAAAGAACCCTCCCAAAAAGACTCAGTTTAGCTGATGATCCCATACTCAGCCCAATCTCCTCTTTTCTATGTCCCCTCCTAACAAAATACTTCCCAAGAAGCACCTTTCACTTGATTTTGCACCATTGTCACAGAAAAATGACCTTTTTGTCTCCCCAGAAGGTTTGGCACTGCTGCTATATCCAAAAGCAGCTGCAGACACAATCTGAACAATCTTGCCTCAAATATCCCAATTGACCAGTCAGGTTTATACTGGAGTCACTGGGAAGAAGGAGAGAATATCAATACTGGGCAACTGAGAAATCCCCTGTATGAAAAAGGAATTCCAGGGTTAGACTGAACTCAGGTTAGAATTCAACAATACTGAAATTGGAAGTCCTTTAGTCATCAGTTTCTAAAGGAAAAAATATGTGCATATTAATCCACCAAACTCCTACTGCATGGACCACTTGTAAGAACAAGCCCCTTATTAGAGAGTGAAT
This sequence comes from Peucedramus taeniatus, assembly GCA_013400575.1. Taxonomy (NCBI): domain Eukaryota; kingdom Metazoa; phylum Chordata; class Aves; order Passeriformes; family Fringillidae; genus Peucedramus; species Peucedramus taeniatus. Next base: position 373,603 of record WBNO01028453.1, read on the forward strand.
ATGGGAAAAAAAGGTAATTGAGCTAATATGGATTTTTAAGCACTAATAAAAAGCCTGATCCAGAAAACTACACTTAAAAATTATTAATACAAACACTGTAAGTCTGAAGAAAGGCAACCCTGTGGAATTCTGTGCCTTTTATAAAAGCAACAGCACTATTATTACAGCCTGCTTCCACCCCCCATCAAAAGTCACAAGTCACTGTTCATTAAAAAATGCTCATTAACTCAGCTCTGCCCTGGCCAGGGGCTGGGCTACTCATGCATCTCCAGCAGAAGAGAAATGCACCAATTAATCCTGCCCACATCTGCAGCGGGGCTGAGGTCTGTACCAGCAGCCTCATCTTCCAGAAAATCAGAACAAACCCAACAGCTGAGCATTACCACTGCCAGCCCGTGCCTGCCAGCTACTTTATGTCCTAAATTCTTTGAAATGCAGTTCCCAAAGCTCTTCACTGAGCAGGACACAGCAATGCTTTCAGCACATGGATCTGCAAATCTCCAAGAAACAGCATCAGGTACCATCAGGTGAGGAAAACTGCCCAACATGCCAGCATGTTGCCTTGTAAAGCTGTAATTAGCAAATACCTGATTTATGCACAGCTGCCCTCACATGAACCTCAACATTTTGCTTTCAGAACTAAGCTCTGACAAAGAAATCTCACGCAATGCACAGACCTGGGCACACCCTCACCCCACAGGCTGTCAGCAATGCTCACACTGGAAATAGGAACAAGAAAGGAGGGGATGCCCAGTCTGATGCCATCACTGGTCCTTTGGGGAGTGAAGATTTTTATTGTTGCTGAGTGATATTAAATTAGCAAGCCCATGGAGTCAGCAGAAGTGCTGTGGGGGAGCTCAGGTGTGTATGTGAACTGTGTCAGTCACTTCTGGCAGGACGATGACCATGAGCAGCCCACCCTTAAGTGCAAAATTATCTTCCCTATTTATTTTCTGTAGCATCACAAGCCTCACTGTATGAACAATTTAGCTACAAGTGGACTGTAAATCACTTGGGTTTAAAAAGCAACGAGTGCATCAGCAAACTGAGATCTCCCAATGCACATTTCAAACACAAGAGACAGGTCACAGCCCTAAGAACCAAGTACACAGACCTTACATAAGAAATCTTGGCATTTCTGAAATTTCAGCTGAACAATCAGTGTGCTACTTCAGTGATAAAGAGGAGAGACAGAGTGAGAGTTAAAAAAACCTCTAGTCTGTAAACTTACATTCCCAAGCACAAGTTGTTCTTAAAAATACCAGTACAACTATGAAAAAAAATGACTGAAGTTATCAAAAAAGAATTATCAGAGCACTCTGCAGACATATTTTCAGAGGCACCAAAGAGACATCAGAAAGAAGACAGAAACTTTGAACTTCAGTAATTTGGGCTAGCTCACTAATATTTGCAGTATAAGCCCCAGGTATATAGAGCAAGAGCTGCTGACCTCAAAAGGTTTGCATTAGACTGATCTAACTTTTATTGGTGTCTACGAGTAATTGCACAAAGGGAAGCGAAAAAGACTGAGGAAAAAGTTGTGCTGAGAAGCAAATCAGCTGGCACACTTTTAGCACAAAACCTTTTCAGCAGAGAGGCACGAATCTCACAGGAACCTCACTTGCTGCATCCTGCTGTGGTTAAAATTAACCTTTGCAGAGCCAGGAACAGAGGAGCTGCACACATGTGAACCTCTACAGCCATTTCTCAGAGCCTTTATTGACAGATGCCTTGAAGGCATAACAAAAGAAAGACTCTACATTAAGTAGTTTTTCCACTGTATCCTAAATGTTTATGTCACAGCGGTACCAGAGCCAGATTTAACAGTTAACCACATCCTGCAGACAAAACATCACTCACATTTCTGAAGTCCAGTGTTCATCTGCGTGTAAGAAAGAAGCTGAAAGGAGAGGTCGCCTGGTCCTGGCAGACAGGCCAGCATGGCAGACAGGCACTAACACAACATGGGGCATTCACTCCTCTGCACACTGCAACAACAGAGAGACAATTCAAAGTTATAATACAAGGAGGAACAGAGAAAAGAAAGAGGCAAAGAGCCATCCCTGGGTGAAGGCCTGACCAAGCACAGATGCGCAACCGCTGCTCCAGTCCTGACTGCGTCTCCTAACGGCAACGGAAATACTTCAAGAACTGGGTCATCTGCAGGGTTAAAACCAAAATAGCTGCCTCACTCTCCTCTGCTGCTTGACATACAGAGAATAATCCATAGCTCTGTCCTCACATTTCAAAGGTGGTTGTTATAAATGGTAAAGAAACCACCATCACTCATTTCACTATGTTGAAATGCACTGGTATCCACCAAGGCGACTTCTCTGGAGAAACCCTGTCAACTGCTCTTTTGCACTTAACAAAAAGGCATGGCATGCATAAATTGAAGGCAAAGTATGCAGCACTCTGCCTTGTGGCAAGATTAAGCTGCATGCTACAGCTTGTAATTTCTGTGGTCCATTAGGCTGAAAGATGAATGGCTACAACTTCCTTCACTTCAACAGACACTCGCTAACCCGAGCTGCTGTGGGGCAGGTAACAGCAAGGTCTGCACAAAGGGGCTGCAGAGGTGCCACCATCCTCATCTGTTTGGTCCAGCATTTAAGAAATCAAACCTCGAAATGGAGCACTAAAGCTCTTTGTGTATAAACATGGAACAACTCCCCTCAAATCCCACCACTGCTGTGCAAAGAGGGATCCCAGCAACAAGGCTAACTGGGGCTCAAAGTGTCCAATGTAACTCGAATTACAGAGATTTAAGTTGGAACAAGATTTCTAGAGGCCATCTCATCCAAGCCCCTGTTCAAATCCTCTTGGCTGCAGCACTTTGGAAAGTTCTGGGAAACAGAGTGACAGAACCAAGCTGGAGAAATCAGTAGATTTTTTTTCTCCTTGTCCAGATGTCCACAAGCATCAGTGCTGCTATACAGAGCAAAACACCTAAGGAGCAGCTAGAAAGGCTTTGGGACTTGTTATATGACCTCCAAAACATGGGAAGAGTTGAAGGATTCAAGACTTGTAAGCTGATTCAGTTTTAGTCATTGTTTCACAAACCCCAATTAAAACAACTGGGAAGGCATTCAAAGATCAAAAAGGGGGGAAGGAGAAAGCTCGAGCCCAGACATGAGAAGCCACATCTGCCAAAACCTCTCAGAGGCCACTTCTGAAAGAGTCTCACTGCTGAGACGGCACAAACAACGCAATGACAGCGATGTGACACTGTCAGCACTGCCACCTTCATGCTCCAGAAACCTCCCACAGCAGATTCCTGCAGAGACCTTTTAAAGACTTGAATGCAAAACCTCACCTCAGACCACCAGCACAGGTCAGACTGCCCATGGAAGGCTGGCACCAAGGGAGTGAACAGCGTGGACTGGAAGCTTTCCTGCAGCACAGCAATTACTCACTGTGTACAGCTCATTAGCTCCATGTTTATGCATCTCCTCAGCTCAACACGCAAAGGTTGATTAAACCAACGGCCAAGAAATCTCATACAAATATTAATTTATGAGAGATTCTGCATCTCCACTGAGTGCTGTCCAAAGCTGACCGAGTGTGGCTGAGTGAGCCTGCTGGGTGCCACTGTGACTAACAAAAATAGTTTTGGGCACTGAATGTCAGTCTGACAATCGAGGCTGTTGCCCATTCACCCTTCCCACGCAGAGTAACACAGACCTGGTGCTCTGAGAAACACACACACCACCTCACCAAGGTGTAGGGCTGACAGCACAACCACCAACAGAGCATGTCTGTATCATTCTCCATTTCATTCCTAGGAGACAGCAACAATCTGCACTGCCCCAAGTCGAAGATATGTAAACCTGATAAAATAAACCTAAACCTGGATTTTCTTCTGATTCTCTGAAGGAGATGGAATTCTCGGAATCCTTCAGAAATGATGACTGAAGACCTGTCACATCCACAACATCAAGGAATTGCTTGAGGAACTGAAAAGTTGCTCAGCCTTCATAGATGAGATTCAGTCGTGACTGTGGGTATACAACAACATTCAGTGAAACTTTGCAAACAGCCTGTGGGCAGCAGTTCCTCGTCCCAAATCATGCCCAGCAAGACCAAAAAGACAAAACAAGAATCCAGCTCCTTTTAATCAGAAGACAAAACCACTGTGAGTTGTCAGAGCTTTACCTGAGTAAGCAACAGAAACACCCACAGTCAGCAAGAAAAAAATAATAATTGTATTTTCCTTTTTTCCTCATTTCATCAACTTCAGAAGGCTGGCACAAACAAGACCTATTTCTCAGTGAAAAGCAGACAAACAAAATTAAGAGCCTTCACTGTAGACAGAAAAACAGATCACACTATTCCCATATTCATCTGAGCATCCACCTTTTACTCCAACAACCAAGGATTCACTTCCCATCCCTGCAGGCCCAAAGGAGGTCGGTGTCTAAAACATTATTTAATTGATGGCAAGTTTGTGTGCAGCCCTGAAAGAGCACAGCCATACTCTGACTGAGGGAGCAGCATTTCTGGCAGCAAGATGAGGGGAGGGTTTGCTCACCTGCTCCATCATTAATGCTCATTAGAGCCTGAACTGTGACGCTCTCAGAAAGCCTCTTGCTGAAGTGCCCCAGCGAGGTGCACACAGCAATAAACAGGATAATGGCACATTAGGAGAGAGAACAAGTGATTAGGAGTGGTCACAGCATTCACCTCAGAATAGCCAGGCTCCTGCTACATGTCAGCAGTGCTTCCTTGAAGGTCAAAACATGTATTTACAGAAGCTTTAGCTCCAGTATGGATAGTAATGTTTTAGAGAGAGCTATAAAGGCAAGTTGTTCCTGCAGGCAGATAATCGTTTTAGGTAATGCCAAAGGTTCATAAAAGACTGGGGTAGCAATAATAATTTTAAAGCAAATACTGGACTTATAAGAAATAATCTGAAGTGGAAGCCTGAAATCACTCTTTTAGCTTGATTTGCAGTAAACAAATTGGTGACATCTAGGTCACTGCTGAGCATTAGAAAAAGAAATTCAGACTTGTATAGAAGTGCTAACCATAACTCCATTGCTGAATTTCTTATTGTAATTAAAATCGTGCTTCAGTTTTTCTTCTCTGTGAAATCAATACCGGTTTTCATAACCGAGATCTCAGTATTTGAAAACAAACGCATTTGAAATATTTTGACAAGCACCCCATTTATTTTTTCTAGTCAGAAATGAATTAACATTTATTCCCTTCAAGATACTCAGCACCTGACTACTACTCTCTGACCTGACTCTTCCCCAGCAGGAGCTGGCACAGACAACTCCAACTCACCGCCAGCTGAACTGAAGTGAAATCCCTGGCAGGGCTGTATTTGGGATTGGGGTGAGCACTACTGGCTGTCTCAGGATTGGCAGCTGGGCCCATCAGCCCCTCCTGCTTGGGTTTATTCCTTCTAATTAGTCCAGAGCTGGAGATGAACTGAACTTGGCATATCAGGACTTCTCACCAGCAGATCTGGCTCCGTGGGGGTGACTTGTGTGGGCATCAATACCTGCAAAGCTCCAGCCCCTGCAAGAATGAATGCTGTGCTACTGGGGGAACTGGAATGGAGAGGGTTTTGCACTGTACCAGGGTCAGTCACACTGTCATCTAAACCAGTCAGCTGCAAACTGGAGAGTGATCTCACCAGTAGGCTGTGGCACCCAGCCATGGAGGGCTGTGAACCATGAAAACCTCAGTTTTTAAACTGCATTTTAAACAGATTCTGTACACTGGCAAATGCAGCACAACGAGCTCTGTCTTGAAAATATATATATATATAAAAAGATAAAGCATATCTCTGGAGGAAAACAATCATTAGATTGGAATAAATAAATAAATACCCCTCTTTGAAGTGATTTTAATCTAATCTGGCTGCGGGATATAATCTTAACAGCACACGTACTGCAGGATGCTCCACAAAATAGCAGGTTTAGACATGTGAACAGATTTTTTTTTCTCCTAAGATTTATTAATAATTAAATCAAAGCATGTTAAGCTTAAGAGGGATTTGCAGCGCTTGGGATTTGGGGGTAATTGGCACATCTTCACAATGACTATTACCTTCAGCCTTACTTGCACATCAGGATGTTTTTTGGTCCAGGCAGCACAGTGTCCCCTGTCACCACAAGGCTCACCAGGATGGAAGAACTCACATCCACCCACTGCCCAGGGAAACCCCTGCAGAGCTAGGAATCAGTTCCAGTAGAACTTAGCACAATATTGCATTTCCCGACTTAAAAATTTATCATTTTCTGAATTATATTCAACATTTAGTATTTATTGCCTCTGTGCTTCTCAGACCAGGTGGTACTTTTACAACCTAGAGTAAAATCTAGATGTAAAGCAACTACTAGGAAATTTCTAACACAGTTTTATCATCACATGAAGGGAACACATATACAATTATTGCCAAGTTTTTAGATACATCAACCTCTGAAGCTCCTGAGAGGCCTTACAGGGTGAGAACACAAAGGAAACAACTCCCCACAAACCACCCCTGGCCACTGAAACATGGGAAACTGAGATGGTTTAGAAGAAAGCAAGCTGGTAAAGTCTAAAGTTAGGTTCCTGAAAGTAAACAGGCATGTTTGAAATTCCACGATTAACTGCGGGCTTGTTCGCAAACCCCGAGGCCAGGAGGAAGCGGGGAGCATCCACCCACACACAAAAGAAAAAGCTCCAAACTATTCCAAGTTTCCAGCACCCTGGGGTCCCGAAAGCCTCCGTGTGAGGGTTGTTAAAGGCTTGTGGCTGCTGTGCTTTGCTCCTCCTCTGCTCTTCAGTCACAAGGTAGTTCCATGAAGTTCCACATCAACCGTGAAGTTCCAGAGCCACCGGCGGGATTTTCGGCAACCCCCCGAGCGCACGCAGCACATGCCAAGTTCAGAGCACATAAATGCTGCAGGCAACAACAAAAACTAACCCGGGCTGTGAAGTTTCTTTGGTACAAATGTCTGCAAGAGCCTGCCAGGAAACGTAATTGAATCCAGTCCAATTTTCATGCTCCGAGGGAAACTCAGTGTCTCATTTACCCCCCCGGCAGGCTGCTCAACACACCAAGGAGAATAATTCCTTTTTCCTCTCCCAAAGTAACCTAAAATGTAGGGGTTTCAAAGACTTGTTCATGTCAACGGCAGACACTGAACCCTCCTGCCAACCTCAGCATTCAACACAACTCCTTCCAGGCAGCCGTGCTTTGCTTGACAGTGTCTAGACCCATCCTGCAGGCTTCCTGCCTTTTTCCAGCTCTAAAACTGCCCTTTATTCTTGGGCACTTACCAGAATGGCCCTTTCCCAGGACTGCTGAAAAGCCAGAGATAAATCTTAGCGTTTCCTGGAAGAAAATTACCAAACTAGCACTGTATTCATCACCGGCTGGTATCACATCCTCTTAATGCTTTATAAATGGAAAACTGCGAAACAGTGGGCAGAGAAGTTGCCCTCTGAAATGGCAATAAATCACAATAGCATCGAGTGGACTTGGGGATAAATAAATAGGAAACTGAACAATAGAAAGTCGCCTTTTGTAGCACAGGGAGTGCACTGTCAGCACCTGCCAGCACAGGACCTTTGGCTTTCTGCATTCAGGTGGACCTTTTGTGGAGCCCTTGCAACAGTTTCGATCAAAATCAATTTTTGCTTCTTGCCATTTAATTAACTATGATTTTGCTTGTAAACCACGTCACCTTTTAGGCTGACCTCCATTTATAATGTTACTCAGGCAACAAAATTAGTTTGGTGGGGAAGGCAGGGAGAATTTAAATGCTGCCATAGCACAGCACTGCTCCTCTCTCCGAGCTGGGATGGCAACGCCCAGTAGGGAAGAAAAGGAAGCAGCTTTGGGATAACAGCACTTAAATGGAATATTGTTCATATCACACTCCTCACATGCCCAAGGGCTACTACTGAAGGCTTCTAGGTGAGCAATTTGGAACAGGATGCAGTGCACTAAAAAAAGCCAAGGAGGCAGCTCTCAGCTTCAGGTATTGCCACGTGTGACATCAGCTCCATCAAATTCACTCCTCGGATAAAGCAGCAGCCAGCTCAAGGTTATGATCTTTGAGTTTAAAAAGCCTTTTTTTAGGTCTGTCCCGAGAGATTATTTTAAAACACAGTACTACGCATCTGCTGAGGAGTAGAACAGTTGGCTTTAATTGTAAGATGGATTTTTACATAGCTTCTGACCTTTCATCTAATTGAGGCCTGAAGAAGAAAAAAAGAGGAAAAGCTATACGTCACTTCAGTTATTAATATCCATCAAGCTCAGACTTTAGCCTTGGGATAACCACAGCCAAAAAATTGACTTGCAAGTAATTATCACTGCTATCTGCAATAAAAGTTAATTGGACATAATTGAACTAAAGCCCTAATCTGAATGAAGCTGTTGCTGGCAAGAAGCCTGCTCCTGCCTGCACTCTGCAAATGGAACTGCTAGCAGGAAAATGGACAAACACGAGGCTGCTTTACACTCAGCACACTGCAAATCAGAGCAGTTCTGCAAACAGCTCGTTAGCTGGGCCAAGATAAAGCCATTATGAGGGCCTGTCCTCACTAAACACACCCTTAACTACACCCAAACAGGGCGATGGCGCAGTGTTTCAAAAAACAAGTTTCAGTTTTGCAGACCTTTTAATTACAGGCAGTGAAACAGAAGATTCACGTCACCAGAGGCTGGGTCTATCAGCCCCCGAACGCTGTCAATACCAGTACAAATAAAGTACTTTTTGAGCACCTAAAGATACCGACTCAAAAGGTTTTCAGTGCTGATAATTTACCACCTTCATGCAGTTCAATAGCCTTTCCTGTTGTAGGACCAGCTTCTTTCATCTCTGCAGCAGAGCAGACAATTAGCTGCTTTCTGTGCTCAGCCCATGCAGGTGGCTGGGGGAAGGGAGTGTTCAACTCAATTCCTGCTGATTCGTCCATTTATATTTTGCATTTTTGTTAACTAACAGACCAGAAAGTGGTTGTCAAACCCCATGCTACTCCAGAACTTCTTTACAATTTTAATTATTAACACTCTGTCCTTCACCAAAGCATATCAAAGCACTTAACAAACATTACTGAAGCCACGTAACTACTCTGACACAGGCAAAAATTGCACACGACTCCTTTCACAGTTGGCTTCAGGTTTTTTGGCCATATTTATGTTAGAACAGTGGTCTCCTGATGATGGACTAGTCTATTACAGGAGAGATGGAGGGAAGTATCTGGCTCACCACAGGTTCCTGACATAATTTTGGATGAAGCATTTATGATGCCACTGTCACTCTTTGTTTAAAGGACAGCAGTGGGTGACAGTTTTCTACCACTGAAGACTGTGAAGACAAATGAAACTGCAGAGCATTTAACACCATCTTGACTTCTCACATCAGGCTTACAAGGTCACAGTCTGGGCAGTCTCCTGGGGACAAAGGGACACAGATCACCTTTCCCTGTCCTGAGCACCACTTGCTCACCCCTGCTCCTCTGCATCTTCACACAGCTCAGAACAGAACTTCATAGATCAGGAGAACTGCAACCAAGAACCAGTGACATCAATTCCCTTTCATGACCCAAATCAGTGGCTTACTTTACTTTACTCAGAGCCCTCACCTCTTTTTAAGAGTATTTTTAGATTTAACTCTGTATTCTGCAAGGTGGCAGGAGCTGACAGACAACAGAGGAGTAAAGTAGGTCTTGCCAGGTGTTGCAGGCCACTCCTAAGGTGAGGGAAAGATGTAGAAAAGACAAGTCAGGACAACTGTAGGGCCTGGCCAAAGCTTCAAATGAGAATTTCTGGCTGTGCTTGAAACACAAATACTAGTGGTCAGTTGTGAGACAGATGAGATACTACTTTTACCATGGGAACATATGCAAGAAATAGGAAAATCGACCTGCCTGAAGTCAAAAGCAATTTGAATAACTTTGTATCTGCCTCCTCTCAATTTTCATTACACTAAAGCACTCTGACCTTTAATTAACTTTCTTTCTCCTTTTATATGGTAACTTCCAATTTCAAATTTTTCATGCTGTACTGGTGGGAAACAAGGATGAAGACACAGCCTGGTGTGTATCTTAGCTATGTTCATGGATGTATATGGCTCCATGGATATCTGGGGAGGGAGCAATGGATGCTACAGTTGAACCACAGCAGCTATAAGAGCACAGGCCAGCATTGTCATCAAAATAACTTGCCCTGGATATCAGGCTTACATTTTTATTTTCACAATGCAAAACAGACTCCCTACCCAGTGCTGTAACATTCACAAAATATCTAATTTTCCTCAACAAGATACTGTCAGGCACAAACAAACATTCCTTCCTCCAAAGCAACCATTACCCTCGGGGCAAACTAAACCCAACTTCTTCCTACATGCTTGAGCAGCATCTCCAACATCACAGCAGCTCTGAAATACAGAACAAGACTTACAGACACGAGCATGCCTGTTCTCATGTTAACACGAGGGAAAATTAAGGTTAGCTGAGATGACTTCCATCCAAAGGAAACCCAGAACAGCCCAGCCTCTACCAAACTACAGGATGCTGCCCACACATACCCCAGTGGAGGTACCATGCATTCCCACCAACAGACATTCTCCATCCTTTATGCAACTTCCTTCTGCCTTCAAGTGATAAGAAACCAAAATACACACTGACCCCTTTCCCATAGGGGACAGCCTGCAGTTATAACCTCAACATCCTCAGCAGGAACAGGGTTATGTGCAGCTTTCCTACATGCTCCATGTGTGGAAGAAGCACGAGGCTATAATTCTGGGCTTTCCTTCACCACACAGGACATGCAAGAACTGTGAGCTTCCTCATGCCACTCTTGGGCAGAATTCCTCCCTCTCGGCTTTCTTGCTTTCCCAGACCTGAAAAGGAAGTTTTTCTTAGGTACAGCAAACAGCTGTCTAGGCAAAGGGGAAAGGAAACATGAAACAGTTCCCTCTCTTGTGGCTGCCTCACAAAGATCACCATTTTCCTTATCTTTTCTCACTCCACACTTACTTTGTAAAAGCCCTGAATTAAAGACTTAATCATGACTTACAGAAATCCTTGTGGCTGCACATGACAGAAGGAAGACAGTTTTTCCTTCTAAAATATTGTTAGAAGTTACGGATTATGACAGTTCCTGGGTAGGAAAGCAGCTATCTTCCCCTGTTTATTCCAAGCTGATTATTAAAAAAAAAAAAAAAAAAAAAAAAAAAAAAAAAAAGAGCTAACTTTGAACAAATTTTACCTCTATTCAACAGACAAACAACAGAGCAGACATTTGTTAGCTATTGAAAAATATGTTTTGAGTCCTGTTTTAAAAATAGATCCACTTGAAAATGAGAAATATTTGCAAATAAGATGAGGCAGAATGCATTATACTTCATAACAAAAGAAAAACTGAACTTGTATATAAAGGAATAAAAATAGGAAATGACTCACTTTTGGACCGGGTGTGCTGGTGGAGTGTGAACATGGGCTCACAAGGAGGATGGATTTTGGTTTGCATTGGTCATGCATGTGAACCATTCTGACCTGTACAATCACACTGACAGTTTGGTTTAGTATTTCTCTCTCTGGACACTGAATTATGGTCCCACACATGTGAAATTTTAACAGCCCATTTACAAAGCCAGCAGTGAAAAATACATTTTTAAGATCCAGAACTGGAGATCTCTCTCTGATTATGCAGAGTGACAGAGCTTCCTGCTGGACCACAAACACATCAGCTCTTGGATACACATCTTATCATTTGTAAGGGCAAGATAAGACCTCCTTCTGTAGTTGGAGATACCGTGCAGCCAGCTGCAAAGATGAAAAGCATTTTAAGAACCTCAAACAGAAGCTGCAACACATGCACAAAACACCCAGCAGCAGAAAATAGAAGCCATCAGGTGAATACCAAAGAGCTGGACCAGACACTTGGGGTGGTGTTTTCCTGTCAACCTTCACAACGAGGTGCTGGTGTCCTGCTGGCTTGTCCTGACACAGATCTAATGTCCTTATCAATCTCCCAGGAAACTCAAAGGCCACCTCATAACAACTCCATAGCAGAAAGGACAAGAAATAAATTAGTTGTGAGCTACTGTAAAAAGTCTCTGCTATTCTCACTGCTTTCCTGAGAAGCATGAAAAACGGTCACTTGCACAGCTGGCAGTTCAAAAGAGCCACGTGGAAAGCAACACGAATGTGCAAGATGCCTTCAAAGCCTCTGCACACCACAAGCACCAGAGATTTTTGTCTGAAGACCTGATAAAACACTTCAGCACAATCTCACCTGACTCCTTCAGCAGCTGCCAACACACCACCTTTACCTGATGTTTATATTCATGAAAGATTTCTTTTTTCACAGTAAGTTTTACGGACAATAGGATGTTTTTGTTTGCTTTTGTGCATCTTTCCTCCTCTGCACTTGCCTTTTCCTTTAAAAAAAAAAAAAAGACACAGAGAGGAATAAATAAATTGTACAGGCAGGACACAGAGGGAGCTGAAACTGTACCACAGGCAGGGAGATCCCTTTGCATGGCAAACACAACGTGGCTGTGTGGGAGAAGAGAACAAACACTGCTCCTGCAGCCCACACCTCAACAGCAGACAGAGCACAAAGGTGAGCTCCTGGTAACCCATCTCCAACAGCCCTGACCTCCACTGTGCAGCTCCCACTAAAAGTATCCCCAGGTTTTAATTTCCAATTTGTCTTTCTAGCCACGGAATTGCTTCAGTCAACAAATTCAAAAAGGTAAATTTTTCTACCTTCAATTAACTGCATTAGCAGTGTTTATAACTACGTGATTGATAAATGCTCTACAGAAGCTGTAATTAATGTATTTTTTCCTTGGAACACACACCGAACCCCTTGGCGCTCAGACACTTAATGAAAAGCAATTTATCAACTTGCTTTGAACAGCTGAATCTGACTCCTTAATGCAGAGAAGTAACACACTTTGCTTTAAGCACCACCACTCTGAGAAAGGAACGAGCACCGCGACATTCCGAATGCCATCACGCGCGGCTGGGATTTTGATCGGGATGACAGCAACCAGAGCGCTCATCTCCCTGGGTATGATTCAGCCTGGCTTAACTGGGATCCTTCCCTCCCGGGATGTAGTGGAGCAGGAGATTTGTGCAGATGTGCTTTTGCAGGATGGGGGATCGGGAGCGCCTCTTCAGGACACAGGACAAAGTTCCAAATTCTCCCATGCCTGGCACACGCGCGCCGGGAAGCAGCAGCAGCAGCTCCGAGTATTTCAGCCTGGACATGTGTTCAGCTGCTCACAAAGCAGACAAAAATAAAGTGCTTACAGAGTGTTTGAATGCTAATTTCTCAAATTGAGGGTTGCTTTGTATAGTTGATATATGCAAAAAAAAAAAAAAAAGAAAAGAGGGGAAAGAGAAGCATTTAGGAGGAAAAGTTTGACATTACAGATTATTTCATGTTGGTATTAATCACTGGAGGGGATTAACCAGCCTTCAAAGCCTAAAATCTAAACTCCCATTTCTGAGAGTAGAGGCTAGAGATTTCCAGTATAGGAACTGGTCTGTACTCCATGTGGCAGACTGAATGTAAGGATTACATATTTCCATTGCACATGTAAGTCTGTTTCCCATTCCTGCAGGGTCCTGCTCTCTTCCATTTGTCTTCTGATGCAGATAAAAGCTAATGCAGATTGCAACTGCTGATACAGAGAAAGGCACAAGACACAGCGAGCCTTTGGACTAAGGAAAAAAGGGACTCAGGTCCAGACTGCTCGAGCACGTCAAGAGATTGTCTTTGAAACTATAAAACTAGAAATGAAAGCACTGCGTTTTTATTTGATTTGATCAAAGAGACTAGAAAGGAGGGGGGGAAAAAATCACATCTTATAGACGCAGGGTAGCATTTAACTACTTCACACACGATATGGGACCAGCTGATCTCATACAGATATGAATTTGGAGAAAAAACAAAGAGGTAAAGTCACTCCAGCTCTGCAGACACTGCCTGCACATAACACTGCTCCAGGCTCAGCGAAGAGCAACAGGAACCTGTTTCAAAGCCAGAAAGCCACTGGGAGCACATACCCAGCCCTCACCATGGGCACAGGTTTCCAGTCTCCAGTGAAGAGCAGAGGAGTGAGCTCCTGTCAAATCACAGAAAATAGACTCTGAATGTAACAGCTACTTGAATAAATCACTGATGACTCCCTGTTCCAGTGCTCTGACTGTGGGACAGCAGCACACCGTGGCAATCTTCCCAAGGAGGGCTTTGGACTGCAAGCTGCAAAGGGACAAGACCAAAATCCTTGAACGAAGCATCTGCTCCAGCATGTGCTTGGCACCAGGAGAATGAGGCTCTGCAGAAGTACAAATGGCACTACAGGTAGCAGCTCTGCAAATCCCAAATTGCAGCATGGAAAAAACAGATACCTATCACTGCCACATTCCCTAAGAGAACAGATTTTAAGTATCTGCTCATGGAAATTTCTAACTGCAGAAGGGGAAGCATTTAGATTGCCTCTGGGCTGAAACCATCTAGGTCTTTGCCTTTCACTAAAAATTAAGCAGAAGTCATTTTAACGAGGCAGGCAGACAACAGTCTTGCACAGGAGATCAAAAAGCTCTCCAGATGTTTATTTTAAATGAAATTCAGAAGCCAGTATAAACCAGATTTTAAACACTGAATAATCCTTACCGTAATTTGCATGAGAAAAACAGGCAAAAGGTTCCATCCTACTGCTCTGAAACTCTCCAGGAACATGCAGGGTTGGATTTTGCTCCTAGACTCTTCAGATAAGAATCTGAAATATGAACAACTCCACACTGCAATCTGATGGCTGTTAAGAATATTCTTCCCCTGTGCTGTACACTTGGATGCTCAACACATACACACAGGGGCATCCCATGTGAAAGAAGTCTCTGACCTTCCTCACCAAGACTGTGCAAAATTATGGATTGAAAAGTGTCTAAAAATGTCAGTCCTAAATCTTAAACTTCTTCTCCTCTTGCTACTTTCACTGAATGCCTCCTGATTGTGCAAAAAGCAGAATATTCAGGCGTCAATCTAAGTAGTTTGGGTGTTACGCTGACAATGTCTCTGGAGAGGGGAAGAGAGGAGAGGACAGATTTCCAATAGCTCAGACACTTCCCTGGAAGCAAAGCTGCTACACAGCAAGGAGATAAATAAAGAGGGAAAGTAACACGCCAGAGAACTTTCACCAAGGTCATGTCAGGATGCTGAACGCTCCTCATCTGCAGGGGAAGATTTAGATGCCTGTTCCACCACACATATCCACTCCCCTGTTGGCAACAACAGCTCTCATTAAACCAAACCGGTTCTAACCATGAGAGAAAGGACATCGGGAAGATGATATTAGCTAACAAATGCAAAAGGAAAACCCAGCACAGGCAGTGCTGGATGGGTGCCTTCTGCAGCAAAATACAGCCCCATGGCAGGTGCACAGAGCCCCTGCACGACCTGGGAACGGGCAACACAGGCTATCCCAGCCAAAAGGATGGACAGCTTTGCTCTGATCAATGCTAACAGCTCCTGGCTTGCAGCAGACAGAAGATTCTGTACCCATTCACTCAGAGCAGAACAGGGATTCCATCAGGAATAGGAGCTTTTAGGACTTTGCTGCTGCACAGGATGACCTACAGGTTGCAGCTCCTCCTTGCTTCGCAGTCAGGACTGTGGACATGTGGCAGAACCCTGCAGACAGACCCTACCAAGAAACAACAGCCTTACCCCCCAAATATTTTATCAGTTACTGCTGTGCCCTTAATAAGAGTGTTTCTTGCTCGTTTCAGCAATCTGAAAGACACGCTGGGCAAAATTTCAAGCTATGACAAAGTGATCTTATCACTTCTGTGCTGTTCTCGCTACACAAGCCCCTGATTCAGCAGCACGTAATAAAATCTTCATTTGCATGAAAAGCACTCTCTGATCACAAAGTCTTCTGTTCGACAGCCCTCTTCCCATCCACAGCGTAAAGATGCAAGCACCACTGTCATTTTGCCTGTGACTGAGGTGGAATATTTTATTTATGTTTTATTTGGAGAGGCTCTCAGTGTTTCAATGCCATCTTTCCCTAAAAAAAGCCAGTATTTTTGAATAACACAAAAGCTGTGCACACCCCAACTATGCAAGTACTGCGAAGTTCACTCAGTATGCTCACACCTGTATTTTTAATAACCGTGTCATGTGAAGGACGTTCATACCAGCACAAGGTGACCATGAACAGTTGTAAAATGCCTTTTGTATTCAACAAGTCCAGCCTTTTCCAGTTTGCCTTTAGAGTGCTTGGTGTCATGACACGCAGCACTCAGAGGATGTATCTCAAAGGAAAGGAAGGTGTAGCCACGCAAAGAACAATGCACTGCCCGCAACAAGATTAATCACTGTCGTGGGAAACCAATAAAACCAGTATCTTGTTATCTTTCTTTACAAAGGGACTGTTAAAGCTTAACTATATTAGGAAACTTTTTCCTTTGGACTAAACCATGAGCCTAATGTATGTGGGCATCCCACATGCCAGCATATGCGATTAATTGGCTCTCGCCGCAGGAGAAAGTCCAACATTCCAGAGGCAGCGTGAAGCTTTCACACAACCAGCCTGTGCCCTGTCCTGACTACAGCTCTCTCACCAAGGCCAGCCCCATCTCCCTGTCCCATGCCAGGTGACACCACCTCCCATTCCCACCAGTTAACCATGTCCCACGCACGCACCCCGACATCGCACCCGGCTCCGAGCGAACTCAGCCAAAGCAGAAATACCTTTCATCACGTCAGCAGTGCGGTCCCCATTTAGAAACGCTTTCTTTCACGTTAATCCAGTGCCAAAACGTGGTGGTGTGGGCTGTGCTGATCCAGAAACGGTGCTAAGGATGCTGCTACCTCCTGTCTATCACTGCACGCCTCATCTCGCGCATGGCCAGGCAGTGACGGCCCTGCGACAACAGGCACTTTAAATTGGGCAGCTCAGCAGCACATGTACACTGAATTTTTGAACAAGCTATTCTAAGCTGCTTTGCTAGCAATTTCTGGCCTGTGCAGTTTGAAAGCGCACGGTTCTGGCCCTCACAAAGAGCAGACCTGTAAATGACATCTTGAGGATTAAGCTGATTGAGATGCAATTTGCCTAGCAACCATTCATTAAGCAGAGTTCAGAAACAGGCCAGCAATCTATTCCACCTCCTTATCTGAGCAGTAAACAGATAACAGTCTCTACTGTGTCCTCTATGCTCCAGTTCAGACACATTGTAAACAGATTTTTCAGAAGTTTAAACTCCTACGGTAAATCTCCGAGAACAATCCTGCTCTCCAAACACGAGGGATTCGGCTTCACCAAGTGTCTTACAAACGAGAAACAGCTCTGGAAGGAGGGTAATGCAAATCAAATTGTGAATGCATTTGCAGTTCCTGTGCCTCCAGTATTTTCTCACATCAAGCACTAAGAGCCCATCGCAGTCGTTAAAAAAAAAAAAAGTTTAAAAAAAATCTTAATCACACAAGCATTTGGCATTGCTATTCTGATCACTGAAAAAAACTCAATAAAAATCTTATTCCCTTCCTTCATCTTCTGCAAGGAATCGATTGACACTTCCAAAGTCTTTGATAAAGGCTCCCCCGCTGCAGAGAAGAAAACAAAAGTCACGTCCTCCCTCCCATTAAGCTTTTTTTTCTTCATAAAATAAGCAAGACAACGCAAACGTCATCAGTGGAAATCAAACCAGCCATTTCAGCTCGAAAATTTCAACTGAAAAGATTAAGCAAAATCATGATTTTGCATAATTGTTTCCCTGCAAGAAACATCTGATCATATCCCATTCTGCTCCAAAATTAAACAACAAAGATTAGCACGGACGTATTTAAGACTATATACCTGAATGGTTTGCCTTTGGTGTACAGTTCTTCTGGGAAATCACTGTGACATACAGCATGCTATTACAATTAAATATGCAAGAAAGAAGAATTAAACTGACTATGAATAATTAATACCCTACAATACTACTTCATAAGGGGAAGTCTGGCTGAATATTCCCGCAGATAAGATATACCCAAACACAAGGCACAGCAGAGCTGGCAGCTTTACTTTTATGATTGGGTTTAAAACACCAAGTAACTTTATGGCTGCTACTCAATTCTAGAGAAGGTGCCAGCCATCCAAGCCTTCTCCTGCTGGATTCCCATCCAGCTTCAGAAAAATAGGATAAATGCAACTGTTGCAATAGTTGCAACACTGCTCATCTAAGTCCCAGAGGTAACAGGCTCCCAAACACTTTCCACTAAAAGGTATAAAGCAATTATCTGGCATCCCAGTAGGGACAATAAAGCAAATATGATGCAACAATTACTTGGGTGATAAG
Organism: Peucedramus taeniatus; assembly: GCA_013400575.1. NCBI lineage: Eukaryota > Metazoa > Chordata > Aves > Passeriformes > Fringillidae > Peucedramus > Peucedramus taeniatus. The sequence continues at coordinate 391,921 of WBNO01028453.1, forward strand.
ATCAGGTGAAGGTTGTGAGAAAAAACAATTAAAAAGGGTTGCAAGAGCTAAGGAATGCAGCTTACTTTCCCAGAATCTCTCTTAAGGACAAAGATACCATCAGCTCCAAGAGTCGACCTTCCTGTTTCGAGTTTACTGTTCTGGAGGCTGCAGAACATCAACTGTAGCAAAGCTGAAAATGGCAATTAAATATGCTTTTTTTTTTTTTTTGCACAATATCACCCCTAAATTGCACAGATTAGTATTTACTGGAGTCCTTGTAAAATTGATATCCAACTGTTGGCATTTTCCATCAGACTCTGGTTGGGTCAGCGCAATGATAATTGACATAAATACATTTGTTGCACTGGAAATGCCCAGTTCCTCTCCATTTATCCATGCATGGCACACCCAACACCCCTTTTGTAGATAGAGATCTGAAATCCAACCAACATTTGTGATCACAGAGGTGGAACATGGCACTGCTACTGTAATGGCTGAAGGTGACAGCATCCCTCTGCTCCTAGCCCCAGATTGCTCCAGGAGGGCCTTGCTCCTGCAGGATCCAACTCTCCAAAGCAAACACGAGCTGAGGGTCTTTCTGGGCACAGGCAAAGCTGTGTTCGAAGCATGCTGACTTAATATTAATTTTCTATTAAAAATTAATAGGATTAAATGAAGCTTGCAAGCCTATGGGCACCAAAGCAGTTATTTTGCTGACGCACTCGTTGCCCAGAGGAACAGGATGTGAGGGATGGGCTGCAGAGTTCCTGCAGGATCCATGTGGCTCCTGAGAGGAACAGGGGGCTCTTCCCCACACCCCCAGAGGGTTCCATCAGTGCTGTGTCACCCCATCCTCCTGCCCAGAAATTGCTGGGGAAGATGAAATCCTGATGAGATCCTGGTTAAAGCCCTGGTGTCTTCCCACCTGAGACCCAGCCTTCTCTGGACACTGCCTCCAATCCTCACCCACGTGCCCCTTTCCCACTTCCCAGAATGAATTCCCTTGCCAACAAGAACCCTGCAAATATCTGGAGTTTACATCAGCTTAACCTTCAGTCCCTATTAATGTCAACGGAATAGGAAAAAATTAACCACGGTGCAAGTAAAAAGACTGTATCTGCATTTCTAATTATACAACAAAACACACCACGTGGCAGTATTTCCAAGCACCTTGCTGGGAATAAAACAGCCAATGGACTGAGGCTTCCATTTGGAGTGGTGGATGCAGGAGCAACCAGCACTGAGGCTGTCAGAGCTAAGGGATGAGGACATGAGAATTAAGGGAAATGAAGTGACATATGTGAACGATGATAACAAAAATGTTAATAATTAGAAAAACAGTCACCTTAAAAATTCAAAATTTCATGATCTCTCCTACTTTTTAATGGCTTAGCCTACTTTTTCCAACCTAATTTGCATGATCAAAATAGGCCTCCTGCCAGGAAGCATTAAAATGGCAGCCACCCATTGAGACAAAACTCCCTTCACCATACGAGACTGAAGGACTAATAACTATTCCTAAAAACATTTTAAATCCATTAACGTTGTTTAGCAAACACTTATTTAGAATTAGTGCCGCTATCAGAATTTGATTGTGCTCCACTAAAGTGTTTTATAAAAGCCTTTGAGGGAGGAGCAGGTCCCTCCCAAACACCTGTGCCATCTCCAGCCCTCTCCAAAAAGCTGAGCACCCTCACACTCCTGCATGCTTTCCATTCCAAAACCACAAAGCATTCTCCAAGATCAACCAGACAATTCCCAACAGCTCTGCAGAGTGCCAGGCTGGGCAGCTGGAAGAACCCTCCAAGATGCACAAAGCAGCCAGACCAGAGTACACCATCCCCACCAACCTCTACACTCAGCACATAATTAATATACAACAACAACAACAAAAAAAGCAGGTTACAAAAATATAAATATTACTGATGTACTGGAGATTTGGATTCTAGTAGAAATAGATGGTGGTTTATACAAATTTGTCCGAGCTACGTGTTATCCTTTCAGTGCCATCTGCACAAAACCAGAGTTTTATCTGAGCATTGGATACTAAAATAAATCATTTTCTCCATGTCTATTATCTTGTTGAAGACAGATGCCACAAACCTGAGAGCTGGCTAGTGCAGGCTTGTCTAGTCACAAATAAAATTACATCCACATCAATATGATTTATTTTTAATAAAAAAATAAGGCAAACCAGGCTCTTATTGAAACAGGCTCAGCCAGCACCTTCCATACCCACAGAAGACATCATGTACAGTGTGAAATTGTCAGAATAAAACTGGGATTGGCACTGTCATTTCCCCTAGTAAGAAACACCTCTACCAAGAGACACATTTTAATTGCCACATGTAATGAGAAGTACCTGCTCATTCTCCACTTGCTGTATTTATTGCTATTTAAATTCAGGACTACAAGTCTTGGCAGGATATTTTCTGGTGACTTCAGTTTTTTGGAGTGTCCATGCCCCAGCAGATTTTAAAGAGTGAATTTGGCTCTCCAATACAACACTTGTGACCCATCTCTGTCCATGCATGAACGAGGTTCTTGGGCTGCACTTCTCAGAGCATCTTGTCCTGAGTGTCCCCTGTGAGTGGGGACCTTGCAGTAATTAGCACTATCTGATACTGGAAACTCAACTAATTCTAACATTGATCCCCTCAGGACAGCACAGCCCATGATTTGAAAAACATCTGTCCCAAAAGACCCCTTGTTTCTACCTTTCAAAGTCACCAAAGGCTGATAAATAAATTATATTCTCCAAAAGCTTTGCAAATTCCTCTCCCCTGGCTGGATACATTCTCCAACCAGCAGCCACAGCTAAAGGTTTATACAGGATCACTGAAAGCACCAAACCTGTTTTATTTTCTTATACAGAGCAACTTCTAACATCTGCAATCACTGCTGTGAGATTGCAAAGGATTTCTTTTCCCAAGTCAAGCTGTTGAAAGGACAGATTATACAAAATAAACACTAACCATTTTTAGATCTAACTTTCCCCCACAGACTGCGTTTTATGCCCTTTCACTGGAAATGTTACATCAGAATAAAATCAGATTTAATTGGCTCTTAAATAACTGAACAGCCACTTTAATTTTATTTCAATAGCAATAATTCATAAATCAAGCAGCTGAAATCCTAGCACAGAGTGACAAGTAAATAGAGCAGAACACAGTGAAGGAGAGCACGAACACCACATGGTGAAAGGTGATTTTCCTCAAACTTCACACGTCACCATTTTATGGACATCACAAAGGTACCACCACATAAATACTCAGATCTCAAACCTGTCACTTCATCAGCAGTAACTGCTTAACAAAGACCAGTGGATGGTGATCCTTGCCCTACCAGAAGTGCTAGGAGAATGGATGAGATTTTAGCCATGGATGCAATTTCCCTCATGCACACTAGATGGAACTATGGAAAAATCTTAATTCTTTCCTGTCTCAACTTAAATTCAAGTGGTTGAGATGTTATGTTGGACTGTCACATTCTGAGAAGAATTTATTTTGTTCTTCATCAGCAATTTCACTCACTGATAAGCTCTAAGTAATAGGATGCCCTGAAATTTCAAACTAAGCACTGCTGGAAATTAATAGTAAACATATGAGAATATACAGAAGAAATACAAAATATATTATTCAGGCTAATTTCTAAGGTACACACCTAGAGTATTTGAATAATAATCACTAATGAGATCCCTCAGAGACACTGAAGTTACATTTTTTAAACCTCCAGGTTATTATAAGAAACACCACCCTGTCAATGAATAGAAATAGGGTATAGAAAAGGTATAAACGGATTCATAAATGCTGCTGCAGTTCTGACTGGAAAAAAACCCCAACGGATTTGTAGAATACAGTGGGAGAGGTACAGGGAAATGGAGAACCTGAAGTCTTGCAGAACAAGCAGATCAGAGAGCAGCAAACCTGAATGGGATTAAATTACACACAAATCTCCTGGAAACGATCTTAAAAGTGGCTTGTTTCAAAACAATCCATTTCTAAATTTAAACACTAAAGAGTTCACAGACACAAAAACTAAATCAGGCAATGGTGTGACAGGAAAAGGTGCTGGAAGAGCTGTTTTCCCTCCCCTACTCTGGCTTTTTCATATATTGATTTTCCTCCACACTCATTCACAAATGCTCAGCAGAGCTGTGAACAATTTAAAGTCAAGGGATGCACGAATCACCAGCTCCAGGAACACACCACCCATTCGAGGCAAAAGCTGAGGGCTTTGCTGTAGCTGAAGAAAATAAAAACCAACCCAGAATCAGAACACACCGATGAGCTGGAAGAGAAGGGTGAGCAAATCCCTAATTTTCCTTGTCCACAACAAAGCCAAAGCACATGACATTCCTTCAGCTTAGAAGACAACAAATTGAGAAAATCAGTGCCAGAACAGAAGGATGAAGGAAGGACAATGCTGGATAAAAGAATATAAAGTAGGCATGAAGGGCTCCCCTTTCCAGATGTTAAGAAGACATGCTGTTTTTCATTCCAGGTTTAAAAAAAGATAAGCAGAGGAGGAAGTTTACTTTGGAGAGTGGGAGCATCTGCATAATTTTTTGAAAAAGGTTCATACAAAGATTTCCTTCCAACAGAATTTTAACTAGATCTATACATATATACATAGATATATGTGGTATTGGCTCAAGACAGTCACCTTAACAGCATTTTTCAAAGTGTTTTCCATGCAGCAACTGCCTACAGAGAGGAACAAAATAAGTGGCAAGGGACAGCCACAGGAAAGGGCAGGACTGTGAGACACACATCCTCCAACATGCACACTCCAAGTTTAACAACGTGAAGGCAAGGAGAGGGACAGCAGGATACAGCAAAGGATGTGTTGGGGCCAGGAAATGAGAAAATAATCCACAGCACTCAACACTGACCTATGGGATATTTTACCAACAAAAACACATAGGAGTATTTTTTTTGCATGTGTGGCTCCCACCTTAGCCAGGCCAGGGAGATTGTCCCAGTATGAGGAGGGAAATTAAAGAGAAACTGGATGCTAGATCACTCTGAAGAGCAGAGCACAGCGTTTCACCCATTTCCATCGCTCTCGCGTGGTTCCCAAATTAGAAACAATCAGAATCCTGCTGGAAACAATATATGGCACCTTAATTGGGTTGGCTGCACTACAGACGTCAGCAATGTATCACTTAGTAGATCATTTTCTGACTGCTTTTTTTCTCCTTTAATACTAAAAATAGCTGCACTTTCACGGTTCACCTTTTCTACATCACCTTTACTACAGACACCGTAAGAAATTAAATGTTAGCACTCGTTGCCCACTGAAGATCCTACAGGACCCACACCTGATGCAGGCAGGATCTGTCACCTAATTCAGCAGAATTGTATTTACAGGTTTGTCTCAGACGTGTTGCTTTTACAGAGAACCTGTTTTCTAAAACATTTCCCCCCAGTACACCCATCAATGCATCTATTTAAAAGCCTGGAACAGTTCAGTTATCTCCAAACACATCAACAACCCAGTGCTCCACACATTCCAAGCACTCCAGAATCCCTGCACGGGACTTGGGAACTCACATGAAAAGTCTTTCCCAGTTTTCATCCCCAAGTGTTACACCCCCACTATTCCCTACCAAATCCACGCTGCAGCCAAACTGCATTCCTGAGAAATTATTCCAAGAATGAAATATCACCATTTTCCTCATAAACCCTGGAAACTTGGACTAATCTTCACACACAGCATTAAAAAGTTAAGCAATGGGAATACATAAATGAAGAATAATTCTTAAACACAACGGGGGAATAATTACAGCAAACACAGAACAAATACAAAATGAGTGGGGAGGCCTGGAGAGACACCCAGACAGAATGTGCTGAAATAAGGAAAAGGCATCTCTAGGATCTATGAGGTTGAACCAGCCATAAGCTACAACTGCTGTTTTTTTAAGTGTTCATTTAAATCAAATTACTAAGAACACAGGAACCAGCAATAGATGAACACAGAGGTCTCAGTCAGCTCCAGGTGTAGGCCAAGCTATGTCAGTAAAATCAGCTTTTGAAAGATTACCACCCCTTGGAAAAATATCTTTGGGTAAAGTTCAGAACAACTTTTCTGGATGTCAGCCAGCAGAATGCCTGTTCAGGAGCTCTGTTCCTCAATCAGTATTTGGAAAGCTTTTTTTTTTTTCCTTGAAAGTAGAAAGATGAATAATGTGATAAACTCATTTTAGCATTCGCAGTCAAAGTAACGATCTGCAATTAAAAGAAAAAATTGCTCCAAGATCTGTGTGGTAAAGACTTCAACACGAGTCACAAAATACAATGGGAAAATGGCAATGTGGCATACCACTCAAGGAATAAAAAATTCAATTACTCACTTCACTTCCTAGTTTGAGAACGTTTTAAATTGGTTAAACATCTCAAATGCTGAAAACTAGAAAGGGTGGGGTGATAGACTCATTACAGATGCAGAAAATTGTGAAACCTTTACTCAACCTCAGGGGCACCTTACCCCAAAACCAGCCTCTGAAGAGTGAGTATACTACTACACAACAAGTGACCTGTTACTCACCTGCTGGGTGTAGCATTTCAGTGAACTACATGTTCTTAAAGCAATTATTTAAAAGTGCTGATCATCTGTTAAATAACTCAAACAAATCAGGCTCTGGCTAGGTTCTGGGTGGTGTATTTAGCAACTCCATAAATCCCAGAATCCTGCAAGTCACTTCATAAATCTGTGACTCCTCACTGTTGCCTCACTGAAGATGAGTGAGCCAGGAATATACAGGATATAAAATGTTTTGGTGATGGAGGTTTTTGGGGTGAGGTCAGCCAGGGCAAAACTTTCTACTTCCTCCTTTCCCCATCTCTGTGTGCTGGCCAGTAACAAGGTAAGGTCAAAAATGAAGAAGACTAAAAATGAACACACAAGCCAATGTCCAAAAGTAAAATATTGCACTGGAAACACTGATAAAAGTTTCTATCCCACATCCAGGCATTTCAGCAAGTGCAGCAGAGGACACAAGCTGAGGCTCCTGCACATTGTATGAGCTTCTGGGAAATAGAGTCCTTGACAAAAATCCTTACTTCTCTTGATCTGGTAACAGTTCCCAGAAGCAAGCATAGATACAAAAGCTTATCTACCAGAGGACAACTTGAAACAAATACAAATAAGGCTTAAATGAAGGCAAATATCCAAGCTGCAGAGAACACAACGGTTCCTTAATTTCACATTTGGAGAAAAAACAATACTATGTGGACATTCTCCAACATATTTTTAATGTTATTAACAGAAATAGCACCCCAGGCTGTGCTCAAGCTGAAAAAGTGTGAAACTGTTTGCAATGTGAAGTGAAAGGGGGATCAAAAATACCATCTTATTAAATGGCATTTATTTGGTGCTAAGTGAATTATTTATTCAACTGAGAAGTTCACAAAATGACAGGGGGGTAAATGCAAGGGAGGTCACTACTTCATGTCAGTATCAAAGCTGATCCTTAACAGAATTTAAGCACCTGCTTTTTCTTTTATCTCAGCACAAAATGAGATTTTCCTTTTTTTTTTACACTTCAAAAGCCATGTAACACAACAGAATATATGCCAAGCATGCAAAAACAGAGCATGCCAGCATCTTTCAGCAATCAGCTTTCCCTTGTCATCCATTATGTCAGATTTATCTATTTTTGCTTAATTCTTGCTCCTGCAATACACATCCTTCCTCTCTCCAGACTATCAGGCTGGTTGGGCTGGAATTCAATACAGCTTCTTAAAATAGTTGAGAAATATTGAAAATACTTGAAGCAATGCCTGCGAATTACAGCCAATTCATCAACTCCTCTTCCAGCTCCTGCTCCACCAGTGCTCCCCCAGACAAGGCAGAATTCTCATTCCTTCACCTCAGAAATCCTACCCAGAGTAAATATCATCTGGAAAACAAATAGCCTTTCTTTCATGGAAGCATTTCTCCATGAAAGCTTAGATTCTGTGTTAATTGCAAACCTTACCCTTTGACTCTTACTCGCTTTTGATCCAAATCTTCCTCTGCTGAAAATTAATAGTGAATGCATTTGCTTTAAGTTTGCTTTCTGTTATCGTTGCTTTCCCTCTCCAAGTTTCCAGACTCTCTGGACTGGCTTTACAGGACACAAGACCCACCTAAAAGCTCTCCCTGAATCCTTCACTCCACTGCTGGCTGCAAAACTCTCCTCTCCCACCTCTAAGACCCTTGAACAGCATCTTTCTCACTGCTTTATGCACCCACTTAAACGAACAGACTCTAACAAGTTCAAATTCTTAAAGAGCCCTGCAGATCAGAAATAATTAGGCTGAAAGGAAAATGCCACTCTCATCACTCTATTCCCTCACTGCCTACGGAGCACAGAATTTTCTCAGCCGGCTGCTGAATCAGACAAAGTTTCCACAGTGCACACACACACACAAAATCACAAAGCCCCAACACGTCCAGGAGGATTTATTCCATCACAAAGTCACTCCCGTTGCTCCAGCACAAATGACATCACTTAGGAACCCAACCTTATCTCCTGAGAGCTCCCAGCTCCCTCCTCTCCCGCAGCGACCGGAGCAACAAAGAACCGGGTTTGTGCCATAAGGAGGGAAAAAAAGTCTTGCTGCAAAAAGTTTTCCAGAAAAACTTGTATTTTCTTGAGAACGCGACTACAGAAATAAAATAAAGGACTGTAGGAAGAAGTGAGCAGAACAAATTCTGGTTGAACTAATCAACCTGCATCTGTGATTTATCCCAAACTTGTACCTAGTGCTACCAGGGGAGGGTGGGAGGCGTCTGGGAGCCCTCGCAGGTGTTGGTCGGGGAGGTTCTCACGCTGCAGAACCAAAACCATCTCAGCACTTTGCTGCACGAGTGGACTGAGAACCGGAGTCCAGCTCTGCAGTTTCCTTCTTCTTCTTCTTCTTCAGACACTTGAAAATTGGTTGACAGGGAATAAAAACGACGGATGATTTATTGCCGATACCTGCTCCCTCCCGTGGGAAAGATGGGCTCTGAGGTCCCTTCCAGCCCAAACCAGCCTGCGAGTCTCTTGCAAAAAGACACTTTTCTTGGGAAGAATCACACAAAGGATGTGCTCGCACTGCGACCGCAACCCCCCCTTCCCCCTGACGGCACTTCTGTCGCGATGGCTGCCGCACTATCGCGATCCCGGGCCGTGTGCGCGGTACCCGGGGACCGCTAACGAGGGCGCCGGGGCTACCGGGGGGCCTGCGAGACCCCGGCGAGGCGGGTGGGAGCGACTGTCGCGACAGGCGGCGGGTGTCGCGACAGGGGGCGGGTCGCCACACCGGTGATGCCTCAGCGGGCGGGGGGAGGGGACACCCGGGAAGGACAATGGTG
>WBNO01028453.1:407875-432053 GCA_013400575.1 Peucedramus taeniatus
CTCAGCGCCGAGCTGCTCCCGTTCCAGCGGCTGGGAACGCTCGGGGTTCTCCTCAGCGCTGAGCTGCTCTCACTCCAGAGCCTGGGAACGCTCGGGATCCCGCCCAGCACCGAGCTGCTCCCGCTGCAGCGGCTGGGAACTGTCAGGATCCCGCTCAGCGCCGAGATGCTCTCACTCCAGAGCCTGGGAACGCTCGGGATCCCGCTCAGCGCCGAGCCGCTCCCGTTCCAGCGGCTGGGAACTGTCAGGATCCTGCTCAGCACCGAGCCGCTCCCGTTCCAGCGGCTGGGAACGCTCGAGATCCCGCTCAACGCTGAGCTGCTCTCACTCCAGAGCCTGGGAACCGTCAGGATCCCCCTCAGCGCCGAGCTGCTCCCGTTCCAGCGGCTGGGAACGCTCAGGATCCCGCTCAGCGCTGAGCCGCTCCCGTTCCAGAGCCTGGGAACGCTCGGGATCCCCCTCAGCGCCGAGCCGCTCCCGCTGCAGCGGCTCCCCGGGAGGCGAGCTGGAAGAAAGCACCGAATATACCAAGAACGTACCCAAAACACACCGAGCTCCCCTTGGCCGCCCCCCGCCCTCACGCAGCGTCCGGGCAGCGCTCACCCCACCACAAGGCCTCTACGCCAGCCCCGGCGTCCCGCCCGCCACCTCGCGGGTCCAGCCGCCCCCAGANCGCCGGGAAGGCGAGAGGTGCGCGGGGGCATAGAGAGCGCGGGAGCGGGGACGGAGCGCCGCTGTGCCGCGGGGAATTGTGGGATGGAAGCGGCCGAGGAGCGGGAGGGGCGGGGAGGCGGGAGCGCCCCCTGCCGGCGCCAGCGCGGGGTCAGCAGCGCCCCCCCAGTGTCACCAAAGGCCTCCCAGAGCTACCAGTGTCACCAGTGCCCTCCCGGAGCTCCCAGCGCCCCCCCAGTGTCACCAAAGGCCTCCCAGAGCTACCAGTGTCACCAGTGCCCTCCCGGAGCTCCCAGCGCCCCCCCAGTGTCACCAAAGGCCTCCCAGAGCTACCAGTGTCACCAGTGCCCTCCCGGAGCTCCCAGTGCCCCCAGTGTTCCCAGTCACACAGCCCAGTGATCCCCAGTGCCTTCTGCAGCACACATACACACCCACCCACCCCAGTTTGTCCCAGTGCTCCGTACAACCCTCTCCAGTCCACCCCAATGTCCCCAGTTCCAGCAGGCCCAGAACCCCCAGGGGATGTGGTGAGGAAGGAGAGATGGAGGCATAGTTCTGTAAACTCTCTTTATTATCCTGTGCCCGTCCCCAGGGCTCCATCACTGTGTCCATTCCCATGCCATTCCGACTCATCCCGTGCCTTCTGAGCCATTCCCGTGCCATTCTCGTCCCATTCCCTTGGCCATCCCGTGCCATCCCGTCCCATTCCCATCCCATTCCCGTCCCGTTCCCGCGCCGTGCCGCGTTGCCGGCCGTCGGCAGAACCGTTACCATTACTAAACTCAGTAATGGTAACGGTTTCCCCGCCGGCCGCGGGTCCCGGGCTGTGTCCGGCTCCTGTCCCAGCCCGGGATGTCGCCCCCAGCTCGTTTGCCCATCCCCGGTGCCCGGTGCTGGCGGCGGAGGTCGGTGCAGCCCGGGGAGTACATCATCTATACTGTAGTGTCTCATAGCCAACTTACAGTATACGATGATATCCTGCCCGGGACAGCGCGGAGAGCAGAGCGGAGCCTGCGGGGCACGGACAGCGCGGTCAGCACAGCCCCTGCCACCCCGGTGCCACCCTCGCCCATCCCTGTCCCCCCCTCCCCTCTCCTGTCACCTCCCTGCCCCAGCACCTCCCCACCTGCTCTTTATCCCTCCCAATTCCACCACCTCAGAGGAGGATGGAGCTTCTCAGTGTGTCCCCCCCTACTCCAGGTGTCCCCCCAGTCCCTCCTCGTCACCCCATTCCCACCACCCTGGAGAGGAGCAGAGGTTCCCAATCCCCCCCTCGCCCCAACACTTCCCTTATCCCATCTTTGCCCCCCAGTCCTGCTGCCCCAGAGTGGGATTGAAGGCTCCCAATTCCCACCCCTAGCCCCTCCTTTTATCCCATATCCCCCATCTCAGAGCAGGACAGGGGCTCCCAAGCCCCACCTTTGTCTCCCCCAGTCCCACCCTCAGCAGCTCCCAGGGGGTGGCACCTACCTGTGGGGGTGGCCCTGGGGCTTTGTGGGGTGCTGGATCTGCACCCGCCTTATAAAACCTGCTCTGCCTCATCTGCATATCTCACATCTGCACGGCACAGCTGGACGGGGCCCTTAACCCCTTCATGCCCGGGGGGGCACCGCCCCGAGCAGCTCCCCCCATCCCACCCAGCCTGGCATCGTCCATGGGGGGATTGTGGGGCCACTCCCTGCGTCTTTCACTTCAGGGTGGCCCCACAAATGCCCCATCCTCCTGTGGTCACCAGGATTATCCCTTCCCATGGTTGTGGGGACCCTGAACTGGGAGCTCCCCACTGCAAACTGGTTCCCAGTTGCTGGACAGTGGTGTTGGACAGGGCAGGGGGGGCAGCCCGCGGGGATGGGGCCCAGGAGGGACATCTGGGACTGGGGGTCACCCTACACAGGCACCCCCAGGTGAGGTGCAGGGTACACGTGGGTGCAGGGAGCCTGTGTCCCCTGGGGTGGGTGACCTCTGTAGGGCTGTGCCCCTGGCCATATTAACTCCCCTGAGGGACGTGACCCCCGGCAGTGGGATTTGCCCTCCTGCCTTTAGGGACACCCTGGAAATACATTCCCCCTCCCAGGGGGATGTGACCCTGTGAGGGATGTATCCCCCGGTTAGGTGTCCCCAAAGGACACGCTCCTCTGGCCATGTGTGTCCCCTGGAGGGATGTACCCCCCAGCTGTGTCCCCAAGAGGGCTGTGTCCCCTCATCGCACATGGCCCTGGTCACACTCATCCCCTGACCACGCGTGTCCCCAAATGGCTCCACCCCTTGACCATGAGTGTCACCTGCCTGGTCATTTGTGTCCCCCAGCCCTGTCTGTCCCCCCAGGGCCACATCCTGCAGTGGGTGCTGTGCCATTGTGCCGGGTTGTTTGTGCCAGGACGGGCTGGCATTCCTGGAAATCGGCTGGGGGGAGGTGATAATCCCCTGTGGGCCGGACCGTGTGCTCGGGGCCCCGATAAGCAGCAGCAGCCTCGGGCTATCAGGGACCCTGCCCTGCCACACGAGGTGTCCCTGGACCCACTGTCACCTCTGGGCGACAGGAACAGTGCATGGCCCACACTTCTCCTGGCCTGGACAGACCCTGGCAGGAGTTGGCACAGGGTCAAGCCCTGCTCTGAGCCTGTCCCAGGGCATGAGGCTGTGGGGACTTGGGGGCTGCAAGGGACCTCCTGTTTTGGTGCCTCTCGTGACCCAGAGGTGTCCTGGAGCCTGTAGTGTTCCCCAAACTGTGGCACAGGCACCCCAGCACGCAGAGCAGTGACACAGGCAAAGTGTCCCTGAGTGCCCCAAGCGCAGCCAGCTCCAGGTGAGTCCCAGGGGATGATTCCCAAGGGATTATCTCCATCCTGGCTGTGCCTGCTCAGCACTCCAGGGCAGCCCTGCCCTGTGGCCTTGTACCCCACAGTGCCAGAGCAGGGCTGAGTGTCCCCCAGGCTGGTACCACAGCTGGCGTGGCACACCCTAGGTGTCACAGGAGACCCCACAGCCCTCCCAGCAGCTATGCTGCCCCAGGAGAGCGTGGCTGGCTCCAGATAAGGAGCTGGGAGCTGCAGAGCTGTCCCCACCCTGTCTATCTGTAGGGCCACCCTGCAGAACACATAGGACAGGGCCTGTTGTCCTGCCCTGGGTTTGGGGGGACGTGGAGGGTCTGGAGGGTACCAAGGAACCTTTTTCCCCAGGGAGGGCAGTGCAGCAAAGCCCCCCATGCCAGCCCCATGCTGGCTGTCACTGGTCCTGCTTGCAGGGTGACCCTGAGCAGGACAGGACCACCCTGCTGTCCCCTGGAGCATGTGGGGCTGGCACAGGGCTCCAAGGCTGCACAGGGCAGGGGGGACATGAGCTGCTGCCACACTCCTGGCTGCTGCCACAGAGCCTTCAGCATCTGTCAGCCCTTCTTCAGACCCCGGGGTGCCACTCTTTGGGGTGCCCCTGCAGTGGTCACCCCTGGGGTCACACGGGCCATGCAGTGCAGTTCACTCCTGGCTCCACACTCATCCCTGGGGGAGCACAAGGCTCTACCCCAGGGAGAGCTGGGACACAGAGCCCATGGGGACACGGTGACCTTGGGGAAGCCACCAGCTCGCAGGAGCCTGGAGGAGCAGCGTGAGCTGGAACCTCACCTCCCCGCACTCCTTATTCCCCCATCCCAGCGGGAACACTCCGGGCCAGCAGCCCCGGGCCAGCCCAAGCCACCTAGGGGAGCCGGGCCGGGACAGACAGGCGCGAGGGATGAGACAGAGGCAGGGGGTGACAAGGGTTTATTATCTCACAGCAGCGGGGTGGCGGGCACATGCAGATAGGGCCCGGCCCGGCCCGGCACGCCTGCCCGGCCAGCGCCAGATCCGCCCCGCCGGCCGCGGGCCAGCGCAGGCCCGGGGCTGATAACGCCGCTCCCCCCGGGCCGGCGGCAGGGAGGGCACGGGCGGTCCCGCAGCACCCGCCGTGGGTCACTGCTGGCAAAGGACACTGCCAGGAGGGACCTGCACCCGCCCTACGGCTCAGGGTGCGGGCGCTGAGCTGGGGGTGCAGGACCCCCAAACGGCCCCGCTCCCAGCAGTGCCAGGTTGGCTTCACACTCTGAGCCGCGCCAGCCGCGCTGAACACAGGCACTGACACACGCAGGGAAGGGCACGGGCCAGCACAGGGCTCTGGTGGCACTCTGGGGAGGACGGGCACACATGGGGGACAATCTCTTTCACATTGTCACAAGGCAGCAAAGCCACTGGCCGTAAGAGGCAGGGGGAGGGAGGGAGGCAGGAGCAGCAGTACAGGCTGTGCTGGAGGAGCCTGTCCCCACCTCAGTGTCCTGCTGGTCCCCCACTCACCTCTGACCACCACTCTGCCTGAGTTGTGGGGTCGGGAAGTGTCACAGCACCTGGGGACAACAGCCACAGTGGCTTCACTGCCCTCTCAGGGGATGGGTGGCTTTGGCACAGAGCTACTTTTTGGTATTCGTGGTGGTGAGATCTCACCAGGACTGAGCTAGGCTCACTCTGTCCCCTGGAGCTCTCCCTGCTTCAGATCCTATGAGGAAAATTCCCCAAGCATGGGAGAGGGCAGCACCCACTGCTGGTGCTGGATTGTCACTTTCCTGGGGGGTTGATTGCCACCCACCCAGCCTGGGCAGGGCTGCTGGCACTGTGGGGACCCTGGGGGTGAGACACAGGGACAGGGAGAGCCAACCACAGCTGTGGGCAGAGGCAGGGCTGGGACAGGGCCCAGGAGGGTCACTGAGTGAGGGCAAGGAGTCCAGGGAGAGGGGTCCTGGTTCTCTTCCTAAAACTCCCCATCCCAAGCCTCTGCTCCAAGTCCCAGGTGTTCACCCCAGGGCAGAGAACAGCAAGGCACAGGGACTGCAACACCAGACAAGCTGCCAGTCATAAGTAGGGATGGGATTGGCCTGAGACAACACAAAGTTAATTAGAAAATAAATCCTCTCTCAGCCTTGGAATAAAAAGAGCAGCAGACAGGACATGCATCTTTCTGGCCCTACAAAATAAGGCACCAGTTACAAACTAAACTCAAATTGTCTTTGATATAAAAGGAATTCCCATGTGTTGAAGGCAGTTGATGTCTGAGTGCATAACAGGGAGTGGTCTTCACTAGCTTTGGGTTGGCCAACCTCATTCCTTGGCCTCGGTGGCTTTCTGGAACAGAGGAAGCTGCAGGAGGGGAAGAGAGAAGCTGTTAGGGCTGCAGGAGGGGGAGGCAGGGCACTGCCTGCACTCTGTGGTGGTCAGGGCTGGGGAAGGAGAAAGCTTCCAGGCAAGTCCCTGCGCCCTAAGAGCCCTAGTGCCCAGCTCACCTTTGTGAGATCCACACCAGTGATGGCACGCACGGAGGTGGGGATCTCAGCCAGGAGACGGTTCACATCAGACATGGTGCTGCCTTTCTCTCCACTGAGAATAACGATCTCATCCACTTTGGAGAGGGGAGCAGACACTTTGGCAGCGATCTGGGGAAGCAGGGAGAGCAGAGAGTCAAGGAACTTCTCAGCAGCTCACTGGGAAAGGTCCCTGCAGGGCCTCACTGTGCCCCCAGGAGACACAGCCCAGTCTGTGAACCCCCCCAGCCCACCTGGAGCAGGGGAAAGCTGCCCCCTCCTCACCTCAGGCAGTGCATCTAGCACTAAAGCCAGCTGGGCAGCTTCTCCATACTTTTGGAGTGCTTCTGCTTTCAGCTTCAGCCCCTCAGCCTCTGCCATCCCGACGGCCTCAATCACAAAAGCCTCGGCCTCTCCGATCTTGCGGATTTTTTCTGCCTCCGCCTGAGCCAGGAGGATTTGCTTCACCCTGGCAAGGGAAATGCAGCCCTGCAGCAGCCCAGACCCCTGCAGAGAGCCCAGTGCAGGGGCTCAGGGCAGCACTGTGCTCCCCCTGCCCAGCCCAGGGCAGGGGCTCAGGGCAGCACTGTGCTCCCCCTGCCCAGCCCAGGGCAGGGGCTCAGGGCAGCACTGTGCTCCCCCTGCCCAGCCCAAAGCAGGGGCTCAGGGCAGCACTGTGCTCCCCCTGCCCAGCCCAGGGCAGGGGCTCAGGGCAGCACTGTGCTCCCCCTGCCCAGCCCAAAGCAGGGGCTCAGGGCAGCACTGTGCTCCCCCTGCCCAGCCCAAAGCAGGGGCTCAGGGCAGCACTGTGCTCTCCCTGCCAAGACCAGGGCAGGGGCCCACTGTGCTCCCCCTGCCCAGCCCAGGGCAGGGGCTCACTCACTTCTCGCCCTCGGCGATCTGCTGGATGCGATAGGCTTCGGCCTCGGCCGGCTGCTTCACGGTGGCCGTCAGCTCCTTCTCCATCCGGACCACCTCCTTCTCCTCCACCTCAATCTGCTTCTTGCGCTCCACCACCTCGATCTCAATCTCCTCCTGACGGATCTTCTGCTGCTCCCGGGCGCTCTGGAGCTCGTAGGCCAGCTGGGCCTCTGCAGTCTGCCCGAGGGGGAGAGGAGAAGAGGGGTCAGGGCCATGAACTCCTGTACACAAACATAAGGACGCCAAAACCAGACACGACTCATGCTATTGAATCTTTTCCCAGTGGTGACATCGCAATCCTCAGTGCTGCTCTTCTCACAGCACTTAAGCCCAACCAGCTCCAGGTTCAACCTCCCCATCCTTTCCTCTTCTCCAAGTCCCACCGAATTGCTGCAAACAGGAGAGGAATCTGCTGCAAGGAGCTCACAGTGACACATAGACCTGGGGTCTCCATCTCCAGCTCTCCTAACAGATGCAGGAGGAGGAAGCTGACAAGTCTCAGAGCCACCAACACCATCACAGACCCTCCAGGGAACAGCAGTGGGCTGTGGGATACTCTCACCTTAATGTTGACCTCCTCAGTGAAGGCAGCTTTCTGCAACTCAAAAGCCCGTTTGGAATCTGCTATTTTGGTATCTGCCATGAACTTGACATCCAGCATTTCTTTCTTGCACTCTGCCTCCTGCAGAGAGGGAACAGAAAGCAGAGCTTCAGGGCATGCAGTTAGGGCAGAAAAGGCTGCTCCAGGGAAGCCCAGCACGTCTCTGGACTCACCCGAATGCCCGCATCCCGCTCGGCTTCTGCCACTCCGATGTCTGCATCCCTTTGGACAGCTGCAATCTGAGTCTTCCCCAGGGAGCTCAGGTAATCCACTTTATCATAGACATCCTGGGGAGGGGAGATAAGTCCACTTCAAATGAGTGACTCCATCTTGCTCCCTTTCCCACTGAAGCTCAGTGTGGTCAGGCCAAGGTCAGAACAAGTCACGTCAGCTGCTCCAAACAAACATGAAGGGCAGGGAGAAGGAGCCCATCCCGACATCTCCCCTCACTCCCAGGAGGCTGGGTTATCAGCCAGCTCTCTCCACGAGCCTGTTTACAGAGGCAGCTACCCGGGTGCTCTTGGCCCAGCTGCCTGGATACAGGACATGCTGTGGCGGCTGTCATGGAAACTCCCGGAGGGCTGGGACAGGCTGTCAGCCTGAGCCTTCCAGCTGCAGCAGGGGGGTCAGGGCCAGGCTCTCTCCTGCTGCTCCTACAGCTCTGCCTAGAGCAGGGCCCAACATCTGGGTATACCTTGATGGTGAAACTCAGGATCTCGATCCCCATGCGACCCACGTCGGGAGCTGCCACCTCCCGCACCAGCTTGGCAAACTGGTCCCTGTCCTGGTAGATCTGCTCCACTGTCAGGGTACCTGCAGAGGGGAGGAAGGTGAAGCGCTTTATTTGGAACAGGTAAGACACAAAAATGTGGGTCTAAGCTCAGCAACATCCTTGTTGTCCCTAATCTCTTCAGGCCTGGGCACAAGGGCGTAATCCTCTGCCACAGCAGTGGCAGCAACATCTCAGTCTCACAAGTGCAGCCACCACCCACATGTGCTACCTGTAGCCCCTGGGGACTCAGACATCTCTCACTGCAGGCACCGAAAACTCATTTTATCACAAGGCCCAGCCACGCAGAGGGAGCTGCTGGAGGGGAGATGCCACCTCTGCAGGCAGCACAGGAAGGTTCTGTGTGGCTGCGTGGTGGCAGCGATACTGCTGGGACCAGCCAGCTGAGAAGGGACAAAGCCACTCGAGATGCCTCCAGGGGATGAGCCCCTCCATACCTAGGATGGAGCGCAGGTGTCCCTCCAGCGTCTGCAGGACCACGTTCTTCACATCCTGCACGTTCTTCCCCAAGAACTGCTCACAGGCCACAGCCAGGAGCTCCTTCTCGGTCATTATCTTCACCTAGAGACAGGAGACAGAGCCAAAGGGATTGAAGGTGCCTGTCCAGGAGGTGCAGGCACCCAACAGCAGCAGCAGCAGCAGAAGCAGCAGTACCACCACCAGGCTGCCAGGCCCCCGTGCTACCAATGCTTCAAGGGACCATGCTGAGCTGTCCCCATGCTGAGCCAGGCCACTGGACCAGCCAGAGAGCCCTGACAACAGCTCAGCGTGGAGCTGCTCAGCAGTGGGGACAGAGCCTGGCCCTACCTGTCCCAACTCACAGAAACCCTACAAAAACCCCTGAAACAGCAGTTCAGCCACTGCACCAACACCAGAGTCAGAAGAAAGCTGGGTATTAACCACCCCTGGCCAAAACCCATTTTGTTACCTTCCTCTTCCTCCTCTTTCACTAGAATTAATTTTTCTGACCCCAAAAAGACAGAGAATGAGAAAGAGTCTAGCTTGCCCAAGGAGCAGCTTGGGAACAGGGGTTCCATTCAGTGTTCTGGAAGGAGAGATGAGACAATAAGGCCACTGGTTTGTCCTGCCTGTAGCTGGGAGCTCCCAGACAGCCTTTGCAATGACCCCAATGTGTCAGGGACAGGATTTGGCTGTTCTGCTCCACACGGTCACTCTTGGTGACGATCCCCAGAGCTGGGACACAGCCACCCCAGCAATGTTTTCATTTCCCTTACACCAGATCCAGGCATAAAAGCCCCATTCCAGCCAAGCCAGGGTCTTAGGATGATCCTGATGGTCACGGGCTGCTTTTTAAAGGCAAAGTGAATTACAAATCCCTATGGGGTGTGTTAGGCAGTGGAAATCTGTACTCTACAGCACCCAGCTATGAGGAGTGCAACCCACCAAGACAACAGCTCCTGGTGGCCATGTCCAGTCTGAGGGCTCAGGCAAAGGCTGGGCACAGGGCCATTCTGTGCCTGGCAGCACCAGAAAAGGAGCAGGTCCAGAGCACCCACACAGCTTTCTGGATCCTACAGCACCCTCTCATGGACACAGCTGGGCTGGGCAGTGCCTCCTGTCTCATAAGGAGCTGGTGGCACCCTAAGTCCTGCCCCAAGGGCCTTGGCTGGACCTGGTTCTGAGATTTCCAAAGCATGGATGCTGTACAGGGGCCCTTCGAGGGTCCCAGTGCACACTACTGAGGGATTCACAGCCTACAGACCTCATCCTGATACCCTCTAGCACTTTCAGCTGCAAAAGCAACACAGCTCTCTCTTGAGAGTCTTGTCTGACAGCCCACACACACAAAATGATCCCTCCAGAGCCGAACTGCAGCACCTGGCCCAGGCCTTGCCAGAGAGCAGGACAGCTGGGACTGACTGTCATCTTCTAAGGGGACAGGAGGTGGCCATGCTAGATAGAGTGAGCTGGCCAAAACTCACCTGCCACAACCCTACCCTTGTAAAGTGAAGAAACACCAACCCAGGCTGAGCCTGTTTCCTACTGCTGCTTCCCAGAATGGGTCTCCCAGTCAAAATGTCAAACATCCTCAGGCAAGTGTGGCAATCCTCTTCTGCATTGTCCCCAAAGCCTCTTGGGATCATTTTGGGGCCAATTCCACAGTGGTTTCTTGTCTCTACACCCCAGGCCAGCAGTGTGCTCTTCCCACACAAGGGGGAGTTGGGAGAGCTGCTCTGGAGCTGCACCCAGGAGTGTGAGCCCTGCACGAGGCTCCTCTCACAGCAAATAGGAGATTTTTGCAAGTACCAAAGCAATTAGACTCAGCAGTGACATTTATGGTGAGCATCTGCCAGCAATTCCACCTCTCCAAACAATCCCCACCCTCGGGAGCTGCGGGGAGGACAGAGCACAGGGCAGGATGTTCATTAGGAGAATCCCTGTGGTACTTAGGAGCAAGGAATGATTCAGCCTCTGGATAAAGCCAGCCAGCCTCCACTGGTGAGCTCTGGCCAGCCCATGGGAGTCTGGCCCTGCATGGAATGCAGATCCCAACCTCCAAAGCAAAGGCTGCACAAAAGAAACCAGAGTTGAGCAATTTGTGCTCAGCGTGTTTTGCAGGGTTTCAGGCAGGGCACTGCCACACTCGGTGCTTCTCAAATGTCATTCCCATCAGAGGGAGAGCCCTCGGCTGGCAGGGGATCAGAGAGCCTCCATCCAGCAATCCCCTGTGCAGGATCGATGCCACCACACCCTGCTCCAGCCAGCTGCACTTGCAGTGAGGGGTGAGCACAGAGAATCCAATTAGCTGGAGGCTCAGGAAAATGCTACAGAAGGATATAGAGCCCAGCATGGCTTAAGGGAGCAGCATCCCAGCACATCCCAGCATCCAGCCAACATGGGGAGGAGGCTACTGGTGAGCACTCATTACATCCCTCCTCAAGAAAAGAACAGCATCCTTATGCACATTAAGCACTTCTATCATTGCAGCAAACACTTTAAAAACTGTTTATCTAGGAATAATTTGTTTGGGTTTTTTCCCTTTTTTTTTTTTTTGCTCAAGCCCTTAATAGAAAAACATTTGCCTCAAAAAGTACTTCTGCAGAATTAAGGTAATCTCTGCCATGCACACCCCCAACAGCCTTGAGGCTGCTTTCTGTGTGGCAATTCCTTGGATCACAGCTTTAAAATTAACTGCCAGTGGAAAAAATGAACAGTGAGAAGAGAGAATAACATGAATGAGATGAACTGGGGTCTGCATTTTTAAATCAAGGCACCTGGTGATCCAGCCCTCTGCTACCAGACCATTTTGCAGGAAGGATATCCCAAAACTAGGACAAAAGGGAATGCTGGCTTCAGAGAAACTCCAAATACAGAAGGAAAAGCCTACAGATTTAGGAAAAGAGTGTGAAGGGAGACATGAGTGCACACATTTTTCCCAACCATGCAAAGACCACTGGGGTTATGACACCTTAGCAGCTAAGTGGGTATCAAGAATTGGAAACTAAGTGAAAGATAGATACAAAGTACTGAAAAACAGAAACCAAGGGTGCTGGGTCCATGAGGGATTTTGGTCACATCACTGCATCCCTCAACAGCTCCCCTTGGCTCCAGAGCTCCCCACAGGGAATGTGGCAGCCACTTGTCCTGTGACAACACACCTGGACATAGAGTGACCAAAGCCCTGTGTGCACTGAGAGCCACTCTTGGTTTGTACACCAATTGCAGAATGAGCTGTCAGGAGCAATTTTCAATCACAGCATCCAGCTGCCTATTCGAGGAGCCAAATTCCCTTAAAAACTAACATTTCCCTCCCAGCATCCTCCCCAGGGCAGGACCTGGCCCCAAGGACAGACTGTACCAGGACAGCAGACCTCAGACTCCAAGAAGTGCAGGGTTTTGGTGTGCTGCCACAAGCAGTAAAAGCAAGTTCTTACATTTGAAGAAAGCTGTAGAGAATAAAAATTCAATTCCAGCCAAAAATTTTGCACGCCAGTTTTAGTGCCCGGAGGGACTAAATTCTTTTTTTCAAGCTTTAACTCACCATGAAGAATTACAAGGTACATGTGCTAACAATAACAATCCAAAGGAATATAATGCTTGATACCATCTTAGGAGGTTATGGGTCAGTCCTGTGGGGTCACACACTGCTCCAAGGGCACCACAGCACATCAGCATTCCACAAACACATCAAGTCGCCCCCACATACCTCATTTGCCACGTGGACAAATGAGACACCAGAAAAAAATTATTTTGGGGAGAGAAGGAGAAATCACAACCCCCTTCACCACATGGAACATGCTGGAGCGTGTTTGTACCAACAAGGACAATATGATTTGGTACAAAGATTTATTCCAGAGCAGCTGGCTTCTCTCCCTGGACAACAGCAACCTCTTCAGAGGGAAAACCAGATGTAAGTTAGAGACATGCATTCCTGAAATGATGTTTTGGAGTTACTGTACCTGTGCCACACCTGTGACAGTTATAGCTACCCCCTCCGCCGTCTCTACGTCCTCACACCTGGGCTGTAACGTCATTATCTCTAGGGAAATCCTGCCAAAAAACGTAAAATATTTGCACGTTTCCAGGTTACACACACTCAGCTCTTCCCTTTGCATCTCCTGCCCCGGGCTACCTGCTGCACTCATCACAGGTAATGCAAGGCAGGCACAGAATGCAGCCAAGGGACCACATCTGTGACTGGAGACAGACAGGGCATTGTGGCCAAGAAATAGATTTTAATAGATTATAATGCTTAAAGGTAATTTATCAGCAAAGGCTGGAATCCAGACTGGAAATTATCCCGTGGCCCTTTCCCTCCTGCTGGATTAGTGAGGAGCCAGAAGCTGCAGCATTGGTAACTCAAAGGGCCCTCTGTCAGAGGCTCATTGTGCCACGCTGCCCAATGCCATGGCAGCACAGGGTGGTGTCACTGGTTTGAAAGCACAGCACAGAACTGGGATGCTCCCACCCACCTCACATGAGTGCTGGTGCTTGGCAGAATCTGACACTGATGCTGAAGAAGCCCTGGGTTAGCCCTACCACAGACCAACCCCCTGACCTGGTTCAGCTCTCCCTCTGTTTTTCCAGTGTCCCGAGACCCAAAGATGGAAATGACTCTTCAGCTTTTTATGGCTACACCTGTAGAGTATCAGGCACCCAGGAACAGATCCTGCAGCTCCAGAGCTTTCCCAGTCACCTGAGGTGGGCTCAGGGTATTTTGGTCAGTCTCAGCAACCTGCTGACAGGTCAACATTTGGAAAAACACAGGACATCTGTGGCAGGTTCTGTTCCAGGAAGCCAAGCCTGGCTCCTGTATCAGTCATAACGAGCTGGAAAGACGTTGGCAGTCAGGACAGGGAGCCACGGGGCAGAGAGTTTGTGTCAGTGAACATCAGGTCAAACATCTGAACCATGAAGGGGCTGCCCTGGGCTGCTGTGTGCATGCTGAGTTGCTCCAGGATTGGCTGGAAGTGCTTAAACCTACCCCTGCAAGTTCATGCCTGCCTTGGCCACTGTCCTAATTAAACTGGCACGCAAACTGGGAGCTGATAAAACACATCCCACTGTCCAGGACATGCATAGGCATTTTTTGCCATGTGTTCACAGTTTGAATCAGATACTGCAGGATTTCAGCCTTCTGAAGGCCTAATCTAGACTTGGAATTTAATTTCCAAACCGTGCTGCTTCTTAGTTCTGCTCACTGGGATATTAAGACATTACTGATTCATAATGCTAGTCCTGTGTGCTGCAACTCATCTGAGGTCTCTGTGCTGTATTTTCAAAGGTGACAGCATCCAAAATAGGCAGTGTCTCCATGTAGAGGAAGAAGGGCTGAGTGGGAATCCATAGCCAATACTGCAGAGCCAGGCACAGTTGCAATTTTGAAATGGCACAAAAACTTGCCTTCACACCTATCCCAAATCCTGTACAGAATCCAACCTGGCCTGCCTGTGCCTCCACAGAAAAGCAGATGCCCTTCTGCTCTCCCCCAAGCCCCCAGTGGAGACAGTGCTGGCAAGGAAAGGGTTACAGCAGGAGCAAATGTTAGGTACAGCAATGCTGAATTTGGAATTTGCCAGGAAAGCACCTGTCTGCATTACCTATGAACTGTGGAGTGCCACAGAGCAAGTGCTGGAGAAGGGGAAGGAGAGGAGAGTATGGAGATTTCAGCTGTCCCATTAGAAAACCATTAGTTTTTATGTTATCCTGCTGCTGCTGCTGCTGCTGAGAACAGAGGGATAAACAGTTAGACAGTGTGTTAGGAAGCTGGAGGATTATTACCTGTGCAACCCCTGTTACGTACAGTGGGACCCCCTCCGACGTCTCAACATTCTCGCAGCGACAGAGGATGGTCAAAACCTCCAAAGACACTCTGAGCAGGGAGGAGTAAGGGTAGGACAGCAAATACACAGAGCAGTTACCAGAGAGTAAGACACTTGTTGCAAAGGACAGACAAGACTTTCAGGTTTCAGCTTTTCCCTGGTCAGCTTGCCTTTCTCCCACTCCCAGGGCTCCATAATCAGCTTCCCTGGTCATGGGAGGGAGTTTACAGCATCCTTTTACAGTTCCTTTTAATGAGGATAAACAGGTTGGGGGCTCATCCCCACCCTGCACACGAAACTGTGCCATCCTGGTGTCAGCTGGAGTTCTCTGTTGAAGTAATCTTTGCATACAGAAAAAGTCCTTTTGGTAGTAATTTAGATGCTTCTATGTCAGTATTTAAGAGAGGACAGATAGATGAAAACACCAGGGACCTGGCTACCCACCCCTGGCTAAGGCATTGAGGAGAGAAACTGCTTCCAAGTGCTGTCCTGGGAAGCTGAATTAACACCATTTGGCTTCCCCAGAGGCATATTAGACCACAGTGTCTCTCTCACTGCTCTTATTTCTGACCCCTAAACAGGGACAGCATTTTTTCCCCTTGTTTTTCCCCAGTGCTCAAGGTTGCAGCAGGATAAGTGCCCAGCACCCTGCCAGTTCTAACTGTTCCTTTTGTTCCCAGGTTAATGCTACCTGGCGGGATGCCGCTGACAGCAACACAATTGCTCCTGTCTCTCTTGCTTGCAGCACTGGCAGTTCCAGAAAAAATGTCCTAATTTCAGAGAAGGAAATCTGTCTCACTCATCATGTTAATGCAGTGGGCTCCATGTGGGGCACAGCTTATGGCAGAAGAGAAAGGAGAACTAAGCCCCAGATCGCACGGCAGGAACTGGTATGGATTTTAAAGCAAGATTTGTTTGGATGCTGGAATTCCTGTCAAGAGCCCCACTTGCTAAATAATGCCCAGACCTCTATCATATAACAGCTTGTTCCTGGCAATCCAGTTCTTGGCCCTGGATTCAGCCTATCCTTTACTTAATAAATCAGCCTCCCAAATGTATCTGATCTTCTGCACTGGGTAGGTCAAGGTCCTGCACTGCTCTTTGTGCTTCTCACAGAAGAAGAGGAGAAGCAAGAACCATTTGTTCAATTAACAGCTCTCCCAATAAGAAGTCTCACAGAAATGTGGGAATGAAGCTTGTCTGGCTCAAACACAGCCCTTAAACACCGAGCTCACGAGCTGGGCTTTTCCTTCCTCTCCCACCTCCCATCATGTGCAGAGTGAGGGCAGCCACATGCTCACTTTGCTGGTGGCAACACAGGTACAGAGAAAAGAGGTTGGAAGAGGCTGTAAGGGTTAACTACAACCTCTAACCATCATTCAGTGTAAAACTCAAAAGTCACATCTTTATCCTTTTCCCTATTATTTTTTTACACAGAGGGAGGAAACCTGTATCAGTGAGCATGAGGGACGTTTTGGAAGGGAGCATTCCTACAGATCCTAGAGACAAAGAGCTGTATTAGCAGGAGAGCAGCACTACCACAGCATGTCAGCTCAGAGACCAGAATGTAAGCAGCAGCAAGCAAAATCCATGACTGAGGAAAGGGAGAGAAAGGAAATCCCGTGCTTTTAAATCAGAACAGTCTGCTCCCAAGGTGACAGCAGTCAGCAAATCTTTACAAAAAGAGACTTGAGGAGCAGAGGGGGGCACTGGTGCACTGCAGGCCACGAACTGGTTTGTTACTGGGTGAGGGGTTGGGCCATACTGGGCAGAGCTTGGCTCCTCTTGTGGACATAGAGGCTGTTTGAAAAGCACTCCAGCTGAAAGCATGTGATTTCTTTTTTTGTGTGTGTCTTTTGCACTGTGGCACCCAGCTGTCCCCATGCCAACAGCCAGCAAAGAACTCCTGATGCTCATCCCTGGTTTCAGACACAGTGCCTGATCCAGTGTTCCTAAAAAATACTGCTGACAGCCCCACTGGGATGATTTTGCCAAATTCCCACTCCAAAAGCCCACAGGTAACAGGGGTCTCCTTACCTTTGGGTGTCAGTAATGCACCACCAAGCCCAGGCCCAGCCTCCATACACATATTGCTTCTCATCAGAGCCACAGCAGCCACCTGCAGCACAGCAGAGAGCACAGAGACATCAGGATTACACACAAGCACGTGCTCTTGGACAGGGAACAACCTACAAGCAGAGGAGTTCCTACTCTTCCTCCTCTCCATGGGCTTCACAAGGCAGTTTTCCCAGGGCAACCTTTTTTGGAATTGTCTTATGAGGTTGGAAAATAGTATTTGTATAATTCACTGTGAACAACAGTAACACACAGAAAAGGGACTGTATGTCAAACCAGGGCTTTATTTTAGTTTTGTTAAGCCCTTTTAGCAACCAGAATCAATATCAGTATCTTCAACTGTGATGTTAATATGGAATCCACCTCCTTTCCCTCACACCACCGTTAAATTCCCACAGAAGCTCAGAAGTCAGCATTGGAAGAGAGAAGAACCTTTGAGCTCCCAAAAAATACCTCCTAATTCTGCCTCGTGCAAGTAGCACAGTGTCTGATGCTTTGATGGTCCATCTCAGAGTTGGATGTGCCCAAGATTCAGGCAGCCTCCAGAACTCTTCTGACACATTTAAGATTTGATCCCAGTGTGGATTTTCACATCTTTGATTTAAGGAACACCTGCTGCCTTTCAAGAGCACAGCCTGCCAGTGGTCAGATTCATGGCTGGGAAGGGAGGAGCTCTGCAGCAACCTGGCTCCGACCAGGGCTGGGAGCTGCTGACTCTCAGGAAGATGGAGCCAGAATTCCCTCTCTCAGCTGCTCTCCATAATCACTCTTACTACAGCAGTGCCCGAGGGCCCCAGCAAGGCGAGTGCTGTACAAACAGAGCAACAGACAGCTCCAGCCCTGCGGGATAGATCTATGCAGGCAAGACAGAGCTGGCACAGAGGAAGAGCAGGAACGCAGAAAACAGAGTGGCTCTGGGAGCTTTGGGCTGTGGGAGGGGAAAGGGACAAGGATGAAGCCAGCAGCCCTTTCAAGAGGAATGACCAGTATTGTTTGCATAGGTCAAAAATGAAGAGCAGAAGCAGCACACATCCAGGCCAGCGTGCCGGCAGGGCCCTCCGACTGCAGGAGGGGACTCTGTCCTTGTTCTCCTCCTCTTCTTGCTCCAATCCCCCAGCACTTAGCCATCTTCTGCCTACTTCCAAACACTGTCTGCTTCCAGACACTGGCCACACACTGCCTGCTTCGCTGGCTTCCATGCAGTGGTTGACAAACCAGCAGATCTGCCCCATCTACAATTCTTCACCCTTGCATTTCAGTAAGAATTAAACAGGAAAAGGCTCCACACACTTTTTCACAACCTAGAGGAATATTCTCCTGTCACCTCTGAGCCAGCCTTTGGATAGCTTTTTCCCATAGCTGGAAGGTTATTTCAGCCAGGCAAGCGTTACAGAAGCGGATGATACAACATCCTGCAGTAACCACAATGCATTTAACATTTCTTGGAGGGCGTCAGCCTGGTTAGCTCAGCCTTTCAGCCAGGCCCTTGTTTTCCAAGAACAGGAAGGGAGGTGTTCCTGGCACTCAGGAAAAGCAGCACCACATGGAAAGGTATTTTATTTCCCAGGGTCTATGTGGTCTTTACTGAACTTCTGTTAATTTTTTCTTAATAATATCCTGAGAAAGCTCTGCACCCTAAACCCACTGTTGTTACAGGAACGGGCCTCTCCACACAGATGTTCCTCTTCTTCTGTAGGAAATGCAAGGAAATACCTTATTTAGTATCACACACAAAACGAGCTCCACATTTGCTTCCCAGTGTTACACAATACAGCTGCAGAGCACCGTCTACTGAGCTAGATTATATGGCAAAAACTGTTCAAAGCCTAAAAAAACCAGGGAAAACTAACACATTAAGGAGGAGTGGGATGCCAGCCAGCTGCTTTCACACATGCTGGACGTCTGAGTGCAGCAGAGCTCCGTCCTGGCAAGGCTGAGGAGCTGAGAGCTCATTTTCCATGGCAGTCCTGCCGCCTCTTTCTCAATTCTCAGGCAGCAAGTGAAAAAGGAACCAACAAAGCAAAATCTTTGCAAGGCTAAAGAATAAACCCTCTTGCACAATGAGATCTGGCAGAGAAATTGCCTTTCCCAGCTATAATACGCCCACTGTTCCGGCAGACTGGGTCTCACAGTCGCTTCCACAAACATCCACCGTGCCTCTTCCGGGGCACTGTGCGGGGCCACAAATGGAGGATTCATAGCCAGGGAGCTGCCAGCCAGCTTGGCCTCCTCCCAGTGAAGGGGTCCCATGTTCAAGCAAGAATTCCCAGAGCCAGGAGAAAGCACGTTGTCGGTTTGTTTGGGGGTTTTTTATTATGAAATAAGATTAATCGCTTGGGGGTTGGTAGATAAAGGGAGCTCTCAGTAGATGCAGGAAGTGAGCAAGGAAGAACATGAGCCTCAACAGTTTTGGGGACACAGGGCTCAAAACATCAAAGCTGGGATGATCGGAACAAGCTGTGTTGTTTGCTCTCCCAGGTAACTCGGGCACTGAACTACCTCTCTGGCAGGAAGTGGTGAGCTTTCCAAAATCAGATCATAGTAAACAGGCTGCTGAGTGCAGACAGACCAGGAAAAAGTTGATAATTGAAAACAGTTACTGACAAAAGATAATGCAGAGATAGAGGAAGGCAAAAGCATGCATAAAGAAAATCATATCCTAGAGCAGGGCCCAGACTAAAGTCAGTGTCTGGTTGTTAGGCCTCGTTGTGTGTATAAATTAGGCTTTGTTCACATGCAGAAATGGAACAAGGTTGACAAAAATTAATTTAAAAAGATGCAGGGATCTGAGTTGAATCCTTAAAAGCCTCGGATGGTCACTGCAGCAGATGAAAGCAGATTACACTAGCTGTCTTGTTCTGGATGTAATCTATACGAAAATTACTTAATGAGTAACAATACTATAAAATGAGTTTAAAAACACATTTAATAACTCACCTTGTAAACAGCAACTCAGAGAAGACAAACAACACTGAAGCTACACAACAAAATCACTGAGATACTACCCCGAAATTCCTTTTGGAAACCAAAAGGAAAGGTCTGAGGCTATTGTCCACCTCCTCCTAACAGGCTTTCCAAAGAGCAGTTTGCAAGTCCTGGAGATTTAACAAGCACATGACAAGGGAAACCTTGAGCCCCACCTTGTTCAAAAAGGTGAAGAAGCACCTCCTGAGAAGGCAAGATCCCAGATGAGCTGTGTAAGGGCCCTTCTGAGCACTCATGACTTCAGACCAGCTGCAATGCTGCACTCTCAGCAACCCCTGAGCATCACAAGCAGTGAGAAACCAGACGTGGGGAAATAGTTTTGACTTGCCAAAATGACAAACCTAAATCTGCAGGGAACACTCAGTTAAACCTGGCAGGTGACCACCAGTGCCACTGCAAGTTTCCTGCAAGGCCTGCCTGGTGCAGGAGGTGGAACATCCCAACCACAACCCTGAAAAAGTTTGAACTGAATGAACACAGGGCAAAACCTCATGAGACCCAGCTGAAGCTGCCTGCTCCTTCCCACAAGCTCCTATTTCTTTTGAGGCTGAAGAACTGGAATTACACCATCAGTGTGAGGGTTCAGGTGGCTCTTGCTGCCCACCACGTCTTTCCACAGGACATGGCCTGGACCTTCTTGTTCCATTTTCATGCAACAGACTCACCTAAATGTAACTTCTACATTTCTCCTTCCTGAACTGCACTGGGTTTTGTTCAGCCCATTGGGTCAATCTCCAGAGTTTGTTTTGATCCTGATCCAGCTCTTCAAAGCTCTCGAACCCATTCCCAGCTCAGTCTGCAAATTCAATAAGCACATTCTCGATTCCATTATCCAAGCCAAAACAAGGAACTTACTTGATAAATTCTTTCAGCTGAACAGTGAGCTACTGTCAAGTTCCCTGCAAATGGTCTTCCAGGAAGTTTTAGAATAATTTCATAATATCTGAGAAACCAGTTCCTTCTTGCAATGTGGACTATAGGTCTCTTGCAGGAAGGGCTTCAAGAACCTCAAGAAATCCTTATTTCAGGCCTTCATCTTAGAAAAGTAACATGAAAATAGCACACGAGCAGGGGTAAGAGGGATGCAGTAACAGTATGGAAGAGCTTAGAGCAGCCCTGGAAGGGTTACACACCCCTGACTGCTGGCATGCAGCAGCAAATGTCTACACAAGATTAGAATTAACTGCTAGCTCTTCTTTTATTTTGACAGACATCAAGGAGCCCCAAAGGGTGTTGCACCAAAGTAAAATTTGAGAAACTGGGCTGGAGCATATTTCTCAAGCTCATTTCTCAATTCTGCTCACCTAAGGAGGAATCAGATTAGCTCAACATGGCAACATGACCTCTACTTCTCTTCTTGTAGGTGTTACAAGCAACATACTTGTCTCAGTAGTCTCCTAGGAGATGGTTGGGTTGGCTGGGTTGCACTCCCCTGATTTTTGTCCTCCTTTTACTCCCTGAACTTTTGCTGAAGTAGCAGTTTGTTGTGACACAGGAACAGGGAGGGCTGTGCCCACTTCCCCCTTGTCCATATGTCCAGGTGTTCCCCTCAGAGCTCCTCTGCTGCAGCCCTTGCCAGCCAGAAGGAAAATGCTTCAACTGTAGAGATTTAGGCAACACGGTCTGGTAACTTTTAGATGAATATGGCTACTATAAATACAGATTTCCTTATTGTGACACTGTGGAAATATTATAGTGCTGTATTTAAAACCAGCAGACTGACCCTTAGCCACAAGAGCTGCATTTAACCAGATTGTAACCCAAACTCAGCATTTCACAGCCTATTTGGCTGGTGGGAACATTCAGATGTGGGGATGAACAGGTACTTTGTGCACCTCCCTGAAAACTCCACCAGCTCCAGTTGTGCTCAGAGTGGGCTCTGTGATGTGCCAGCCTCCTGCCAAAGCCTCCTCAGACCTTGCACCGAGGGAGTCTCCCAGAAAAGCCAGATCCACAATCTGGGGAGACTCAAGGCTCTTCCTTACAAATCCTGGGCTCCACAACTCACTGATGGATTGATCAGCAGTAGAGTTTCTTAGAAGGAGGTCGATGCTGCTCAGCAGGGGAAGGAGGGCAGTGCCAGCAGAGTGCTGAGCTGTGCCTGGGAAGCAGCTTCCCAAATAAGGCTACAGAGCTCCACGCTCCCAAGGCACAGCTGGCTGCTTCTTGAGCACTGGAGGGACTCGAGTGTCACACAAGAAAGTGAAAAGAAACAACCCTCAGAAAAACCCACATGCCAGGGGAGGCCCAGGACTAAAGGCCAAAGGCCACAGGCTGAGTAAAGAAAATAAAGAAAACCCTCCCACCAAGTGAAGTCTTTCAAATAACTACCACATGACAATTCAAGACTGCATGCCAAAAGGCTGCCTCTAATAATATTTGGTTTATTTAAATGAATTTAACTAAAATATATTTAATATTATTTTGGCTTATTGGTAATTATTAGTTTTTCCTTCCCTTCCCCTCTTTCCTTAAATCCAACTTAGTATCACACAAATTAATGCTGGCCCACGAGGTCCTCCCTGCTTTTCCCTGGAGGAACATGACTCAAGTTCCTGGAATTTCAATGGCTTGTAGCTACAACCTCTCA
Source organism: Peucedramus taeniatus (assembly GCA_013400575.1). Taxonomy (NCBI): domain Eukaryota; kingdom Metazoa; phylum Chordata; class Aves; order Passeriformes; family Fringillidae; genus Peucedramus; species Peucedramus taeniatus. The sequence goes on from WBNO01028453.1 coordinate 430,118, forward strand.
CTAATGCCCTGGCAGTCACTGTGCACAAGGGCACAGAGGAGCTGCAAGGCCCTGCAGAGCTCCCAGTTGGTGCCCTCAGGATTCAGCAAGTATCTGCAGATCACACTGGGCAGCAGCTGAGGAAAACCACTCTGGTAGGAGCTCCAAACCCCATCCCAACTGGAAGAACCCGGGGTGATCTCTGCTCCCTTCCCAAAAAGCAGCTGCACTTCGAGGAGCGTCCTGGGCTCGTCGCTGCTGGCTGTGGAAAAGCACCACGCCTGGAACTGCAAGCAGATGCCACCAATTCCTGCTGGCTCATCCTGGAAGCTGTATTTTGTAAACTCCAGAGCTGAACCAGAAGCAAACTCAAGCTTTGAGACTAAAGGGCATCCCAGCACACCTGGAGCACAGCTCCTCAATCTTCCCATGAATGTGGCATTTCACCAAGCAGTGCCAGGGGTCCCTTTGGAGGGAAGCACAGCATCAGCTCTGGATCCCACTGGGAACTGCAGACCAGGAAAACTGCAAGGAATACTGCTGCTCTGGGCAGCTGCTGGGTGGGGTTTGTAACTCCTTAGCAGCCACCAGCAGAGTGGCCATATTTGTTTCCAGAACTGCAGCCTGCTGCTGGCATCTCCTCAGGAATTCCCATAACAGGTCAGTCATCCAAGAGAGATGAACTGATAACAGATCAGCCACAGCTTGCTGGAGGCTCTGGCTCCAAAACCACAATAACATAGCTGCAAGCGTGGCAGAGCTGTGACTTGAGGCACATCCTTGATGTTCACATGCATTTTCTACCCGTGCCCATTACCCTGCAGCTGGCCTCAGTCTGCAATAGAGTGAAGCTCCCAGCCCTCGCATCACCTAACAATAATTAATTCACATAACAATAATGAATTAATAATAATCCTCTCCACACAAAGCCTGGTCCATGCCAAAGTGCAACCTTGAAGCATAGAAGCAGCCACAGGTTGAATCAGACATGAGAGATTTTACCACTGGTTTGTTTAACCCCAACCTCAGCCAGCTGCTGGTGACATTCCACATGTCCAGTGGGCATCAGCTGCATCCAGTGCCAGCACCACTGAGAGTCCAGGGGATGTGCAGGCGGGGAAGCTGCAGTAGGATGTTGCAGATGGATGAAGACGGGCACTGCAGGGACCAGCCTGCAGCTCCCTGCCCCAGGGGGATGCTCACACCCAGCTCCCCTTCCCTGGCAAATCCAGCCTGCCCCCGGGAACAGGACGGTGTCCTGGCAATGCCAGCCAAAGCCTGTTTGAGCTCTGCTGGTGCCACTGCCTGACATCCCCTGGAAGCAGCAGCATCGGAGGTGCTGTGGCCGGACCTCGCCCACCGCTCTGCGCTGCTGGGAGCCCACCCCGGAGCCTCAGCTCCCTTACTGCATTCTCCCATCTCCCTGTCTATTCCCAAATCACTCAGGGCCCTCCTAGGACAGAGATCCCTCCTAGAATCCCACGGAGTGCCCCCACAGCCAGGACCCCTCAATTCCTCCCTCCCTGCACACCCCATCACAGACCCCCCCCAACTCCCACGGGTTCTCTCCATGACAGTGTCGCCCCCGACAGGGACTCCTCAAGCCCCTGAGAGTCCCCTCACAGCCAGGACCCTGCGATTTCCCTCTCCCGTGAGGCTCCATCACAGAGACACCCCCCGTCCAGTTCTCTCAGGGCCCCCCAGTGATCGAGACCCCTCAAATCGCTTAGCGCTCCCTCTCAGCCAGGACCCCCAAAGCCCCCTCCTAGCACACCGCATTAGAGACGCCCCCAACACCTCAGGATCCTCCCATGACAGGCACCCCTCCAACCCCTGACAGTCCCCTCACAGCCAAGACCCCCAACTCCCTCAGGGTGCCCTCCGTGTCACCGCAGAGCCCCTCTGTCCCGGCCGTACCTGACACCACGAGCGCCTCATTGGGCCCCACCGTGTGGCA
>WBNO01028453.1:435142-467377 GCA_013400575.1 Peucedramus taeniatus
CGCCGGGGCCGCCCCGCCCCGCTCCGCTCCCGCCTCCCCGCCCCGGCGGGACGGACCGACAGGCGGACGGGGCTCGGTCTGCGCGGCTCCGGGCGATGGGAGAGCTTCGTGAGAGACGGGAGAGATTCGTGGAGCCGGTGGGAGCAGAGACGGAGAGAGGGTGAGTGCGGGCCAGCGCTGGCCCCCATTAATTGCCCGGGAGAGCGGCGCTGCCCCGAGGGGTGGGAGATCACAGAATCTCGGGATGGTTCCGGTGGGAAGGGACCATGGGAGGTCATCTAGTCCAGCCCCCCTACTCAAGCAGCGTCCTCTAGAGCGCTGAGAGCTGTGCCTGGACAGCTGAGTATCTCCAGGGATAGGCTATCTGCTAACTTTTGGGGCATGGTAAAGAAGTTCTTCCTCATGTTCAGGTGTCACTTCCCTTGATCCTATTTCTGCCCTTGCCTCTAGTTCTATTGCTCAGCCCCCCTGAAAAGAGCCTGGCTCCATCCCACCCACTGACACACCCCCTTCACATGCATGTATTTGAGAATAAGAACTCCTCAGTCTGCTCTTCTGCAGGCTAAACAGGTCCAGCTCCCTGAGCTTTCCCTCATTAATGAGGTGTGCCAGTCCCCTGCTCTTCCAGGACACTTTCAGGCTATGTCTCTCCTGTCCCGAGGAGCCCAGAACTGGAAACATTTGAGGTGAGGTTAGGCCACAATGAGTTGAAGATGTCCCAGCACATTGCTGGGGTTGGACTTGATGACCTTCAAGAGTCCCTCCTACCTCAACCAATTCCATGATTCAATCACCTTCCAGTCCTCACCCTCTTCCCACATCCCAGGCAGGACACCAGGGTCCTTCCATCCCACCCCATCCTTGACTCCCAGCTCAGGCTCCTCTGCAGTCAGACACTCTGGGGAAGCTCCAGGTTGTGGTGACACGAGTGAAGACAGACAATCGAGAAAACAGAATGTGAAGTATTTTTTTTTTATATACAGAATACAGGAAAGTTTCTGTAAAGTCTAAAACGTTACAATTACTATGTACAGTGGAACTAGCTGTTCTGCTGCGGGGAGGTGGCAGAGAAACAAAAGAGACAGACAGGTTACGACAAAGGATCTGCTACAATAGACAATTTGAGGAACGTCATACCACATGTAGCACTGTACACAGCTTTAAAACATTGAAAAATGCCATCACTGATGTATTTACACAGAATCCAACACTTTTCCTTATCTGAAATAAAAAATAGGATGGACACCAGGAAAAGAACTCATTTCTCACTGCCCATAATACACAGTAGCTACTTGTAGTGCAACCATAGCAGGGAGGGATGGGAAAAATAACTGTGGGAAGAAGAGCGCTTCTTTACATTAAATAAAACAATGATATTGTATAGATTTGCTGTATGAAAACTGTATTTCTCTTTTAATATAAAACTATTGTCACTGGCACAAAATAGAACAAGTTTCTGATTATTTTACAACTGCATGGGAACTATCTGTCAGAGAGAGTCCTCGAGTCAGACAGCGGTCACCCCTCGCTCTGACGCGTCCTGCTCTCACTGCAGTTTTCCTTTTAAAATGAAATGTATAGTACAAATATATGTGCAAATGCCCCTAAAACTTGAGCAAAAAAGAAAAATTAAAAAAAGTTAAACGTTCTTCATTTCATGCAAACGGCGTGTGAACAGTCTCTGGGCCGACACAGAAAAATCCCACCTCGGTTTGTACATTTTTGCATTGTAAAGAGTCTGAGGGCGTTTTCCTTACTCCAAAAAGCTCTCTTCCTAAAAATTCCTAGGGAACTGAGTTGGACCGCAGCACGGGCACCTGGTGGGGTTTCAGAGAAAGCTTCTCCTCCAAGTCCATATCTTGTACTAAGGCAGTGTCCCCCTTGGGCTGTTTGGTCGCAAATTCGGTGATGCTGAAAACGAACTGCAGGCAGCCCAGCTTGATATAACTGCCGTGGTGGAGCAGGGCCGTGCCCTCCCAGCCAGCCCCGCTGCCCCCGATCAAACTGGAGCTGCTGGCTTTGCAGTTACAGGGTTTTCGATGCTGCCCTTGTGCCTGTGAATTCATCACAGCAGCTTCTTCATGCGCCTCCTCTTCCTGTTTTCTGCTTTTATGTCGTTCTGGAAAAGAATTTTAAAAATGGTAAGGTTTGGGCAGGTCAGCAGCAGCTTGTTTTCATCAGCAGGGGTAACTGCTGAGGTGCCTCATGGGTAAGATTCGTCAGCCATGAGGGATTTCAGTCTGCAGTCAGCAGCTGATCAAAGAGAAATGGGAATCTCCTCACAGCCCTGGAGAGGTTGAGGCATTTACATATCTATTTTGGCAGCCCAAAAAGAGGAAGCTGATCAGGTGGAGAGCAGGAGTGAGCCATGCAGGGACAGAATGCCTACAGCACAGCCCAGATCTTCTCACAGCTGGGAAGGGAGGACATGCATGGGGAAATGCCTCAGGCCTGCTCCAAACTGGCTGCTCATTGGGACCTGGAGCTTGGTAACTCCTGCACTGGAGGCTGGAGTAGGGTTTAGGTCAGGGCACAGAGTGGGTTGGAAGGGAGAGGAAGGTCTTGTGTAACCCCAGCTGAGGGCTGTGGCAAGGCTCCCATTTTTGCAAGGGGTACACCAGCCTGTGCAGAACAAGGGGCATCAACAAGGAATTGTTTTCCTCCTGCTCCTGCCCCCTCTCCCGTAACTCCCTGTGGTGGTGGTACAACACTCACTTATCACACTCTGCACTTTGGCAACAATACTGCTGGGAGGAGTGGGTGTCATCTTCTCCGAGAAGTCACACGAATACAGAACATTGTCCACGGTCGTCCCATGCTCACTGTAGTTCAACAGCTCGTAATGCTTCGTGTTCTGAAAAGAAAGGGGAGAGGAGGGAATCAAGACATGAAGTCATAGAATGGTTTGGGTTGGAAGGGACCTTAAAGACCATCTTGTTTCAGCCCTGTGCCATGGGCAGGACACCTTCCACTAGACCAGGTTGCTCCAAGCCCCATCCAGCCTGGCCTTGAGCACTGGTTTGGGGCAGCCACAGCTTCTCTGTGCAGCCTGTGCCAGGGCCTCACCACCCTCACAGGGAAGCATTTCTTCCTCATATTCAATCTAATCCCACCCTCTGTCAGTCAGAAGTGCTTCTGCCCATACACATCTTTTTGGAGCACTGAAACACAGCCTGTTCTCCTTGTTGCCAGTGGTGGTCAAATAAGAGCTGATAAATATCCTCCAGCTTAGAGACCACCAGCCTGATCCCCCTGCTCACAGAACAGCCAGCCTTCCTGCAGGAGCTGCTTTCTGGCAGAGAAGCAGGGCCAAAGCAAAGTGGGTTTTACCTGCTGCACTTGAACCAACACATCTTTTGGAAGCAGGATATTCAAGCTGATGCTCACAAAAGCGAGCATTTTACAGGCACACCTGATGCAAACTTGGCTCGAGACCTGTGCCTAGCAGGAAGAGATGAGCTTTGGAAAGCAGGCACAAGATGGCAAGAGGGATGCCACGTGCTGCAGCAGCCTCAGGACAGAGGCAGTCTGGGATTCACAGGCCTTGTGCAGGCTGAAATGCCAGCAGACATTACCGTGACATGCAGCGTTACACAAGCGGCGTCACGCTCAGCTGAGCTTTGTGGAGGATGTTGACAGAGCAGAGAAGGTTAGCTCACAGAAATCATCTGAGAGCTCAAGACCTCGTCCCTCAGGGACTACAAGGCTTTAATCAAGTTACAAAAACTCCACATGCACATGGGAGTAGGTTTTGAAGTAACCTGCTAGACTGCAGAAGAACCTGCAGAGAGAGCTCCAGGAAGGGGAATTCTCCCTCTCCAGAGTGACCACAGCCATAGGAGGGTCAAAGGTCAGTGCCTGGAGCCTGATTTATGACTGATCACTGTGAAGAGATGCTTCCACACAGATTTATGGTCAGGATCCCATTGCTGAGTGTGTTTGGTAGCTTGCAGGGCACTGGAGGAATGGCTAAAGCTGGCTGTGGGTTAATCCTGGATCCTGCTCTGGAGCTGGTTGACAAATGGTGATATAAAAGACTCGATCTTGCTTTGAAGACTGTTTCCATGCTAAGAGACATCTCCAGCAGTGCTGTTACTGGCAGGCCTGCTGGTCTGTTTACTTCAAGAACAAACTAATCTCTGGGCTGTAGCTATGTAGAAACTGTAGGTTTCTGTTTATGCTGCGAGCTTAACTGAAGTTTTAGCTAAATAAATAATTTATAGAGAACTGCAGATGCTATGAACACTGTGCTCCCCCATCACACTTGAAAACAAGGGACTCAGAGCAGTTCCCTGGTTTGTTCCAGCTGAGGTTCAATGTTGACACATGAAGTTTAGCTTTTATTAACAACACATTCAGATCAAAAAGTATCAGATCACGTCCATATCCTTTTCTTTCCCTAGACACCAGCAGTGACAGTGCTGACTTGTGGCCAGTCCTTGCCCACAGGCAGTCAGAGAAATCGTGCTGGCAGAGCTCTGTGCTTCAGAAAAGGGTTTGACAGAAAATGCTGACACAGCCTCCACTGGAGTAAAACCCAGCTCTTACTTTGTAGTCCACAAAAGAAGCACCACACAAAGACAACCTGCTGCCTGCATCTCCAGCTCCCACTGCCATGCACACCAAAAAATAAAAATAATAATAATGAATAAAAAAAAAAAAAAGAAAACACCACTCAGGCACTCACCTCATCATAGAATATGCAGGCATGTTTGCCAGACACATAGTTACAGTGACCATAGCTTGTAAGGCACACATCCATATCAGCTCCTGTCATGGGGGAGGACAAAACAGGCTCAGTTCATATTGGAAAAAAAAACCCCAAACTGTCAGGCAGCAGAGAACAACAGACAGAATTAAACTTCAATTAGCAAAACAACAGGGGAGCAACTGCTTTTGTCCTGCTCCCAGGACTGCATGAATAATGCTTCGATAAGCCACCAACAAAGTTTCAGTGGGGGAAGGGAGCCAGCTCCACAAAGGTTGAAGAGCATTTCACTGCTCCTGGGTCTACCCAGAGCACCAGAAGAATCTAAGCAACAAGAAACAAAACCTGCAAGCAAACCAAAGTAACTCTCCTCTCCATCAGTCAGGCATTAAAACTCCAAGACAGCTGTTCTAGTCATGACACCAGGTGACAGAGCTGCCACCCACACAGATTCAGGCAGATGGGGGATTTCCACACTTCTTGGTAGTGCAGAATCCCAGTACAAGTGGCCACAGTGAGTCTGTTTCCTTTGACACCCACTTGGCAAAGACCTTAGGGAGGGTTCAGGGAGAACCACCCTGATTCTGAAAGGTCAGGGCAGGAAAAAGCTACTCACCTGTCCCAATGTAGAGGGTTCGATAGCACATATTGACTGCACCCCCCAAGCCCATCAGAGGATAGAACACCGCCCGGGCTTGCACTTCCTTTCTTTGCACTGCAAGATAAAAAGAAATTACTTGAACAATGTTATCAGCTGGGAAAGCTGCTTGACCCCAGTGTCCCTAGCTCAGAAAGCACAGACACTAAGGAGGATGCAGTCAGCTTTGGCCTAAGCACCAGTTCTCAACCCTCTAGGAATGTTTGTGCATTAAACCTCTTTTTGCCAGTCAGAGAAAATTGCTTTCTCATAACCCACACAAGCCATGCAAATGGGGAGCATTAACACTGAGTGTGCACAATGGAGCCACGCTGAGGAACACACAAGCCTTCTACCCCTGGCTTCTTTCTTAATCTCTTCTACTCTGGGTAATCAAAGAGCTCAGTCTTTGCTCTCAAAGTGCCACTTAAAAAGAATTGGTGCTGGTGAATTCAACAACTTAACAGCTGTGATTTAATTTCTAGTGAAACTGCAGGAAAAACACCTGGGCTGAATGGGGCTTGGCAGGGACAAATCCAGCTCCCAAGACAGGGTGATTAACTGAGTGGACTCTTTTACTCTCAGGTCAGTCCCTATGGCACACTTGACAATGGCTGGTCCAGGTCTGAGCCTCCAGAGCAGACAGAAAATCTTCTGTGGAACAGATACTTAACTCCATTGGGCCACACAGGCCTAGCCAGGATTTCAGCACTGTCTTTTGGAGGAAAACCCCTTATACTCTGAGTTTAAGCCTCTCCTGATACCATATCTGCAGGACAGTGTTACACCAAGAGGGTGAAATCAAAGAACACAACATGAGGATTATAAAGACTGCAGAGGTACCTACATCAAGAACAGTGGCCACACCAAGTGGCATCACAAGTTCCACCTCTGCCTGGCTGCCCTGCATGAATCCTTTCAGCTGCCTGGCTCTGCAGGGCTCACTAAAGGCTTTGGATCTAACATTTCATCAGCAATGCTAAGCAGCCAGTTGGATGCATCATTCCTGCCCAAAAAGGGTGATGGGTTAAGACAGCACCAATCTGCCTTGAGAAAGGCAGACTGCTGAAGAATTCCAGACCAGGAAGGCAGCTCATACCACAGCCTGCTGCTGTGTCCTGCAGCAGCCATCACAAGAAGACTGACAAAGCATTTAGGGAATGCTGTGATGCTAAAGCAGGCAAGCACAGAGCTTCAGAAAAAGATTACTGACTGACTTCCAAAGATCTTATCTGGGATATTTACCCCCAGGCCTAGCAGAGGGGGAGCAGAGAACTGCTTCCACAGCAAGGCTCTCCAGTTAGTGTTTGAAAGCAGATTAAACTGACTGGCTGCATGCAGAGGAACAGGAAGCCATGTTCACTCTGCAGTTTTAGGTGATACCAGTGGTAATAAACAAAGCCAAACTTGGGAATCTGGAGATTTCCAAGAGAAAGTCCAGTTGTTTTCCATTAATGGCATTTGTAGTGGTTTCAGATTGACAGTGACATTCTGAACAGGCAATGACAATGTCACACATATATTCTGTGCTCCAGTTCCTCCTGTTCTTGTGTTTGTATCACAAGCAACTCCTCCAAGAAAGAGAGAGCAGGAATTCACAGTTTTCTCTTGCCCATCTCAAAGATAAAAGTGTAAAGAAAAGCCACCAAGCACCTGAGATGAACTTTCCCATCTACTGCTAATTCTAAGATGAATAAAACACAACTTCACTACACATTTCCAGCAGAAAATCTGAAGGTACTAAAAGTATTCACATTGCTGAAATTTGTAAATAATTAAGTAGAGGATCCTGATGGAGTTTCTGGTCAGTGGATATCCATATCAGGGGGATGAGAAGAAAGAAAAGTGAAAGGCAACATCAGATACCAGAAGAAGAGGGAAATCTGCTTCAAGGAATAGGCAGTGGCAAATCTATGGCTCAACATAACCCAGCTATTCTAGGGCTGCTCTTACCTTCAATGTGGTTTCCCACAGGAGATTGCTGATGGGAATTGACACTGCTTGCTAGAGACTGAGCTTTGGGAGGAAAGAGCTGATGTATTCTCTGCAAGGCCAGAAACTTGATCAGCTGCTCATCCAGCATATTTATCTCAATCTCTGTTAATAAACAAAAAGCAATTAGTAAGTTATTCAGGGAAAGAAGTGCAATATGAGCTGCAGTGGATTTAGCTGTCCCACTTTCAAACCTGCTGTTTGCTTCAACAGCAAAGACTTGACCAATTCTGCAATATCAAGACTCCTACATATAGGTGAGCTATTATTTCACATCACCTCCTGTGGGTAGAGTGTGAGGACAGTGCCAGCCACAGCTGGATAACTCCAACTGAGGCAGCAAGCAGAGGTTTGGGGTTGATAAAAGCTGAAAATCTGTGGTTTTGGCCCAGAATCAACAGGTCAGTAGAAATGGCCATTGCACCCCATTGGACAGCATGTTGGGTCCTTCCTCTGAAGCTCTGCTACCTGGTTAGAAAGTCCAGCCCTGCATCACAGAGACCTGTAACCCCCTTTGAAGCTGCTGCAGGCACAGAAATCTCCTCCTGAAGGCACTCTGCTAACATTTGGCATCTCTTGCCAAATGAAACAAAAGGAAATAAAAACCAGGCCAGTCTAGGAGACTGACAGAAGCAGAAATAAATTATAAAAATAACACACCCACTGGAGCATCACCACTCAGGTGACTGCTCTTCTACAAGATCTATTGCTGCTGGACTTTACATTCGCCAGGAGCAGCTCTGGATTGCAGTTAACACCACAACATGGCAGGGCTGCAGGTTTCTGCATGTGAATTCCACCTGGAAAGCAGCCCAGTTGTGATTCTTCCCCAGAAAAGCTTCAGGCAGAAACACTTCATTGGCCTTGCTGCCTTGGCAACACTAGGAGCAGGGAAGCATGTGACATATTTAAGGTAATGTACACCCAGCCCCTCCCTCACCTGACTACAACCCTTCTTTATCTCTGGAACTTTCCCTCAAGCAGAGATGGAATGCTTTAGGGAAGCAAACACACAGGGCTAGCAGAGACTGATGATGAATTAAATACTCACCCCCGTCCATAAATGCTTTCAGGGAACTGGTGAAGTCCAACATAGCTGCAGAGTTTGAAGTGAGTGATGAGGGTAGAGTTAAAGCGCTTCCTATGGATAAGGTGCTGGGACTGACCTTACCATCTACAGAGAGAGGTGATGGAGAGAGGAGATGTCACTGTGACGTTCACCAGACATGCACCCAGCCCTCAGGCTGCCAAGCTGCTCCAAAATGACTCATTTTGCTCATAGTCATGCTTTGAAAAAGGCCTGAACTAGAGGCCAGGAGCTTTCTTCTGCTCACAGAAAGGCTTCTGTGTGCCTCCAACACAGAGCCAAACGTGGCTTCTGCCTCGTCTCCAGCTGCTGGAGGAATTCTTGACCTATACATTTAATCTCCTGCTCCCTGTGGTGACACTGGAAAGATGAGCACCAACTCCCCAGGAGCCTGAAGAATTTATTAAACCTAAGAGACATTTGCCAAGTAGCTTGTCTAGGTTTTAACATGAATAAAAAGCACAACTGCCCTGGTTTTATTTCTACACTGTTATAAAGTCTGGGGTGTACATCATTGTCCAGAAGGAATGTGACAGTCATAAGCAGATTCTATTATTTACAAAATAAAATTCTCCTGCTTTGGAAGTGGCCGTGCAGCTGAAAGAGGCAGTGGCAAATGCCAGGAAACAAAACCCCTGTAATGTGTTGTCAATACCAGATCTTCCTGAGCTGGTTTGCTTATAACTACAGAAATTTATGGCAAAAAAAAAGTCATGAGCAATTTGCATTTTTGTACTCGGCAGGAAAAAACCAGAATTTTTGTTATAAATATATAATCCATCGTGTTAGATGGAAAATTTAAACGTTTACACCTTTCCCAAGAGACACTGCAGCAAGTAATGATTTTGTAGAACACAAGCTTTGCACCAGATGCAATTATTTAACATCTTAAGTAACTGCAAAATTATGTAGGCTTTGCAGTGCTCTTCAAACCACAAGCAAAAAGTTTTCTATAATACGGTCTCATTTCCTCTACCAGAATTTCTCCCAGCCTTGCATTTCTAAGCAGGGCATGGTCAATTCAGCAGCCTCAGAGTAACCAAGTTTATTCAGGAGGAGGCCAAGTACCCTGAGGACTGCTTCCAAAGGCGAGGCAAAGCTTAGAAGTTACTCATTGAGGAATTTTAGAAAGGATTATAAAAATATGTTGCTCTGTTACTTTACAACCACCAGACCTGAACCACTCCACACAAGCCTGACACTGAGCAGATTGGAACTGCATGAGAAGTGACACACAGCTCTGTCACGTGCTTTTCAGTGACTGCTCCCACCCAACCTGCACAAAGGGTTTGCTGGTTTTAAGTCTTGAGCTGGTGTGGGGAGAGGGAAAAGGAAGAGAACGCCATATGTGAATTTTTTTCTAGGAAAATTTGAGCTGTGGGCAGTTATTCCAGCATCTGTCAACATCTCTGACTTGATGTTTCTACACTAAAAATGGTTATATACACTCTATTATATACCTTGCTATTATTTAGCAAGTTTTTTGGGTACAACTCAGGATCCCTAGCATATCCAAGTCCATAACTACCCTGTGTCAGACCAACAGATCCTAAGCAGATTCAGCTTCCCAAGCCCACACTTCTCCAACATCAAGGCTGTGCAGCTGAAGACTCCAAGACCTGCAGTAGGGGACACAACCACTGCCCAAACAGTTACTCTGGATCCCAGAGAGCTGCTCTTGTGAGAAGGACTGACTACCTTGCAATCCAAATGGCCATTTGAAACAAACCAGTGGTTTTACAGCAGCGCTGGGGTTTTAAAGCAGCAGCTGTTGAAACAGTGAGGCAGCAGCCAAGTGATATAAAGCTACTGTTGCTTTCAAGAATTCAACTGACCCACTATTCCACTTGTCAGGACAGAGTTCCCCCTCAAGTATAGGCAGCCAGCAAAAATACATCCCATGGCTCTAGACAGAGGACACCTGAGAAACTTCTGCTGGCTCTCCACAGAAAGCCCAATTCCCAGTCAAACGAGGGCACACTGCTACAGCCTTGAGATTTCGAATGAGGTTTAGCTTGAGCTTTTCTCAGCCCCAGGGCCAAGGTCAGTGGCTCAGCACGTACCTGAAGGTGGTGCTGGTGAACAGAATCTGTTTGTGGACCCAACAGCTGAGATCCCATCTCCTGCAGCCTGGGGAGGGGTGAGAGCCCGGGTGGCACTGAGCGGGGAGCCCCCGGCCCGCAGCTCTGCCGTCAGTGGCGGCCCGATCTGCGTCTGCACATTCTTCCTTGGCAAAGTGCTGGTGGTCTCCAGGCTGGCACAGGAGCTCGATATGGACGTAGGCAAACTCGTGACCGGCGCAGATCCCCTTTGTGCACAAGAAACGGGTCCTGCTACGTTCTCTGTTTTGACAATGGTTCCAATGGTGTGATTCAGAAGTCCGCAACTCGCTGGGGGCGTGAGGGGCCGAGGCCACGTTTGCCGATGAGACAAAACAGGTATTGTGTTCCCAGACCCCGTGAGCCTCTGGGAGTCAGTCAACTGTGCTGAGGATTCGGATGAAACGCCATAGAAATGAGGCCCGTTCACTTTAATGTCAGAGGCTGTCGGCCCATTCGAAGTCCCGCAAGAAGACGCCTTCTTGGATTTATCTATACAAGAGCTGCAGTTAACATCTTCCTGTGACAAAGTCTGCTGGGATTGCGAGGAGCTCAAGGAATTCTGGGTGGTAATCCCTGAGGTGCAGGATGACATGGAATAGAGGGAAGGTGTGGGTGCCTTGTCAGCTGCCTGGTAAGGGTTGGCGAGTGAGCCATCTGCCACAATAACAGGCTTAATATCAGCCTTCTCTGTTTGTTCAGAGTCCCAAAGCGAAGTCATCTGCTTAGCAGATAAATGTTTCAATATGCTGCACTGGAGCGCAACAACACTACAGAGCCACTGGAAGGAAGAAAAAATGCAGGTTAGCTCTGGAGGCAGCAGTGCTCCAAACCTCTACAGTTGCTCCATCATTCACCCAGCTTGAGGAGATCCAGCTGCTGACTGCTCAGGTGCAGTGTGGAACTACAGCATCTGCTCTGGAGCTCATCTACAATTAGGAGAAAATTTTGTCCAGAGGCATAAAAGTGCAACCAAAATTATGTACTGTTTATCTCCATGCTGGAGGTAGGACAGAGAGGGACTAAGATTAAAGGAGGGAGAAGGCAGCATTTCCTCACTTCCAAACTCCTCTTCACTTGTTAAATGCTGCAACTCTTCAGCCTCAGGTTACAAACACACCTTTCACTAATTTGGGCTTCTAGCCAAACACAACCCTCCAACTTACTCTACAGCATGTTGGAAAGAAATGCTGCTCTACCTCAGGTATAGGGAGTAGAAAGCTGGGGTGGAGAGCACTTTCCTTTTACACAAAGTGGAGGAAGACCAAAAGATTTATTCTAAGTTTTAAGCTCCATGGTGGATGCGCACCTGCCACATAAAAGAACCTCCTCTGTGCTAAAATAAGGACTTGATTTCTCCACTGACTGCAGCTTAACATGCCCTTACACTGTGGAATCTGGCCAGAAGTTTCATACAAGATTTAAACACTCATTTGACCTTGATTTACATGTCCAATTCCATCCGCAATAAAAACTGACCCAGAAATGGGATGTTAACTTATAAATAAACGTGTCAGAGAGCAGCCTTACATAATCAAAGTGCAAAGTATTTCCCCTCAGCCACGAAATAAAGATGACGTCTAGACAGAAGGCCCTTGACACCACTCCTAAGGCCAGAGGACTATTGCACCACTTCCCTGAAGTGTCAAATGAGGAATTTTACATCTCACCTGGAAAGTCAAAGTGAAGTCTTAATGCGCAAGGGTGTCAGAGAAATGACAAGCTATCACCTCCACACACGAGCTTGAGATTGGTTTCCTAGACAACTGCTCCATCATGACTGAAGTGGAAGGGGATCTTTGTACCAAAGCAACTACACACACAGAGTCCAAGCATTTGACTTAATTTACCTCCTGTTGTTCTGTCTGGCTGGCTAAGTGCTCAGTGTTCAAAAGGTGCTTCTGCAAGGGTTCCTCGGGGATCCCGTTACAGATCAGCTCACCATCTCTAATTGCTGCAGGCGCGAGTAACGGGGGTGGAAGCCGGTATTGGGACTTTATAGCATCAGGAACCTACATTGTGGAGACAGAAGATCACACATGAGAACAATTACTTAAGAATGACTAGTTCAACCAAGTGCTTGATCAGCACTAAACTTTGCATTTGCTGCTTTCTCACCCAAAGGAACCCTGCAGATACATTAGAAGTATCAAGGACTGAGTACTTTAAATTGATGTAGCCATGCTGAAATTAATAGGTTTTATTCCCTTAGGTCAGGCATGACTTTGGTACAATATGGTGGTTACAGCATAAGAGAAATTGTGAAAAAACAGCCAAGGGAAGTCTGTATGGCAGTTTTCAGGCATCCTGGAAACAAACACAGCCTCAGATCTGACTGTAGGGCCACCTTCAGGAAGTTTTGTGTTGTACCTTCTATGCTTGTGCTAGATTTAAGTGCTTATTTGTAATAATTGAGCCTTATAGTTGAAGGAAAGAGATCTTCTACAGGTAGTGAGTGCTGACTCCCATAACTCTCACCAACACAACCATTCAGACTCTGTCTTCTTCCTCCTGCCCCAAGGAGTATGCTGGTTTCCCTTCCAAACTAAAACACATACACAGAGGTCTTCACCCGCCACTACTTGTTACACATACCTTCAGACCTTTCCTCTTCACTGACTGAAGAACTCTGCGATTCGGAGGGTGTTTCTTATGGATTCGGTTTAAGAAATCCACTTTGACAACATGCTGAGATATGGTGTCCTGGAACCGGTCAAATACTCGGCACCGATTACTCAGGGTCAAGTTCTTCTGGTTCAGCTGGGTGATCAGATAATGCCACAGGAGTTAGGGATCTGCAGGTCACTCTAAGGCACCCTAAGACTTTCATAATGCCTCGTAGCACTGGCAGTACAGCATCAGCTCAGCTTTAGACTATTTGTTTCCTGCAGCACTAACCATTTCTGTTAAAGGGCACATTGCTGGAGATGAATACAAAAGCATTTAGAGGCCGACTAAGCAGTATCAATGCTCTCAGAAGCAGTTTGTCTGGGAAAAAGCTCTTTGTTTCAGCCCCCTGTTTCCTGAGTATTTAAGTCTCAAGTACACTGCTTTTCCAAAAATGAAAACTCCCTCTTGGAATGAAACTTTTTTGGGTTAAGCATGCAAAGAATTACTTCCCCTATTTTGTAGCACTGTGCTGCTTTGTATCCCAGTTCTGGAAGCTCATCTAGATCTTAAAGAGTCCAGTCAAAAACTAGACAAGCTGTCAGTGAGCCACAATCTGAGCTGTCAGCTTCAGTTACAGGAAGGAGTTCCCCCATCTTTATATCTTATTGCAGAGAGCAGCATCATATTCCTTTGGAGAATGCGTTGCTTGCAGCAGGAGCTTTACAAGCGTTACAGGGAGCAATAAGAGCTCAGAAGCTGTTTTACATTTGTTGTGCTTTGTCCTTTAATGGACCTGCCAGGTTCCACTCCAGCATCCGGTTACCATACTGCAATCATAGTCCTGCTTACCACCACGTGTTCTATGTGATTTGGGCACATCCATCTACCCAGAGGCATGGCAGTAAGTGGTGGCTCCAGACAATCCATGTGGAACAGGAGTGGGCAATAATCACACTGGATTAGAGGTGCCACTCTGCAGCTCCTGAGAAGAGAGAGCCAAATCTTATTCCCCGTACAGAGTATAAATAGAACATTCAGGCAAGCTTGGCTGACCACTTCAGTTTATCCTCTACACGGTTGTTTGGACCAAAAAGTAGGATTTCTGATTTGTAACTTGATCTGTATAGACCTTCTTTGAGACCCACTCGAGGCAAAAGCCTTTATTTGAAGCAAAATTCAGAGATCAAAAGGAAATCTGAGATTTAGGTAATCACAAGTTTCTTTAGAGGAATCATGTGTGACATTGGGATGTGTACATCAACAAGATGTTCTCAGAACAAGTCTCAAACTCCAGAAAAACAACCACATCTGAATCCCCAGGCTTTAGAAAAGTCTTTGCTCTATGACAAAGTTATCAGTTGTTCTCCACAAAAGCCCACCTGAATCCCCATTCCACTTTGAGAAATTCACTCTGACTGGGTTTCTGAAATGAAGGTTTCATTTTCACTGACATTTTGAATTGGGATTGATCTACGCATTTTTTTTATGCAGTGTTACAAAACCCATCAGTATTTTGTACTGGGTTTTGGATTTACAATTTCAGCACAATATTCCTATTTGCCTTGGGCTTATAAATCTCTCAGTAGATGTCTATTTCCTAAAGGTCACCTCCTCACACACTTCCTTCACAAACCATAAACATTTACTCCATTTACTAAACCACCATCACTTTAGAATATTTCTTTGCAGAAAAACACTGAAGACAAGATGGCTCAATCTTGTCAATTTTCAGGCTACATTTCAGAACCTTTTACAGCTGGACCTACACTTGCTGTGGTTAAACATCTGTTATTCAGCAAAGATGAATATTCTCCCATTTGTTTAGAGGATTTTAAGTAAGTAATGAAGGAGGATGGAAAAGAAAACAGGTAATCTAATTTTTTCAGCAAAAGCTTTGCTCCTGTGAATGCTACAGCTACACTGAACAGCTTCCCTGTAAGAACAAGTACCTGTTGCATGTGAAGCAGACCTTCACCGGCAGGGGAACCAAACCATTGTGGTCTAACTCGTGTTGTGCTTTCTTGACATTCTTTCCTGTGGTTTCTTCCTTTCTCCTCCTCTTACTAGTACCTGAAAAGGAAATTTTAAAAAGCTTTGTTATCCACATAGCAGAGGTTTGCCTTCCGGTAGATACATATAATCATCTCAGAAAAGTCAAAGACTGATGCTAAAGGAACCTCTATCAACCACTAAATCTAGCCTTAAGTGTCAGAGACTGTCTTTAAAGGCAGCTATATTTCATACTTAGTAATTTCAGTGACACCCTATACATTTAGTCACTACTTTGTTACTATATTATTGCATCATAAATCAAAAATCACGCATGTTGACAACTGATTTTTTTCATATTGATGATCTAGACCAAGGTGAGATCAACAAGCATCTATCACAAGTCCTGTTGGACATGGTGTGTAGTTGCAGTGTCCCCACTGATTTGAAAAGCACCTGCTGCTAGGCAGCTCAGAGAGCCAGAGGTACCCTCTGCTTTCACCAGCAAGCACCACTGGAGCCACAACTACCACAGAGTCAAGAGGGAAAAGAGGAAAGATGGCAGCAGGATGCAACTGCAGCCATCTTCACTAACAGCAGACAAGGCCCTGCTCACCTGGAAGTGCTGTGGTGCAGGTCAGTTCATTCGGCAGCTGGAACTGCGTTGGGTTCCTTTCCATGGCAGCAGCAATAAGAAGCTCAAAGGGTCGCTTCAGCTGGGGCTGCCCACAGTCCATTTCTGCAATGGCAGAGTCATCATCCACGTCAATTATGTCCTCATCGACATCATTCTGTTCTGAGTTGGGGGTCTCGGTGCTGGCATTGGATGTGGGAGTGCCAGGCCGGCTCGCTCTCCTTTCCAAGATCCTGGCATGCGCATTAGCCCTGATGCTGCTGCTAGACCTGTCCAACAGGTCTGCGTCACTGGTGGGGGAGGTGGTCCTTTTCCCAGATTTGTCCACCAATCCATTTACCTGCCCCAGCTCTTTCTTCTGTTCTCGCTTCTGCACGACATGAATAGGCAGGCTTATCATGGAGGCCACAAACAAAGCACATCAACCTTGACAAATATGTGACTGAAGACAAACAGCATCTGAAAACGCTTGAGCCACGCACTACAACTTCCCCCTTGAAGTCATTAGAGCCTCGATCAAGAACAGTCTGGTGGCAGCTAAGGTACAGGTGACAGAACAGCTGAAGAGAACCAAGTGTGGGGAAGAACATTACCATGTGTCTTTCCTTTCAGGGTAGCTATACTTGAGTCCAGATCAGGACAACATTTCACACCATCTAGTCCTAAACATTTGACAAATCAGACAACTGTTTACTTTGCTACCAACTCCACAGCAGACTGTTCACTGTTGATGCACTTTACTAACCCTGGCACTGCATATAAACCCATCAGAGGCTGAGAAAGTCAGCTTGAGAATACAAGCACAACATACAAACAACACTCTGCTATCTCCTGATCACAGGAATCTTGAACAAGATGCAGCAGAGGAAAACTATGGATTGGCATCACCACAGGATCCATTTTGCAACAGGAGGAGATGCTGCATGGCCTGGGATGGGCAACTGTGCACTGTTCCAGTGCTTGATAGTATCACCCATATGGAGGAACCAATCTACTCCATCACTAACATGGTCTGCAGAGGGAGCAAAGCGTTTTCATGCAATTTTTAATATAGAAAAGTTTAGGATTTTCTCCTTTTATCTCTCTTTTTACTTTATTATTTGGTTTTCGATTTGTGACCTTCATTTCTTTTGTTGGCAGATGGCTGAACAGTACCCTGGAAACATAACAAGGCAATCACTTCAGGAACAAAAGGCTGAGCACACAGTTTTCTTCCAATCTGTTTTGGGTGTCACTTCAAGGGAACAGTTGCTAGATAGCTTGGTGCAGTTTCTAAACCCTCTGCTACGCAGCCCTACGTGGTCACAGCAATAAGATGTTTACATTGTGCAAGACAGCTTCCTGGAAAAAGAGCATCAAGGCAAAAAAAAAAGACAAGCTACAATATTGCCCAATCATCTCCTTCCCATCCTGTTCAACAGCCCAGGAAATCATAACTCACTGTGATTTCACCCTCTGCTGATGTACAACTGCTGTGAAGTCACTCTTCTAAAAAACACATATTAAGTAGAATCAGAGCCCTGATGGCAAGGCTGTGTTAATGTGACTCCCATTCTGCCTGTAGACAGCTCACCTCCTCGAGCACAGGAGCCGTTCCCATTTCCTCTGTGCCTCAGCTCTCCCTCCTTTCCAGAAATGGGGGGAAGGAAAACAGTTCAAAAGGCACATATTGACAAGAAGGTATCAGGCACTTCAGTTTTACCTCCTAGTAGTGAGGTTAAAATATCATGAGGGTCTCACCAAGACCTCTTGGTTTCTTTAAGCCCTTTCCTAACAAAACCCTTTGTAAACAGGAGCACAAAGAAGCAGCTCTGGTTGTCTGAGTACACACTAAGGGAGAGGCAGGTATAAACCAGAGGATTCAGGTTTCAAAGGGCCATTTGGAAGGGCAGGGATTGTGTCTGTTCTGAGAGGCTTTACCTTGCGGCGCACGGTGCAGCGGTGGCACATCCACTCCCCCGGAGGCAGCATCTCCTCGCTGAGCGGAGGGTTGCTACAAGAGAAACACAAAGCAAAGCTTTACTGCTATTTACTGTCATTTCTGGAACTCTTCTCACGTACACAGCCAGAGTCAGGGCAGCTCTGCAGTTCCACTCCCAGGCACTTTCTTTAATTTATGGTGAAGCTCCCTGGATTCGCTCTCCCATACATCCACTTAGCCAGACACCTCCAAGAAGCCAGTCTTCCATGACACCCATCTCAGCTCCACGGTTTCAGAGCACTCTCAGGCTTGAACAGCAAAGATAAATAGAAGATTCACTGGTGTGCCACACACATACCTCCTCCCCCCAACACCACACCTCCTTAAATAACCTGATTACTCCACGTGAGACCACACAGATTCCCATGCAGCAAGCACAGTCATACATCCAGGCATTTCCATCCCTTGGATTTGCACTGAGTCCAACTGAACGAGCTGCCATGAGGTCTACCCACCACCTCCCATGTACTCCATCCCTGGGCACACTTAATGGTAGAAACCACCTTCTATCTTAAGACAACCCAAATACTCTTAAAAGTGTCACCATATCCAGCTTGCCTTGGCTACGAAGCACAGGATACATCCTACTCACATGGATCTGCACTTACTATAAAAGCTGTATCACAGTGAAATGACATTCTCGTTTTGATGCTAGAAATAAACCAAAGCAAATTAGACTAAGGAGTAAGGAGGACTATTTTGAGAAACACTTTTCCTCAGTAAAAGGCAGAGCAGCATATGTTAGATGATACACTTTCCTTACAGATCCTACTACTAACTCAAGTACTTTCCAACACCTCTTTATCATTAAGATTTGTTATTTGAGCAAACTGCTGACTGTGGCAGGGAAAATGTACCTGCTGGCAAAAAACAGCCATTTACCATGCAGTGTGGCTTAAGATAATACTTTTAAAAGTTCTCCTGACTTTTGCTAGAGGCAGCTCTTAGCAAGTCTGCTCTCTTGTGCTGAACTCACAGAGGCACTACCGCAGGACCCGGAAGCTCCATTTCCCACTGACTGGGAAACAGATTTCAAGGATCCACTGGGACTGACTGGATTACAAGGGGATCAAGAAGTACAGCAGCTTAGAAGACTGGCCCAAGAAAGCCACACAAGCATGGGAAGCTAGACGCTGGTTCATGGCAGGAGTCTCTATACTGTTTATTGCACATACAAACATCAAACCAAATCCAAGTTAAGCTTTCCAGTCTCCAGCCCTGACAAGCCAGGGAGGATAAGATGCATACTTGCTGGCCAGGAAGAGCTGTGCTTTGCAGTAAAGGGAGAGGCTGTCTTCCTCGAAAATCTTGCTCCTAGCACAGGGAAATGGCACAGGATCCCAGCCCAGGCTCCCAAGCCTGGACTGTGAAAACAAACACACTTCCTTTGTTTAAACAGAGTCCCGGCGAGCCTTGCCCCGAGCTCGCCCGTGTGCCAGCGACTGCCTCTGCAGGTACTGCAGCCATCCGGGGTCACGCTCCCTCTTGCAACACTGTGCCTGGAAGACTGAAGGAAGAACACAGCAAGAACCAAGCCGGTAATAACCTCAGCATTTCTGGTGTCAGGCTCTGGGGAATTCAGTAGAGCCAACACATCTGGCAGCCATTTTGAGGAGGAGTGCAGGGTTTCAGAGGCCTCCGTGTTCCAGGCGCTCCAGAAACGCAGCGCTCTGCATATATGCACTGACATACCTGCAGCTTATGTTTCTCATTTCCTGGAGGGCTTGGATGAACAAGAGATCAGGCTCTAGATGAGAGCACCAAAGCCTCCACTACTGGCTGCTTCACCTCAAATGCTTGGATGAAGCAGTAACTCCCTGCCCCAAACAAATCTTTTGCTAACAGAAGCAGGGAGGGAGGGTAGAAGGAGGAGAGTAACAAATGATCCCCATGTGCTTGCTGCAGCATAAATCCATGCTGAATCCTAAGGTGCATCCTGCAATAGCTCAGGTTTTACTCTTGCTAGAAAACAAGCTCTTAGATCTGCATCTACGGCAAGTATGGATTAATGTGGCCCATTCCCCTCTCCCCTCCCAACGCCCCAGGGCAAAAAAACCACAGACTTTGATTTGTTCCTAGTGAAATTTCACCCTCTGAAGCTCCCGACGAGCGTGCCTGAACTGCTGGGAACACGTCTGCCCCATTCCGACTTGCGGCGTGCCAGGGATCCACATGCTGCCAGATGCCTCCGGTTATTTGTTTTAACTGTTACCTCAATCTTACGCATTTTACAATGAAACAATTAATACCAGGGTGAACCTTGAGAGACGCCTGGAAGAGTCAGAACAGGTTTCTTCTGCAAGTGTGTATGTTATTGTCCCATTTGCTGGGTTTGAACCATGAAATCCTACATACGCCGTACTATTAAAGAAGCATTTTAATGAATGCTGCTATCCAAAGGCCTGTGGAAGGAGGGGGAAAGATTTGTTTCAGAGCAGCAGAAAGGTTTTAGTGCTCAGACAAGCCTCCTGAGGTTTTCTGCTCTCTGTCAGGGCCTAGCTGCGATAGCAAGTGTATTAAAAGACTGATTCTGCCTCTCCTGGTTAATGAACTGTTCATCAACGCAGCTCACCATGCTAACAAAGACTGATGAAGGCTGCTCCTGCACTGCTGGCCTCGCAGCAAGCAGAGAGCACTGCCTGGGTCTCAGCAGAAAGCCAGGGAAGCGCTAAAGAATGCTGTTTTAATTGACTAGGTATGACCACATTCTTCAACCTTTTACTGTAAGCATAAAAGAAACGGATTTTTAAATCTGAGCAAGATACTTGATCTTCATAAGCAAGGTAAGAATTAGCACTTTGGCAGGAG
Organism: Peucedramus taeniatus; assembly: GCA_013400575.1. Taxonomy (NCBI): domain Eukaryota; kingdom Metazoa; phylum Chordata; class Aves; order Passeriformes; family Fringillidae; genus Peucedramus; species Peucedramus taeniatus. The sequence goes on from WBNO01028453.1 coordinate 455,688, forward strand.
CACCACAGCCCTTTTCTCCCTATCTTTCACGGGTTCATTAGCATGCACAGCTCCAGCCGCCAGTGTTTGCTGCCAACAGGACCTGGAATTGTACAGCTCCCACTTTATCTTCGGTTACAACACATCTCCTTTCAACTACACACCAGTCAGTTGCATTTTTCAGTACATTTTCACTAACCCTTCATTTCAGAAAGTTTCCCTTCTGTCATCACAGACAAGAGTGGTGGCCTCTGCTGTTTACCTGGGGGGTTTGGTGTGACCCAAATCAAACCTGCTCAGCAGAATGTGTTTCTGCATTTAAAACAAAGACAGCTTTGAAAAACACAGGCTGACTTAAAAACACCTTCTTCCCCCCCTTCAACAAAGCCTTTGAAAATTAAAGGAGATGTTTATCACTGCCTAGTTAAAAACCCCTACACTAACTACGAAGTCACTTGCCATATAGTATTTGTCTCATGGCTTTTTCTCAAAAAGTTAACTATCTCCTGAAATTCCTATCGTATGCATTGTCAAGCATTGCTCTGCCATGGTCAGAATGCAATGCTCTATCCCTTAAATAAAACTTAAATGTCTATGACAAAATAAAAAAATCTTCAAGAGCATATTAGGAGTTTTTATCAAGCAAACAATAGCATGAAGCCACTTAGCTTTTCAATTTCACACTCTGGGGCTCTCATACATCAGAAGCCTGTTGTCAAGTCTAAATCCTGCAATTACTCCTCACTTTGCTGACCTCAATAAATAAGTAAACAAGTGCTCCAAGGAATGGCACCTTCTCCCATACAAACTGGGCCGTAGCTCTCAAAGGAACCTGAGGTTATTTACACACTGCGTTCCTGGCTGTCTTGCGTCAAAGGCACGTTGACACTACTTCTGGACCCACCAGGATAGGGCCAGCTCCCAGCTGGGATAATGGTGGCAGGAAAACAAACCAGTGCCTGATGAAGCTTTCTTCAATAACTTGTCTTTCACGTCAGTTGTTTTCAACAATTGGACTTAAATATTTTTTTTTCTGTGCAGAGGAAAAATAGTAACACCATGAAAAAATGTAGGCAAACACATTTTTTCCTTCTCAGGAAACTTAATTAACTGACCAAGACTCAATGACAGGACGATAATGAAGGATGCTAGATATGTTTGCCAGATAAGGGAAGAAGGCTTTCAACTCTTCTATGGGACTTCTATTTATCCCTATGATGGATAGAGCTACAGCTGTTCTACCAGCTTCATAAAGAACAAGGCTTCCTGGCTTCCTACAGCAGGGCCTCAATGGCAGCTAAAACAAACCAGGAAACCAACCTCACTGTCAGGGCATTACAAGAGCTCCATTGAGAAACAGGGAAAGTTGTATCACTTACAAATTCAGCTTTTTGGAACATTTTTACTGTGCCCAAGTTACATACTTCTGCTCACAGCTGCTCCCAAACCCGGCTGGAGGACACCTGGAACCCTGAGCCTCTACCTTAGACAGAATAAAACCACACCAAACAAGCCAACAGCTGCAGCCTGCGGCGAGTTCCTCCCCACTGCCAACTCCCTTACCTTCCTCTTTTACTCTTGCATCAACACAAAGCTTCTGAAGACAGAAGTCAGATTTCAATTACCTCAGAGGTGGTTATTAGGAAAACTATCAGCTCCCTCCTCTGTTCCACTGTTATTCCTCAAATTATTCAGTGAAGTCTCCAAGTTCTGCTCATTAACATGGATAAATTGTGACACTCAGCTGTACAAGAATAATCTTCCTGAAAAAGCCAAAGATTCCTCAAGCACCAAAGCAGAGACCACCAAACTTCAGATAAGCCCAGCATAATTTTTGTTCTTTATAGATGCCTGAGCATAACCTGATCACATTAAAACTGAAACTAACAGTTTCAGCAATTTTCTGGCCTCAATTAGGCTCACACTGTTTGTAAGTTATACCAATTCTAAGCCAGCAACACAATTCACATTAACTACAGAGCATCACCCACTATACTTCTACCTGGGGTGCAACAACTCCTGAGGGAACCTGTGAAAAAAGCTTGACAGCAGGCAGCATAACTTTGTTTACACTGAAGTGAAAGCCTTGAGTGTGGACATAAGAAGTTCTAAATTAGCAACATTCAGCAAGGACTCCTGGACACCACCAAACAGGTCAGGACATGATTATTTTGGCTGCCACTATGCAAGGAAGGGAACTAAAATGACAGTCTCACAGGTCACCAATTATCCCCTCATCTGGAACACTGCATGTGCTTAGCGTGCATCTTTCCAACAGCATGGCCAGGGCTGGAAATAAGGGCTCAGCAACTGACAGAAAACAGAAGCAGGATTAAAACACCATTATATGGGCAGAGAGTGAGGAAAAAGATGTATCCAAGGAAAAAATAAAGGTACACTACACTATCTACATGATGCTACAAGAGTGGAGGAAGACTTGAACTATTCATGGTTTAAGTAGCAGCTTTGCTGGGTATGCCAGATCCCAAAATTTCCTTTACTGTGTGCTTATTTCCACTATCTAGACCTGCCAGTGTTCAACATTTTAAGGGCTTGGCCAGCAGTCCCAGCCTCTGGCAGCAGCACCACTGTGCTCCTAAGAACCAGGTACCATTTCATGAGTGTATCATAAATTTTGTGAGTATTCTGTGAATTTCAACGCCAATGAACTTGAATCAATCAAACCACTCCTGCTACTCCCATCCTGGAAAGAAAACCTCATGGAAGCAGGTGCTGATCTACCTTACCTCAGCTCCCTTCCTGCCTTCATTGGGGGTCCTGCCTCCTCCCCGTGCCCAGGCAATCCTGAAGTTCATGGGGAATCAGGGAAGTATCCTCCAAGGCACCAAGCAGAACTTTTTTGCCTCCAACCTGATGAGCAGGAGGGTCCAATAAACTGGATAAGCTGCATGTAAACATGTGATCACCTGATGTAATTAGTTACTGCTATTTATAGAAAGAACCTGGCCCACAGAGACCATTCCCTAGACAACCTGTTAGTTATTACCCTCATTAATGTCCAGCTGAAAAAAATTAAAGGAAGTATTGTTTTTTAAGATACCAAATTTCCACACATAGGTAAACACATAAATATATAAAAATAAATATGTATTAAAAAGTGCATAGTACCACCAGAACCACAGTGAGGGTTTTTGATTATTATTATTTTTTAATTAGTTTGACTGGTTATGAACTCTGATATACTCTATACTCTGAGACATATTTGCCTAGGGAACCATCCAGCTTGGTATTTATAAGCAGAAAATATGGAAGTCGATAGGAAGAATTGTTGACTTTGAAAAATGTGGGTCAGACACAGAAATTCAGACATTTTGCACATCCTGACTCCTGTTTCTTTCCCAGGCATCACTCATGCCTGTGCTGCAGATAATAGTAACAATAGCCTGAATTCAATGTCCAGGTTCATTATTAAGTGTTCAGGTCTTTATAGCACCATCTTCTTAACAGATTAGAAGTCATCTTCTCAAAGCAGGATGACACATAGGGCAGCATCAGGGAAAAGAAAGGAGGCTGAGGAACAACACAGCCCTGGTGAGAATCACTTCATCCAATTCTGTCTTTAAAGAACAATAAATGAAGAGACATCTCTGGTGGGAAAAAAAATAATCAAAACACAGGTCTGAGAGGTTTCTGAGAAGTGAACACATTCAGCCCCAGCCATACTGAACGTGTTCAAAGGAGACAGGGGTGAAAGGACAGCGGCAATAAGGTGGAAAAAAGGAAAGCAGCACATCAGAAGAGGATGAAGGGCAGACCCATAAAAGCAAAAGCATGAATTTGTCTTCACACAGGCACAAGTGAAGTGTAATTCTGACATCTACATGTGGACTAGGCTTTCCCAAGAATGCTGGGGAAGAGAGAAAAAAGAGCAGAGACAGAAATATCCACCAAAAAAACCACCAAAAACAAAAAACAAAAACCCAACAAAAAACCCTTAGAGCAGGACATACATTCTTTTCAGCCTTTTCCAGATCACCTTCATATCTTGCTCCTGTTGCTATTCTAGACAGAGATCACTGGGAAGTTCACATGATGCCGTGCCCAAAGTCAGAGGCTGTACAGGCAGGTGTTTCACACCAATCACTAGTGCTTGCCAGAAATTCAGCATGGGGTTTTCAGCCTGCTAAATTGTATCCTCAGGCCAGTGCTTTCTGCAGGGTTCAAAGTCGGTAATCTCCAGCTCCATCTAGTTTGCTTCCAGTGATCGTGCAGAGCAGACTTTCAGCAGAAATGGGTTAGAGTTGGGTTCAGGCACTCGATTCCCCCCAGCTGGCTGAGATGCTCTTTGCCTTTTGTGCTCAAGATCTGATACACCAACAGGAAGAATGATTTATACATATAACCCTTTTTTTTTTTTCTTCCCCCCCTTCATTTTTGGCTACAGGGAGCATTTACTCCATACCCTAAAAAGGTATGTGATTGCATTACAACTGGTATCTGTCAACCCCTTTATTAAAGGGAAGCTACAACACTATTTTTACTCAGCTTACAGAGTTACTGGATACTGCAGTGTTCCTTCGAGGAAGCTGGGCAGACATCTAGTGAGCAGTGGAGCTGGAGACAGCACAAATCGATTACTATAAGAAGGAAAAGCCAGCTCTGACAATCTGTGTCACAAAAATCACAAGTCTAGCCAGTAACCTGACGTGGCAAGATGCTTTTTGCTTACACTCATTTCTTTCATACCCCTGTAACAAAGCCATGTTATATCCCCAGATACATTTGCATTTTCACAAGTCCAAGAGAACTTCCTGACTGGTTTAGAAAAACAAAACGGGTACATCCTTCTCACATGATTTATATTCCAACAGACAGCACTTCCTAAATATTCAGACTGTCACACTTGCTCTCAGGGAGATACACCTCTTTCCTACCCTGGAAGCAACTGCTCCCTTTCTCCACAGCAGATTCCTGCTATTTGCTACTGACTCAAGGATTAAGAAAGGCTGGAGAGCACAGGAAAAACTCAAGAACCTGACACGTACCAGTGAGTCAGTCTAGCAACAAAAGCAGTTTAACATCCACTGGTGTGGGTCAATAACCGGAAGAATTTATGTTCGTGTTGAAAAACTGTTTCAGTATCGATGTTACAACTGAAATTTCAAATTGACTCCGTCTTACACAGGGAAACACAGGAGCCTTGCTCTTCTGCAGGTGTTCCTCACACCACCACAACAGCACCTACAACCCAAAAAAGGCCCTTTTTGGGGGGACTGGGGGGGAAGGGCCTGTTTGGTCCTGATTCTTACTAAAAATACACAGTTCTGTCACTGACAACTGCACAGAGGCACTCCCCACCCGGGGTGTCCTTGGTAAGAGAAGTGCAGCCGGATGTCAGACATGCCAATTACCAGAGCTTCCCTTTTACTACCCCACCTAAACAACACCGTGAAATGGAAAGAGAGAGAGAGAGGGAAGAATTATGAGCTTTATAAGATCTTGTGTAATAAACACAGTAGTCCCCCATTCCCAACTATCAGATCTGCTGGCGGCTGTACAATCTTAACAACACTGAGCTTGTATGTGATAAAAAGACATAAGGCTGAGCTAAAGGAAGGTGAATATATTTACAAGATAGTGCCAAGATCTCCATAACAAACAGTCATTAGCAGATTAGTATTATGAATCTAATCCAATTAAGAATTTCCTTTGCAAATGCCTGGAGGAGCTGGAATTCCTCTGGGAAGACCTTTCCATGTTGTGAAAGACTCCCATGAGTCATGCCTGCAGGCTGACATACCAGGAAAGACCAGCTCTGGAGCAGCAGGAACAAAGCAGTGAACCCCACCTTGAAGCAAACGCTGCAGCCTCCTGCTCCTGAGGGGTCGAGGGGTCAAGTCAAAAATGACAAACACAGTGGCACATAAAAAAGATTTCTCAGTTCCATAAGTCGTGGTCAACATAAAACAGGCTCTTTCCTAAGTCAAGGTACAAAACCACGGAGAATTTTCCTTGTTCACAGTCTCCCATTGTGCCATTTTAAACAGCTTTGGAATAATGCGGGTGTTTGATGTCACACCAGTCCATGCTGCAGCCATGTCTTGAAGGCAAAGCCTAAGTTAAGTAGCCAAACATCCCCCTCCTCAACTTCGAATCCTCGACTTTAGGAATCCCAAGGCCATGCTCTTTCCACTCCACAATGATGTTGGAAACTGCAGCAAAGACCCATGGCTCAATCCCAATCCCCAATTCTTGCCCACAGTGCAAAATCTGCTCATGCACAGTTTAACACGAGCAACATCCACACACACAGGTGAGAGTGGTGGTTTGTAAGTCACCCAATCACAAGCTCATCAAATTCTTACTGGGAATGATTTGCTGAAGCTCTTAGCTGAAGTCCATAGATTTAGGCTGACCTTATCTGCCTTTGCACAGAGAGATTTAGGACAAAATAAGGAGAGTGAAAAATCTCATTGGTACAACTTTGCTGAGCAGAGCTGCCAAGACTGATCATGTTACCACATCTGCAGGCGCACACGCAGTGACCCTCCACTGCCAGAAACCCAGTCAGGGCAATCACTTCCTCCTGCCTCAGGATCCAGCCCAGGCTGGCCCCAAAGCTCTCAAAATATCAGAACCAGAGATACATAAAAACAAAAGTTGGATTTTTTTTAAAAGCACATACTTAAACCAATATTGTTTTAACAAAGTATCGGTTAAGATAGATACATTTAAATGTTGGGAACAGAACAGCTTACTCTGACCTTCAATATGCAATTACATAAACATTTAAGTAGGGGTTTGCCAGTCATTTACTGTTAAAAAAACCCAAACAAACAGAAAGCCTCATAATAAGAACTTCCTCCACTTAAAACTACAAGCTTTTTTGAAGCTGTGATATAATTCGATGTACTGAAACCATATTCCTAGCCACTCTTAGGTAGGAAGTTTGCCTCTCCAGCACCTTCCTGGACATCCTGATACTCCTTGCAGCTGGAGATGCCTCAGACCATTCTAAGATTCACCTGAACCACCCGAGGCAGCCCAAGATGACCGTTAAGGGAAGGATTAACTGAGACAATAGACTGGCCATTGTTTTTCTCCCCTCACAGACTGCATATTCATGTAAAAACCCAAAGCTAGAACAAATGCCAAAGATAAAGCAGGGCATTTTAGACTGAATAAGGTGGGGAGAGAGTTATCAATGTCCTACCAGCCAAACACAACTTTTTTCCATTCTTTGTTCGAAACACTAAAACAATGTGACTCATATAAAATACCAAAACTCTGGTTTAGCTTCCTCTGCTGCACTTTGCAGCTCTGTTACTCCTGTTCTTCGACACCAGCACTTGGGTGAAGACTGCCAAATCGGAGGGGAAATGAGCCAAACACTGCAAATATAAACACAAGGAGGTGTTGCAAAAAGTTTGATGGGAGGTAGCAGGCCCTGGTACGGACACAACACATTTCTCCCAGCACAGCAGTGAGGAAGCTCAGCTAGGAGGAACCTTTCTGCTGAGCAGTGCCACAAAACTGGCACTGTCGTTTACATAACTGGTCAGCTTTAAGGGACTGAGGTCACTCTGCCATGCCAGCAGAGCTACACAGCCAGCAGCATGAGATTCTACAAGAGGGACTTGAACCGCAGCATTCAGCAAGGTTTGTGCTTTTGGGCTCCTCCAACCAGAAACTCGGGCAGGGAGACTTTTTAAAAAAACAAAAAGAGAGAGAGAAAAAAAAAAACAAACACAAAACTGTTCTGTGTTGGTTCTCCCTCCTGTTGTCACTCCCCTCCCCCAGCTTGTTAACTAAACTTTTCCTCTCCCGGGAATCTTTCTAATCCTTCGTAATGAATTTGCAACATCAGTCACTTTGCAAACCCGCTTCAGTGTGAATCAAGTTTACTACAAGCTCAAGAAAACATAGGGAATTCTAACAACCACATTGCCAGGAGGAGGATATAAATGGGAAAGAATAGAAGTAGCACTGGAAAATTGGTTTTCAATCATGTAAAGAAGGAGTGTGCACCATCCCTGGGGGCCCGGGCTAAGGCAGAACATCAGGATGGAAATGCACTCTGCACTGTTACCCAAAGCAGCAGATTGTGGGCAAACAGCAGAACCAGACACCAACTTCAGAGTTCAAAATCCCACGTCCTGTTTTCAAGAATTACTAGGGACCCAAAAAACCTCTCTGTAAATTCAAACCTGAAGAGAGTCACCTGACCACGATATTAATCCAAGTATGTTGAAACTAAGTATCTGGCAGGGATTTCACACTTTCCTGTATCCCTCCCACCAGGCCAGTTTATCTGCAGCCAGGCTGGAATCCTCCGGCCTCTCAGGGCACCCATAGCAGCTTTACACTGAACTAGTGACTCCAAAATGGAGTTGTGGGAAAAGCTGACACCCCAACATATGAATTGGGAAGTCACTTCCAGCCACATTAATTCAGGAGAGCAGTCGTTCCACGGTGTACCAACAGAACTTGTTATTTACCACTTCAGATACGCAATACTACCAGACTCCAAACGTTTTGGGAGTTTTGGCCAAGTGCCTTCTGTTTTCCACAGAGGACAACGGGTTTAAGTGCTAAACTGAATTTAAGGCAAACTGCTGAAGTCTGAGAGTCACACACTTAGCAAAGACAACTGCCTCGCTACAGGCTTAAACATCTTGATACAGAAGAACCTACTCTACACAGGAAGGAGCAACACGAGTTCTGGGAAGCTGAGCTGGGTTTGTCTCCAGCTGACTTCATGACTTGTGCCAATCACACCCCTGAAAATCCTTTTCTTTTATAATATGACCTCTCCCATACAGCTGTATGCAAGCTGATTACAGCTGTAATCAACTGATCACAAACCTTAGACCAATTAAAAGCTACTTTTTGATTTTTGTTGTGCTATACTGATAATAAATCCAACGTGGTACTAAAGCTCACAATAAATATTCAGAGAACAGGTAAGCTGTCGACACAAATCAGTTAGAGTGCTCCAGCAGTGCTATTCAAGTGACTTAAACCTTGCATTACAGCTACTATTCTTTAAATTAAAAAAAGGAGGCAGAAAGGAAGTTGCAACTGCTGCCTTTATGCCTAAGTTTATATCCAGAACGGAAGTTCACTTGAAGCAAAATATAGGAGGTAATGGGAAGACACACAAAAACAAAACCTGAGCATCCCTTTGAGACAACCTAGGTCACTTGAAGGCCATAGCCAAGGGTCCAACTAAAGTCCAGGAGGAAGGAGACAGAACCAGGCCCAAGCTGGAGGCCTTTAGACAAAGCCTTTCCACACTGTGCCACCTCCCACAGCAGGGTCTGGGCTACTGTCAAAGGGAACGCTTGAGAAACCCCAGAAGAGGCAACAAATGGAGTGAAAGAGAGTATTTAGAATTGCTCTTTCATTTCTGTTCTGAAGAGTGACCAGTTAGCCAAAGATACATATATATTTTTATATAATATTTTTATGTAAATTTTTATACAATTGCAATGCAACTAACTCAGGTACAGTGAAAGCTTCCCAGGTATCTGATTTACCTGGTTGTTTCCCTCTCGCTAACTACAAAAACATCGCCAAATTAAGCCATGAAATTTAGGCATGCACAAAGTGGTTTCATTTAAAGTCAGACTTAACTAGGATTCAGAGTTAACTCTGCAGCCTTAGGCACAGCTCTTCCATTCCAAAATGTGAAGTTTAGCCATTGCTCCAGCCTCGCTAGGAGAATGCTCGGGATGTGTTCGGCTGCACCCGAAAGCAACTATGCCCGGCAGAAGGAAAAAACCACCCTCAAATTAAAGCTCATCAAGGACACTGGATGAAAAATAATGATAATTACTATCCTGCTAGTAAATATTAGAGGATCTGCACTACCACCAGTAGCACTTCCTCAGGGTAGGAGGGATGATGTCATGGCTGCATGCTACAGCATTGTCGGGTTTGCCTGGCTACACGCTGCTAACGGGACACTCCCTACGGAACTGTGACCGCACACTCAGCTTCCCTGCTATCAGCAACCAGTTTAATACGTGTTCTGAGACCCTCAATTAGCACAGAAATGCAGAACAGCCAGCAAGCAAATGAAAATCAGAAAAAAGCAAGGGAGAAAAAAAAAAAAAAAACAACAGAGGGAGGGAAAAAAAAGCGCAGAGGAGACAGCTGTAACAGGGTGGCAAACAAAGCTCCAAAGCATGAAAGAGAGAAAGGAATGTGGTTAAAAAATCTCCCCTAAGGAAGAATACTCTGTACTCCCAAGCTCCAGCTGTTTGACTTGCCCCGCTCCCTCCTCCACTCCATTATCCACTCTGGCTGTGCTAATTTAACACAAACCGCCCGCCTGTGTCAACTGTTGAAAGGGGGGATTTCGGGATGCATCCAAGCTCCGGGTGCAGAAAAAGGAAAAACTTTGGGGCGGAAAGTTGAGGCGCTTTTGGCGTGGTGTCGCTTTGTGCCGGGAGAGCTTGGGAAGCTGCGAGGGAAGGCAGCAAGAGCCCATCCTGCTGCAGCCCTCCAGCACCTCGAGCTCTGCCACGGCTTCCACACGCACCTCGATTCCCAGCCGGCAGCCAGATCTGCATGCAGAAAGCTCTGCCTTCATCAACAAAGCCACACAACTCCCAGCAAGAGCACCCGGCAGCCCCCCAGTCCACGGCAGACACCCCCACGGATGAGACAAGCAGGTCGGAAGAGCAAGGAGGAAGAGAAAAAAGGAGGGAAAGGAATTAACCCGGCCAACGTTAAAGTCTGGAGGCCTGGATTTCCACGGGGAAGGTATTTTCACGTTTGAGATACTGTGGGGAGTGTTGCGAGGGTTGGGAAGTCATATATGCAGCCAAAATGGCGCTGAGAATAAAAATATAATTTAAAGGAAGGTCGCCATATTGTAAACAGTGAGGCAGGGAGACACAGAGACAGCAACCTCCATTATTCCCAGCAGCTGCAGCAGCACGGAAGCGCTGGGAACGTCAGGCCTGGTGCGGAGACGCCACCAGGGCTTCCCCCTCTCCAGCCAAGGCTCTCCGGAGGGGCCCCCGAAAGCCAGGCACCCTTGGAGAGGGGTGAGGTGGGGAAGTTTCCCGCTGGGGAGGGCGAAAGGCCGGGCAGGGGCAGCACCAAGGCAGCCAGGCCGCGCAGCCAGCGGCCTCGCTCCTCCTCCAGGCCTCTCGCCCGCTGCTCAGCACAAAAAGAAAGGAGGAGGGTGGACCCCCAACCCTCCAGAAAGCAGCCAGGGGAGGGTTCACCTCGGCCGCTGTGGATTAGTCTCAGGAGGGATGGACCCAAGCGGGGTTCACACCTCCTTTTTGTTCCTGTCTGCTCCAGCCGGCCCCAAGTCCCCCCCTCCTCCCCGGGACCTAACGGGAAGCGGGAGCGGCCGGAGGGAAGGTGCTCTGGGCAGATCCGGAGGGAGAGAGCGCCAAGCCTTACCAGCACTGGAGGTGGAAAGCGGCGGGGCAGTGATCGCAGCACAGCAGATCCCCTCCTTCCTTGCAGCTATCGCAGCTATCGTGATTAGTGGCCCTGCCACTTCGCCTGGGCTCCTTCTCGGGCCTCCTGCTCTTCTTCTCCCCATCTTCGCTCTTGGGGGGAGCCAGGAGGGCCTGGATTTGCTGCACATGCACACACAGACAGAGCGGGCTCTAAGGGGCTGCACGGACTCTGGCCCAGCGCCCTTCTCCCCGTGCCCGCCGGGGAGACAGCGACCCCGGGCCCTGCGGGAGGGGATCGGGGGGGGGACAGAGCCCCGGCCGAAC
>WBNO01028454.1:0-85019 GCA_013400575.1 Peucedramus taeniatus
TATATGAAGAGTAGAAGCCCAACTTCAATTTTGTCTTTTGAAATCTACTAGCCTTTTGGTTAAATAAGATAAAGTTTTACATAAGAGTTTTGATGTGAACTGCCTGAGACTGCAAGATGATGCTCGCAAGCTGTGATCTGCATCCCTCTTATGCTGCATACCTCAGTGGCCCAAAGGAAAAAACCATTTTGGTCTTCATCTCAATAGACACCTTGCTGAATGTAGGCAGAGTCTCAGACAGTAGGTTTCTGAGCATGCAGATTTATGGAAGTTTGTATAGGGTAATAGGTTTTTTTGTCCTAAGCAACACAGTAGTCAAGTAACATTCAGTGGAGAAAAAGTAGAAGATGGATAAGAAAACATAAACTGCTCCAGAACAAGTGGTTTTTTTGTGTGGCTTTTACAGTTCTTTGCTTAGCTGCTTTTTTTTTTTTTTTTTAATTGCTCTTTAGTCATCACAATTTGGTCTAAATGCAGTCCAGAGTAAATTATTTGCAGCCATTCACATGTACTATAGTGACACAGAAATTAAATCTTGGAATGCTGCCCTTAATGTAGCAATTTCACCAGTTTCTTGCAAAACTGTGGTCTCCTACCCTTTCTTATTAATAAACATGATATCCTTGTGTTTGCTCTCCTTTCATTATGCACTGTACTCTTCTCACAGCTGTACTCTTCTCTTTCATCAAGAAACAGTCACAATTTTGTTTGTCACACTTAAATACTAATTTTTTCTTCTTCATTTATGAATAGCAGGCTTAGATTTTTCTTATGGAATAGAAAATGAAACAGCCCTGACATTTAGAATGTAAAGAAATTATTCCAAATGATTATAGTCATGTTAAAATGAGTCACTCACTTTTGATCCAAACTTCCTGACATACACATCCATATATATTAATCATTATGACATCATGGAAGAACTATTTTTACCTTTTTAATAAAAGCTGAGTGCATTTGTCACCCACCTCATCACATTATATTTAATCCAGTGAGCATACAGGCTGGTTAGGAAAGACACATGCTTTCAAATAGCAGCATAGCTCCTTTCTACATGTCTGAAAATGCTGTGTGTGTAAAAACATGTAAAATGTTTGCACGCTTTGAAAAGTCCACTGTAAAAAAAAACTAACAAACACATAATGAATTAGTTTTACTAAGGAAAATGAAACTTACCTGTCCACAAATGCATGGTGTAATACAAAGATAGGATCATTTGCAGATCCTTGTACTTGGGACATGGAGCCATTCATGTAGATGTGGAGTGCGTTATGCAAACCACTTTGTGCTGGGTTTGATATTGCAGTCTGTGGATCAGCAAAGCCTGCAGAGAAAATGATATGCTGATATGACAATGTGTATAATTCCTTTTCCAGTAACAGTGAAGATCAAAGTACTTACTTTCCATTCATTTACATTCAGCTTCTTAGACAAGAGCTTAGGAAAACTTGTAAAGGAGTGCTAATATATTTCAAAGGCATAGCAAAAATTAAATTAAAATAAGCTAAATTAAAACTCCTGCCGTGTAGCTAATTCAGCATGTCAGCAAATGTACTGCTTAATTGCTTTATATTTTTAAATTTCTTTGTCTATTTTGTCTGGCTGATAAAATGCAACATAATCCCTACAGAAATTTATGTGTGGACATTCATTTATGTTGAGAAAACTTTTTCACTTTATTTTAATTTTTAATCTCTATACTTACAGGTTCCTAAGATAAAACAGGTTATTTTATCTCATCATATACTCAGTCATCTATTAATGTTTGTCTCTATAGAACACATTCTTTTATTGATAGGAGCCAACACAATACAGTCTATAATCCCTACAGAAAGATTTGGTGAATAATCAATAATCTTTTACAGTCAGACTTGCAGGAGGGAAGTCTGTGGACCGCTGTTATTTTGGAGGACACTTAAAAGATGGGCTTTAGGAAGAGCTTACATAGACCAACTCCCAGTCAGGAAATACTAGAAGATGACTTTGTGCATTAGTTTTATCTTGGTGGCCTGTCTATATTTAACTCTGATGTTATAGCCCTACTCATCATCCCACCAGCCATGCTTCCAACCTACTTGCAAGGACTCCTAGTAAAAGCCAACTCAACCATCTGGTCCTTCTCTGGGATTTTCCCAGAGAATAGGAGGAGAAAGCTATGTTGTCCTCCCAGTCTATTTCTGAACGTGGTGCTAGTTGTGATATTTAACCTATGTCACAAAGTCTCTCATATCTGTCTCTTCTATTTGGTTACTAAAGATGTCTTCTTCTCACAATTTCTCTAAGCTGTAGGATGAGGAAGCATAGTAGAGAGGCATTAAAACATCTTCATTATTTAATTATCAAATAAAAAGAGCTGTGAACTATATGATCATTGCGATGATCCTTAGTGTTTCCCAAATATTGTTGCAGTTTATCATATCTGCAAAGTGAAGAAAATAAAGATATTAGCTTTCATCTGTGGGAAATTCCTAATGGACTTTGAACACTTACTTTATTTACTTACTTGTACAAAGGACTAGCATTTGAATGAGAATCAGTAATATACATTTGAAGTGACTCTCTCAACAGTCTTGACATTTCACACTGTCACTCACAACAAAGAGCAATTTCTGACTTTACAAGCCGGATTCCTTTCGTAGAAAATCTAAAATGTGACAACTGTCAATGGGCGCTCAGTTCAGGAGACTGAACTACGGCCAGTATAAAAAAAAACCCTTCCCTGTGAAAGCCCTAATGTGTAACGTGGAATTTGGGTCCACAGTTTCAGCTGTTTTGCTCTGGATTTGCTCCTCTCTGAGTCACACAAGGTACTAATTGAGATGTGTCTAGTGTTGCCTTATGAGTAGGGTCATACCCTGAACTTGGAAACCTGAGTTTTACACCCAGCTAGGAGTCTGATCTTCTGTGCGAAATGATTGTATTGCTTTGCCATTCTAAATTCCTTCATTGGGCCTTTTGTTGTCAGTCAACTTCTTCAAACAAGGGAAGAGTGTCTGGTATAAACCACTGGTATTTATAATAACAATCAAATCATAAACCTAGCACCTAAGAACCAAAATACAGTAACAGGCATCCATCTCTCTGAGTCTATAATATGACAAATTTTTTAAGAAATTGCAGGGAAATCAGAGCTGAAAACATAATTAGGACGTTTGGATAAGGCAGAGTTGACTTACTATGAATATTGTGAACTTTAAGATAAAGTAAATCTGGATATAGGAAATAAAGAAGAACACATTAACACCTGCAGATTTTAAGTACATCAGATATGGACCAGGATTCTGGGGGAGTCTGCTTGGTGACATAAACAGCAAAGGACAGAAGTTTTCAAAGCGAAAATTTGCCCCACGGAAATCTGCATGATGGTGAATGCTATGTTTTCTAGCTATCAAATCAAGGGGAAAAGCAGAGTAAAATATTACTTATGAAGAATGATGTACATTGACAGTCTGTCCAGAACTCACAGGAAGCAGTGGCAACAATTTTGGCTTTCTTGCTGCTGGCCACAGCACATGGTTATTGGAATCAGTCAATTTAGCAATACTAGGACATTTCTGTGAACATTAACTGGATATCATATATCTGTGCATCATTCTGAAGTAATTCTTCCACTGAAGTTCCATTGCATTAAGTGTTTAAGCATGTTTAAGGGAAGAGAAACTTATTGCAGGGTCTGGGTAGACAGCTAGATGTTTGATATCAGACTTTGGATGCTTCCTACATTTCTTAATGCATTTCAAACACGTGATCTAATCATTCACAAAAATACACAGAATACTCATTTTGGCTCTGGACAGCTTTTCATGGAACATCTGCACATAAGCAATTTATCATAATCTTCAAAATCTCTGTACTGGAACAGCTTTAGCAACCCCACCCTCTGGCTCCAGATAACTGGGGTGCATCCAGTCAGTGTCAAAGTTGAGGTCATGTTTAACTCCACACGTGAGAAGTTCTAATATCTGATCTCTTCTTATGAAAAATCCATATAAATTTGTAAGTTATCAGGGGTAAAGCCATGATGTGATGTCACTGTATCTTATTAGCTTGGGTCTTATTCTTTTCTCTCAGACTTTTTAAAACGCTTCAGTACAATCAGCTATGTAGGATGACATACTAGAGTGGAGTCATCCAAAAAGAACACGTGAAAACTTCACAGTTTTCTCAGAGTACAGGAAACTTTGCTGAGGTAGCTGCAGAAAAATCACCTCTGAAGTAGATGTGAGACTAGAGATACAAGCAGTGAGCTGAAATAAGAGCTACTCATCTATGTGTAGGGGAACTCTTCTTCCTCCAGCTGCCTTGCCCCGTGCTGTGCCTTCCTCTCCTCTGCACTAACTTTACCTTGTTAGTCCTTTTGTGAACTGATTTCACTGACTATTCTGGCAGTAAACTACCCTGGAGTGTGGGATGTCAGGTTTTTTTTCCCAAGCCTCTAAAATGTAGACTCTCAGATAAGGATATGATGAGGACAAGTGATGGTACCAAAAAAGGAGAGAGAGCAACTGACAACTGGATGGAAGAGACTGCAGTGAGCTATTAAATTATCTTGGCCAGTACAGGAAGCTGTTACATTGAGATGTTCTTCTAAATCTTTGGTTGATTATGGTGCATCAGAAATAGCTATCAGGACATACATCACTGAAGTGAAGTTTCTCCAGTGATTTGGATAAGAGAAAAATCAGTTTTAGGGCATCATAAACCTTGTTCTGCTCCTGTTCACAACACTGTTGATCAGCAACAGTGATTCAGTGCATTTGAAATAGCTTTACTGAGGCAGGCCAAATTAAATCAGGTGGGTATTTAGACCAAAGTTTATTATAACAGAAACTAATGATGCTGGTCAAAATTAAAGCTACCTGATAGTTTTTAGGATGGTGGTTCTCATTGAGCATGCAATTAGCTCAGGTGTATATCTTTTAATAGAGTACTTAATTATATTAACAGTGAATTTTTCAATCTGCTAACAGAGACCATAGAAGTCCATGCACGATCAGTCAAGTGCAGAACCTTATTTAGAAAGCAGGTAGTGTTTTCCTCAGTTGCTCATTTGCCACTGACTGAAGTGCTGTAATTACACTTACCAGCAGGTATGCAGAGCTTGGAGAGCATTAGCACTGCAAAGTCCTACTGAAATGGAGGATCCATTCCAACAATCCTAGCTGCTTAATTATCTTGGGGAACTGCTTAGCATCTCTGGCATCCCTATCATCATTTACATATCCATAACAGCTTTGAAAGTGGTTTTCTAAACTGAAAAAAAAAATGTATTACAAAACAAATTTTAGTTTTGTGTGACTTTCTAGGCCAGTAGGAAGCACAGCTGGTACTTTAAAGGTCAAATTGTGCTTTGTTTGTTGCATGTTGAGGGGATTGATTGCACCTCCAGTCAACTTGCAGAAAACCCTAAGCTGGATGGTTGATCTGCTGGAGGCCAGGAATCACAGAATCAATGAGGTTGGAAAAGACCTGTGAGATCATCCAGTCCAACCTATGACCAAACATTCCTTGTCAACTTGACCATGACACTGTCATGTCCCATCCTTCCTTAAATACTTCCAGAAATGGTGACTCCACCATCTCCCTGGACAGCCCTTTCCGATGTCTAATCACACTTTCTGTAAAAAAAATTCCTTCTAATGTCCAGTCTAAACCTCTCCTGGCACAGCTTGGAGCTATGTCCTCTCATCCTGCTGCTAGTTGCTGGGGAGGAGACCAACCCCACCTGGCTACAACCTCCTTTCAGAGAGTGATAAGGTCTCCCATGAGGAAAAAAAAACTCAGCTCCCTCAGAAACTCCTTATAAGTGCTGCTGACCCTTCACTACCCCTGTTGCCCTCCTCTGGACTGGAAGAAGGCTCTGCAGAGAGATCTGAACAGGCTGGATTGATGGGCTGAGGAAATTGCCTGAAGTTCAACCAGGTGAAGTGGTGGTTCATAACATGAGTGCTACAGGTTTGGGGAAGAGTGGCTGGAAAGGTGCCCATTGGAAAAAGACCTGTTGGTTGACAGCAGCTGAGCATGAATCAGTATGTGCCCAGGTGGCCAAGAAAGCCAATGGCATCCTGTCCTGCTGGCCACACACAGCAATGGTGTGGCCAGCAGGACCAGGGCAGCGATTGTCCCCTGTACTGGGCACTGGTGAGGCCTCACCTCAAATCCTGTATTCAGCTTTGGGTGCCTCACTGCAAGAAGGACATTGAGGGGCTGGAGTGTGTCCAGAGAAGGGCAATGGAGCTGGGGAAGGGTCTGGAGAGGTCTGGTGAGGAGTGGCTGAGAGAGCTGAGGGTGTTTAGCCTGGAGAAAAGGAAGCTCAGTGGGGACCTGACCACTCTACAACTGCCTGAAAGGAGGCTGCAGCAAGACGGGGGTCAGTCTCTTCTCACAGGCAACAAGCCACAGAAGAGGAAGTTACCTCGAGTTGCCACAGGGGAAGTTTAGAGGAGATTTTAGGAAAAATTTCTTCTTGGAAAGGGTGGCTGGGCATTGAAATAGGCTGTCCAGATAAGTGGTAGAAACACCATGCCTGGAAGTGTTTACAAAACATCTGTATATGGTATCTGGAAATATGGTTTAATAGTGAAAATGGCAGGTTAATAGCTGGACTTGGAGATATTAGGCACCTTTTCCAATCTTAATGATTCTGTGATTCTATGGTTTAGTGATAGACATGACAGTGTTGGATTTATGGTTGGACTCAATGATCTCAAACATCTTTTCCAGTCTAACTGATTCTATGGCTCTCTACCTGAGTCCAACTTTTTCCCATTCTCCCGGAGCATGATTTTTTTCTTTAATAAAGTTTTCACATTTTAGAGAAGCTCAGGTCAAATAGATGCATCTGCTTTAAAACAGGAGGAATTTAAGAGTTTTAAGGCCATATTCTTGAAGCTCTTTGAAGTTAGTGATGTTCTTCTAGCTTGTATTTCTGCAGAATTTATGCCATTGGCAAATTCACAGGAAATTTTTCAGGGTTAAATCTTACATACTTTCTCAGGTGGTATTACTGTAATCCCTCTAGACTGAGGTAGCTGCAAGATCCATAGAATTTGACCTATGTGACTGGAGTAAATAAAAGTTTTTTTATAATATATATAAATTATATATTATATATTATATAATTATATATTATTTATAATAATCTAATTTAGACCATGTCACCATCTACTTATTTTTTTCTTAAAATTTCTCTTGAAGAGTTTCAATGTGAACTGTGCTGCGTAGTCTTTCTAGTTCTCTAGCAATGGCGCTTTGCAACTTGACAACATTTTCTCAGTGTACAGCAAAAATTTACCTAGGGGTGGAGGCTCAAGCTGGGTGAGTTTTTTTTTAACTTTTTCAGTTAGAAGTTTTCTCTTGGCTAACTTCATTTTTAGAAACCATTTTTTCTATAGCTTTATAGATTGTTGTGAACATACTGAGAAAAGTTTTCCGGATCAAAATTTCTCATTTCAGAAAAAAAAAGGAAAATGTCCTTTTGAAATGAAATTACATTTTGAAATGTTTGATGTTTTAGTCCATTATTTTGTGACAGAATAGCAGTAACAATACATAATTGGGACAGACAATGGAATGCTATGACATGGTATGGCTTGATACCATTTGTCATGAGTTAATTCATGAATAATGAGTGATTCAGAGTTTTAGAATTTTTTAAATGTTCTTCTGTGACTTTGTGCAAAACTTAGAAGGCCCTGATTTTCATTTGAAGTTGCTGTGAATAAACTAATTTCAACTGTGGAATCTGCTCATAAAGAAAAAGAAAGTCTAAATTTTTCAGCCATCTCTTATTCTTAGGAAGTAGAATTCAAGGTGTCACACTCCAAAACTGAACTGAACAAAGAAGCCAACTTACTTAATTAGCAGTCAGCTAATCCATCTGTGATCTTTCCAGATGCTTTTAAACTAGGCTGATTTTCTGTTCTTTTGTATCCATGAAGATTCCAATGAAGTCAGCAATGCTCCCCAGTTAGGACCACAGATCAACAAATCCGATTTAAAATAATTGTTTCCAGGGGCAAAGTGTAAACTGCTCTTAACCTGTTGTTTTTCATTCGTAGCAGAATCTGGTCTGTCACAGAGAGGGCAATTCATGGGCACAGCCTCGTGGGAGTGTTTTATTGAACAATATTGACCTTTTCTGTTTATGGCTTTTGTGATATAAATTCTTCAGTGACATAATTTCTGTCTCTGCAGCAGCACTTTATGTTAGTCAGATAGAAATTTCAGCCTGCTTTGTTGTCATCTTCTCATAATGATGCTGATACTTGCCCCTTTGAAGGATGAAAATATTAGCTTTTATTCCAGTGCACTGAAGAATGAAAAAGCATGACGTTTTGCCCAGAAGGGGATGTTCTATGTGATCACAAGTATTTTTCATTACAGAACTGAAACTGAAGTGTAAACCTCACATTGGTGTAAATCAGGAACTGCTCAATTACAGTCACTGGCTTAGTTCTGATCACCTTTTGTAAACCTAGAGTAACTCTAATAAGGTCAATGTACTTTGGATTTCCTTGGGATCTAAAAGGAATTAGAATTTGACCTTAGGTGTACTGGCACAAAATTGTATATATAAGTAAAGCAGGGTTGAAAAATGTTTTGCTTCAAAAAAAACCCAAAAAGTTAGGACCTACAAAGTGTTAGCAGGTTTGTAAGAATGCAATCAAGAAGAAGCAGGCACAGACACAGTAAATGCAAGTCGCCAATCAAAGCTTGGCATTTTTACACAACTGAAAACAAAGCTAGCCATTTTTAAGAAAGGAGTTAATGCAGTTATAAGGAATTTTCTTTCAGTAAAATTTCTTTAAAATCTTTTTCAACATTAGCCATGAATTCTTGACTTCACATTGTGGTTGAGTATCTTGTTAGCTAAATAAGTTGGTTGCAGACATGTTTGTGGTCCTGTGGTGTAAAGTTGTGTTGAAATAATTCCGGTTAAAAAACAAAATAAAAAAAACTCCCACAGACTGTGCTTTTGCTTTTGTTTACAATACCAGTAGCATGATGGTAGACCCTCACTATTTCATTACTTGTCTACTTCAATTCTTTTTTCTCTACTCCTTCTACTCCACCCTTTGCAACTATTCACACACTTTATGGAGTAAAATGCAGGCAAACCTCTACTCAGTTACATCACCTTTTTTTCCCAATACTTCATGTAGTTTCTGTTTTCAGGGACAGAAAGCACAGTTACGGTTGGAGATGCAGACAATTATTGTCTGGATTCTTTCTAGGCTGCAACAGACAAATCCTGAATTTCTGACTATTTTTTAAAAAGAAAATGGTCCACTTTTCCCCAAAAAAATCTTTCTACACTGTATTAAGACTAAGACCGAAAATATTAAAACCTTTTGCTGTCTTAGAATCATGGAATGGTTAGGGTTGGAAGGGACCTTAAAGAACATCTTCTTCCAACCCCTCTGCCATGGGCAGGGATGCCACTCCCTAGATCAAGTTGCTCAGGGCCCAAACCAACCTGGCCTTGAGCACTTTCAGGGATGGGACAGCTTCTCCAGGCAACATGTGCCAGTGCCTCACCATCCTCTGAGTAAAGAATTTCTTCCTAATATCTGATCTAAACCAGAGTTTTAAACTCTTTCAGTTTAAAACCATTGCCCCTTGTCCTCCCACCATCTGCCCATATAAAAAGTCCCTCTCCCTTCTTTTTTAAGCCCCCTTTATGTAACTGGGAGACCCCAGCAATTTTCCCCTGGAGCCTTCTCTTCTGCAGGGTGAACCCCAGCTCTCTCAGCCTGTCTTCATAAAAGTTACTTCATCCCTCTTATCATCTTTATGACTTTTCTTATCCTCACTCCTACTCCTATTTTATATTGTTATGCCTTTATGCAGTTCCTTGAAAACCAAAAGCTCTGAGATCGAAAGCAGATCACATTTGATTCAGCTGATACATGATATTGTAGAAATATATTTATTGTTAAATGTACAATATGTTATCTTGCTTATTCGTAATTTTACAAGATTCAGAAGAGTTTAGTAGACAGATAATCAAGAATTTCTTTTAGTAAAGAACTTTTGCTTGTTAGCTAATTAGGAAAATTCAAAACAGGTTAAATAGCTAGAAAACTAAACAACTAAAATCTTTTGGAAATTATACTACACGTTTTGCCTCTCTCGGTGTTGTACTTTGGGAGGGTTGTAAAGTTATAGTTTGCCCCATGTTACCCCTGTCCGTTCCCCTTATAGTGGTTTTTGTCCAGGTTTTCCCGCCACTCAGGGTGTCCATCAACCTGCTCACCCCCCCTTTCCCTCCGTTTCTGCTAAGTCATTCCCAGTTGTCCTGCCCCCCTTCATGTCGGTTAAGTCTTCCCTGCCCAGCTTGTTCTCGAGGTTTCTGTGTCAGTCACCTTGTCCCCTGTGCATGGTTTGTTGTGTGGGTTTTCTCCCACCCCTATGTTTTCCCTATTGGTTCAGTGAAACATATCCTTATCCCTGTTGTAACTACCCATTGGCTGTTGTACCCACCTCCCCGAGTCAGAGGTTTGATAAGCTCTTGCTGAGCTTTGGGTGTGGTCACTTCGTCTTGTCCCTTCGAGGAGATTAAAGCTCTTTGGAATGCCTTGACGGAGTGTCCGGCTCCTGGCTTTCTTTATCTCGGGACTCCAGTGGTTTTTCTCTGCAGCTGAACTCACGCAGCTGCCCTGACCGCCACCAAAGCCTCAGGGGAGGTTTTGGGGCGGCCTCTCGTGTGGCTCCCACCGCCACAAAGGGGCGAGCTAGCCGGATTCCCCGCCTCGTGGCGGCGAGGAGAAGCCGCACTCCTTTTCTGCTGTGCTGTATTTTTTTGTAGTACCTGGGGCTGACTGTAGCAGGAGACAATATCTCCTCACAGACTTAGGGTCTGATGCAGGCCATAGTTTCTAGTTCGTAATCAAATGCCTTTAACGTGGGTCTTTCCGTCTTCTGCTATTGCAGGTGAAAGCATAACTTTTTCTTTTTTTTTTTACAGGTTTTCTTCATGAAATCAAACTGCCCAGAGTTTGAAGACTCTAACCCCAGAGAGAATCAATTTACAGATGGAAATGGTGTAACAGAATAAAGCATGTTACCTTCCAAAGTGTTTCGGAAACTGTAATTGGCCATTTTATCCATGGGTCCAGATTCATACTGAGTCAGTGAAAGGCAAAATTCGACATCAGCTGAGGATGGGAGTCTTGGGGTCCTTGATTTATCATTGTTCCCAGGATTTCTCCTTATAGGCCCCTCGCTTGTGGCACTGCATAAAGCCTGTTGGCTGTTGTACTCTTCAGACCGAGTGCAAATTACCTGTGTAAAACACTTTCTATTAGAGGAGTTTCAATTACAAAAAAAAATATAAAGAAGTACTTTGATGAATTCTTTTTTGAAGAACAAAGAAAATGTATAATGCATTAAATTTGTTTCAAGAATATATATGATTTTTTATGTTTCATGTGTATGATTTTAATATAAGATGGTTATTTCATAGAAAACAGCCCTCTAATACAGTGCACATTTTGAAGTAATACACTGATCTGTATTTGAAATTAATGTCTGTGGAATAAGGCATTAAATCATTCATGCTCTTGAAAACTCACTGAGGCTAAATTCAGTGTTACCCACCAATGCAGCAGGACAGAGAGTTAAATCTGCTGTTGAATTTGCTAAATAGAGGATTTTTGGCTTCAGCAGGCTACTGAACAAAGCCATAATCGCAGATTTTTTTTTTACCCAGTACAGTAAGAGTGGAAAATGTTGACTTGAAATATGAAAAAAAATTATGAAAATATCGGTGTGTGCTTTGTCAGGGTAAATGGACACTTTACCTATGTCTCAGTGATGCTACATGTATTAAATGGGAAAATTTGCTGCTGTACTTCCTAGAAATGTTGCGGAGACGGACTTAAATCACCAACTGAAATAACAGTGATGGATATTGAGAAAGGATCTTAGAGAGATGGATAAAGATGTAAAATACTGCCAGAATCCAGCATAATTTATATAAATGTTCACAGACAAAGTCCAATTACAATGGCATAAAAAGTCATTATTTGTCAGATGATCTGCAGAAGCTGCCAGTCCAATTTGAGACTCCTGGAAGAGCAAGGTACTTCACTGGTGGGTCCATGAGAATGAAACAGAACAACAGCAGCTCAAAATTCCCACAAGTTGTTTTGTATATTAGCAGGTAACATTGAGGCTCTGAATCAAACTCAACCATCTATTGTTTTGCTTTCCTTTGGAAAAAAACACCAAAAAAGTGAAACTCCAAACCACCAGAGACCCATTTAAAACACAGGACTTTGCACTTAGCAAATAATCAATATGGTTAACGAGAAATTTGGGTAGAGAAATAATAGTTTTCATTAGTGAGTGAAACATCATAGGGGAGAACTGAAACCTCACCTTTTACCCTGAAGGTATATTTCTATTTCATAGACCAAAAAAAAATGAACAAGAAGGTGAGTGAAAGCAGTCATCTCTGCTTTGAATGAGATGGAAGAACATGAGATTCTCTGTTGAAGGAAGTGGGTGGGAGATTAATTTCACCCATACTAGCCATGTAGAAACTGTGAGATTGAAGCAACACTTTAGGATGACCTCTGCAGTCAGAGGAGAGGGAGGCATCTCCTGAGTGGGATACAGCTCTCTCAAACCAGATGTCTGGTAAGGTGAGATGTACTTACCTCTAGGGGTGCCTCTCTCCATTGACTAAGTTAATGAAATAAAATTAGTAAAAAAATCAATGCTGAAACTGTCTCTAAACTGCAGTTAGCAGGGAACTGCAGTTAGAAGGGAAGCAAAACTAAGAGTGTTCAACTTAATGCTCTATTTCTGCATTAGGGTGGGATGAATCACACCCTGGAGGCTCAGATGTGCTTCTGAACTAACTAAAGACAGAGCCAAAGGCAAGTCAATGTGCTGCTGAACTAACTTTTGAACAAGTGGAAGGAGATTAGATGAATCCTTTTGTAAATGATTTGATGACAAATTCATAGATAATGTTTGATGAAGCTGGTGATATAACACAGAGTCCTTAAGAACCTGGAGTTCTTAAATGATAAATTTTCTATGAATATGAATGTCATGAAGAAACTATTCTCATCATTTTTGGGAGTATATAAGAAAGCTTATCAGAGCAATTTATCCTTAGACAGTGCTCTGTTACCTGCAATCTGCCCATGTCTGTTAAAACTACTGAGGAGCCCTTGGAGGCTGTAGGTAGTTTTCCAGCAGAGAGTTGCACGAGCACATTTCCCCCAGCTCACCAAATGGGTCAGGATTGTACCTCTAAGAGGGACTCAGGCCTGGAGTGTGTCTCTAAGGAGTCTCTTCTGAGAATTCCCACCAAGAAAGGAGAGGTAGTGACAGGGAGAGGCCCAGAGTTATAAACACAAACCATAGTGTATGCTGGTTTTATGATGGGTTTGTGTTACTGAGTGAGTTGATTCCTATTAGAGGGAAAATAGGTGTATGATTCAGGAGAAGCTCTAGTAATTTCTTTGTTTACAAAAATGTATCATTCTGTGTCCCTAGAAGTACATTAGTGATGAAGGCAAATGTGTCTTGGCTCGTGAAGCTCAACCTGTTTCTCAGTTGTTGTTTGGCTCAAAAACTTCATATGTGTGGATTTTGTATCTGTCTCTCCTATGGGCTTTATCTAGGTTCATATCTCCTGGGTTCTCCATCCTGCCATCTCCTATATTTCATTGTTTTCCCATTGCCCCAGGGATATATTCCTATTGTGTCTTAAAGAGAAATCAGATGCTGTGTTCAGGGCCCAGTTTTCAGATATTCAGACAGGGAATCTTCAAGCATGAGCTTAAATATACCTCTAAACAAGGAAACTTTTCTCCTTTGTTCTGTTTATCCATTTCAGTGGGACTTAATATAATTGTTAATGTCATGAGGCTTATAAATTTTTAGAGTGCTAATGTTTTTTTCCATTTATGTCTCACTGTAGACCTCATTACCTGTCTGACTAACCCATTTCATCCTAAACAGAAGCCAGATGCTACAATGCATTTGAAAAGTCATGGTCAAGAAAAACCACAACATAATTTCCAGGAATGAAAATACTTGTCTGCAACCTTTTGCTATTTCTTTTTGTGAACTAAAAATTAAGGCCTGGTCATAAAACTAACCAGAATGCTTTTTCAAAAATATTTAACTGTGGTGATATTAATTATGTGTCTATCCTGAAATTATAATTTGCTGTTTTAACAGTCATGCGATGTGTAAGTGATAGAACATAGATCAGTCAAATGGTTCTTTCTGGATGTAATCTGCATAAAACATACATAAAGTGGGTCACACCATTGCCTTCTTTTCCTTCAGCAGGAATTCTTTCTACTGTAAATGTGTTGGTTTAAAACATATTTTATTCCCCTTTAGAACAGTCCTGAGAAAATTTCTCAGTTCACCCTGGACATATCTTCAAATTCCAGCTGCACCTGCTTGTGTGAATTTGCCAGTTCCAGGCAAATTGTTAGGAAGATACTCTGAGGAAAAGCTTATGTAAGTAGTGAGCAGAGCAAATACCAGTAGATGGCAGTCCAGAATGTGCAGCATCGCTTCTGGACCTTGTAGCACCCAGCAAAAATATCCCTCTGTGCACTGCAGTTGAGATCTTGAACACAGCTCTGCAGAGTGCTTCTTAGAAAACAGACTGTAGAGGCTACTGTCTCACACCTTTGGCAAACGGGAAGGTCTTTTGTCTTTAGTTTGCAACTGCTTGCACAGACCATCCCCTGTGCCAAAATAAAGGGAGCTGCATTACAAAAGATTTCAGTCATGTTCAGTCTTTGCCTTCTGTCTTTAAATTCAAAGCTTTGGGGAATTTTGTGACAGATTTCTTGGGGTTACTTTTGCTTATTATATCTGTGCTCACAAGGGCATTCAACACTGGTAATATATACCTAAACACTGGGAAAAGAGGATTCTCAAGGGTATCAAAATAGGTGCTCGCTCACAAAATGATCTGAAGTTCCTCAGTTTATTGGGGTAGTAGAGCCACTCGAAGGGCTAATCCACACCTCTGTGTCCTTTAGAACTGATCCCTTGCACTGCTTCTCCTCTGAGGCTGCTGAGCCCCCCTCCAGAAGCTGCACCAGCACATTTTCGTAGTGCTGTGTTGCAGATTAAGTAGTCTAAAAGAACCGCTTCAGACTACAGTCAGAACAACCACTTGACTTGCTGATGTGTGCCAGCCACAGAGATGTGATGTAGGCACTTCACTGCCTTCCTTCACACCTCCCTTTACCTGTTTGTCCTACATGAAGTCTGGACTCCTGAGTTGGAGCCCAGAATGGAGAGCCATTATGGAACCAAAAGAGATTTTGTACTGATTCACTGTCTTTCTTTCTCTACTTATTCTCACAACCTTGCTTGGGAATGTCATTAAAGCACAGCTCGCACACTGGATTTAAAACATTTGGCAGCTATAAAGAGGTTTAATTTTTTCTCTTTTTTTGGCTGCATTAGGGCCTGGCATAATTTAATCCTAGTTAAGTGGCATCCAGAAGCCATTTACTCACAAAACAGGGAAAATGCAAGGAAATCCCCAGATACAAGCTGTACCTTGAGACCTTGTTTCTACAGGTGGAACTTTGAAAGGTGCTGTATGTGTAGCTGACCAAAAGGGTTTTAAGAGATTGCGTATATTTATATCTGGTTCTTCATATACTGCTGAAAACTGGCAGGAATTGAAAAGTTAAAGATGCAGAGAATTGAAACAAAAGGAGAAAATATGCAAAGCAAAGCCTTAAAGAAATTCTAAGAAACATCTATAAGGATGAGGTCCTTAATTGTCTTTCTTCCCCTTATGGCACATACAAAAACTGGGGGAGCTGTGAAACTCAAGATGAAAGGAGATAACACAAACATGAACCGACAGCATTAAAACAAACCTGGGGCCTTCAAGGTATTTTCTCAGCCTTCAGTAAAAGCTAGCTGAGTTTCACCTCTTTGCTTGAAGGCAGCCCAGAACTGGAGGGCAACCTATACCAGATTAAGCACCTCACAATGGTCTGGGCTGGAGTAGGAAAGTCTGTTACCAGTTACTGATGAAGTATTCACTAGCACTTCGTGGTCTGACAGCTCTTCAGCTGTCTCTAAGCTGCACTGTCACTGCCACTGTCTCCATGTCTACCATGAAATCGCTCAGACACATCTCTCTGGAGAGAGATGGTAGGCTTCTTCTTCTGGTGAATTATTAACAAACCCCAGTTTTTATGAAATCAACCAAGCTATTGATCTATACACCCTTAAAGGTGTATGTTCTTTACCTTTTACCTTACATGACTCCTGAGCAAGCATGGCTATACACTAGTGGACAGCCAAGCATTCAGTGGCCCAGCTCTACTGTCACCCACACATGATCCCGTGGACAGTCAATCACAGAGACACAGAGGCTGAGGATACCCAAGTGGCTGCTTCTGCTGTGCACAGATCATGATACCCTCCTGCTGCAGTCCTGAGGTGACATGTAAAGAAGAATCTCTTCTTAACAGAAAATGTTTCGAATTTATAATCCGTGTAAGCATATCGTTAGAGAGCACACTTCATAAATTCTTTCTTTATGGTTGCTCCATTTGGGCTCTTGCTTTTTAATGTGCCAGACTGTAGCTGGTACCACAACCTATTAAGTTGCAATAGAAAATAAAGTTTGTGAGTTCCTTGAGTGCCCAGATGGATGTAAGACTGACTGATTTAAGAATCAAGAAGTGCTGGCTTCTGGTGTTTGTATTTCTGAAAATTTCCTGCAGTTTTTAAAGGCAGATGTAAAATAACCTTTCAAATAATGCTGTCAGACAATTCAGCTAGCAATACAGCTTCCTGATAAAATGTACTTAGAATTAAATAACTGTGTCTGAATAGCTGAATTCATATTTCTTATGATGTCATGTTTTCAGGTAATGGATCTAAAGTACTGTTGTTATTAGTTCAGAAGCATTTTATCAATTTCGTATTTGTGTAACTTGTTTCTCTTTTGTAGTAGCTTTGCTTTTGTGTAAGTGGTTCTTCAGGGTGATACGGAATGAAGTGCTAAGGGAAATTTTCCATGCTTGCAACAAATTGGCAGCAGGCTTACCCCAGCACATCTGAGAGCAGCCAGCTCTCCATGTTATGCAGTTGCTTCTCTCAAGTCTTAGGAGAGACAGAATAGAGGGAGCTGAAGTTGGTGGTGTATCCTGCTTACCACAACAGCAAACTGAAATAGCACTTGGATCCTCCAACTTTATTTTCTTCATCCTATGTCTAGCACACTGTGGGGATTCCCACTCTAATGTTAACTGCCAGCAGAAAGATTCTGCTTTTAATTTGCAGTAGGCTTTTATGCATTTGCAACTCCATTGACTTCAGTTGTTTCTTGAAATTAGTTCTGGTGTAGAAGAGAGAAAAATTTAACCTCCTCCTATTTAGAATCATAGAACAGTTTTGGTTGGAAGGGACCTTTAAAGATCAGCCAGTACAAGCCCCTTGCCATGGGCAGGGACATTTTCAACTAGATTTTTTTTTTTTTTTTTTTTTTTTTTAATAATTGTAGAAAACAGCACTAAAACAAAAAAAGCTCTCAAACTGTCATGGAATATCTCCAATTCCCATATATTTTTGTCATAACTTGACATGGAATTACAAAAGTCGATAAAGCATTAGTATGTCTCATGCAGTCCTAATGCTGAGTGTAACTTGAATCATCACAAACAAGTAACTGAAAACATGAGAAAACCCTTCCCACCCACCCTAAAACATGAGCTAAGCAAACAAACAAAACCAGTAAAGATTCCTGATAATCTTGCTGGTAAAAAAGAGTCAAGAATCAGAAGTGTCACTTAGATGACAAATATGAGAAAAATGTGGATGGATAATTCACTCAGCCAAGTGGTAACAGCAGCATGTTGAAGAAAAAGTAAGGTGAAAGCAAGAATTTCAGCATGTATCCATGGGTATCAATGTTGCTATGGCAACCCTTCAATGGAATAAAGTATTTTCTCCTTTCTTTGGGATTAAAAAAAAAAGAAAGAGGGATGCTTTTCTGCAAATAGGCACTTTACCTTTTTTAAAATAAATCTAAACCATTTCCTAACATAGCAGGCATTGTAAAGACACCTAAATTCTAAAAAGGACGCCATATTATTGATGTGATATTCCAAGGTTACTCTTGCCCTCTTTTTATTTTGATGCTTGCTAAAAGCATTCTTAGTAAATTCCTTCAAATTCCTTCACATTTCTCGATCCTCCTCTTTTTTTTTTCTCCTTTTTTTTTTCCTTTATTTTCACTCATGCTGTTTAGCTACAGAGCTTAGATGATCAGAGCATTCTGCAGTAGATCTGTGGCTGATTTTGGGTTTGAGCTAAGGTTATTTTTGTTCCCTTTTAATTTTCTGGAGTGATATTTTGATCTCTTACTTTGTGCTACTCAAAGGAACTGTATTGACTGTTATTACCTATTAAGCAATTGTTTAAATTCTGATCCAATGCTAATAAAGAAATATTTTTACCCAAACTCCTAACTGAAAATGCAGATCTGTTCAATCTCTTTCATTCTTTCCCAGGATAAGATGGGAGAGCCATAAATAGATGGAAGATATTAGAAGGAAATGTCAGAATTTGAAGGTAAAGTTATCACTTATTTTGGAAATTTTGATAAAATTGTAACATTTCCAGAGGTCGCTGAAAAATATAAGTAATAAGCATTTACAGAAAATACCTGGAAAACGTCAGCAAACAATTTAGGTGCTCTTACCTATGTACCGTGACACTGAATGTGTTTTAAACATACCATACCTTATATTCCTGCACCTCTTAAAGTTATGCAAAAATATCTCTTTGAGCAACTTATTCCGTAAAAAAAAGCTTTATTTTAAGACTATATTAGTGGGAACTAACTTTAAATGACAAATTATAAATGTGACTGTTTCTTAAATATATCAATTGCTACTAATAAATTTTCTGGGTATTTATTACCAAGAGGTAATAGAGAAAGAATAGAGAAATATAGACTAGAGAAAATATCTTAAGAATCTGGGCACAATTAATAAAGCCTTAAAAAAAAAAAAAAAAAAAAAAAAGGAACTAAACACAACTACTGACAACTGCATGTCTTTTAGAAAATCCTGCTAGTAACTTGATGATTTTGTGCATTACCTGTCTCCTCCTACCTTGGTTATCTCATCCAATATGCTGTATTATTGATAGGTGCACTTGACACATGTAACCAGTGCAATTCTGGTTTCATTTTATCCACTTCCCCACATGTACATTTTTCACACAACCACTTATTCAGCTCAGTGCAGAACAGCATAAGACCCGCTTCTTTCTGACAATGCAATCTAATTAAGCTAGTAAAGTTGATCCAGATTCAAGCAGTTAGAAATAAGAAAAATTTTAGAAAATGGGATGAAAATGCATGTTTGTATCAGTATCTGTTTTATGGTTTGGTCTACACTAATTTAAATGTGTGCAGGAAATTCCCCAGGCACTGAGGCCAAGTGACATCAAATAATCCATTTCTATGTCAATAAAATAATTTTAGTCTCATAAACAGGGTGTCTCTATGCAAACATTCTCTTGGGAATGATCCCTGAAATGATTCCTGTCTGAGGGAGTAAAAGGTATGCCAGAGAATAGTCTAAATATTTCTGTTCCTGTATCTTCAAATGCTTGAGTTTAGAGGTATACACACACTCTGTTATTCAGAGGGCACAAATCAGGGCTAAATACAGCACAACCAGCCCAGTAAGCCCGGTTGGGTGCTGATTTGTAATATGCCATATAATCCCAGAGCTGCTTGAATTTGTCTCTCTGTTAAATTACTAAAACTCCCCAGCCTTCATTTGAGCTGTTGCTACAGAAATAAATAGAAGATAGATTTAGACGAACATAATCATAGACATATGATTAGCAAGCAGCTGTTGCTATTGTCATGGTGGAGTGTGTCTATTAAAGCTGATAGACCTTTGTCACTGTATTTTAGGCAATGTAGCAGTGATGGGCAAGAGACAAAAAAAAAGCTTTCAGTGTTAGAGCAGGACACTATAGTTCAGCTATATGAGACCTTATCACATGTATACTTGTATAATTTCACCGTGATTTATGGGCTCATTTGAAGTGCTTTTAATTGGCAGGAATCACTATTGCACTTACCTCTCAGTTCCTTTGAGCAACAGATTATTTCTTTATTTCTTTGAACTACTGATATGAATTACACAGTTGATTCTTCTCTGCTCTAAAGGTTTGATTTACTTGTTTGTCTGTTTAACATTGAAAGCAAGCTAGTTAAATTTGATAGTTTTTAACTCATGGATGGGAGCAATACACTGGGAGAGGGGTAGAGTGCCTGAAAAGCCCCTGCTTGTTTCCCTCATTCAGTCATCCACTGTTTTGCAATGGTGCTAGAAATGTATGTGTATAAATCCTACTTCTCTGACCTAACTGGCACACCAAAGTCAAACATGTTTAACCAGCTAAAGGCCATGTTTGGACACAAAGGCATAACTTTCCCCCTTCCACTTTCCTTTTATGTTCTTAATTAAACAACCTAAATACTACAATCAGAAAGAAATGCAACAAAGATACAAAGGAACAGTTCTAAATGAAGATTAAGTTTGCATAAAATCCAATTTGATCTCTGGTATTGCTTACTTTCTCTCCAGGAGTATCTAACGGAAGGCAGTATGGCTAAGCCCCCATCTTGCACACCTTACCTAAGTGCTTAAAATAAGATGAGATCATTCCATTCCCCTTTTCCTTGGCCAGTTCTTACCTGCCACGAGGAGAAAATTGATGCTGGGCTGAGTAAATTAGGGTTGGTGGGATGTCTGCCACCCATGTACTCATCACTGCAGACCTCACAGTCCTCTGCATCTCGCCAGTCCCAGTAGGGAATGGTGAAGTTCTCATCTCCTGTTATCCTCTGGATCTGACGTTCCCACATCAGCAGAAAGACCCGATGCCACGGCAGGAAACCAGGGGCTTCATGGGCAAAATCAATGTCCCGCCACACATTGGACCCACCTAAGAGTGTGTCTCGAGAGGCATAATAATGCATCCACACAAAGAGATCGTACACATTGATGTCTCTGAACATGGGGCTGGAGCCATTGTTCATCTGAGTGTACGTGCCAGTAGCAATAACGTAGTCCTGGCTAGGGATGTTCTTTGCCAAATTAAGATAGGCAAGAAACTTGTTCTTCTCACTGGCAGTGAGCTGGAAGATGTTTCTTCTTGTTTTCACTTGCCTTTCAGTGCAGTTGACCCCAGAGAAGCCAAATTTGCACTCCCCACAGTTGAATCCCATGAAGTTGCCTTCACATCTACATGTTCGGTTGTAAAATACAGAGGGCCAGTCCTCTCTGTCATCCACTCCTGAAAAAGGGAACTGTGGTCCTAGTGGAGCCTGGGAGAGAAGGATGTTCTGGCAGGACCCTCTGCTGGAAAGCTCCCCACAAGGGGACTCGTCTCCATCCCAGGGGGGACAGCACTCCTTGCTCAGCAAACTCTGCATGTTTGCACAGACTCTGGGGAACTGCCCAGTGGACGGCTGAAGGATGACGAGCAGAAAACCCAGGGCAAATAGCAGCATACTGACAGAGCAGCAGGACAGCATCAGCGTTATGCTTCAGTGCGTGGAGTGTTCTCTCTGACCCCTCCAAAGGCCTGTGTATGAAAGGAATTCCTCCCCTCCACCAGGAATGCTTCACTGCTGACTTCTGCTGCAGCACACCCTTCAATGTCCTTCCCCATTCCTACACGAGATTCATTTACACACAAAATACACTTCAGGGTTAATCTCATTATCACATGTTTTAGGTGAAAGCCAAGTGACTTTCACCCCACCCCCTACAAGTTTCAAAATACAAGTATTTATTATAAACTTTCATCTTCTGCCTAGCACATGATTGCTCTCCCCTGGCAATTGGAGAGGAAGTAAAATTAAAGTTTGGACACTGAATCAATTGTAAGTTCTTAGCATTCCTGGTTTGATTATATGCTTTAGAGTAAATGGTTGGTTAAATAAAGATGTGGCAGAATCTCGTTGGTTAAATAGGAAGAACAGTGGACATAAAAATGAAAAAATGAAGAATTTGTGAGTGAACTATTTTTTTAACAGGAAGCAAAAATAAAATGTGGTCAGATTGAGCATGAACATAGAGCAGAACCAGAACAAATTATTTGACTTAGCATTTTTATATTTCAGTGTAAACTGCCTTTCTCGGGTTAGCGTATGGCAAAGGGAGGTGAGGGAAGTAATATAATTTTAATAAGAAAATAATTTTTGTTCTTGAATTGATAGCGCTTTCACAGTTGATGACACACAGAAGTCTGCATGACAGTCTTCTCCACAGTTTTGTGGGAAACACAGAAAATCTGCCAATAGATTTTCAGAGAGCACTTTGAGCATCTGTCTCTGGATCAGGAAGAAAACCACTGACTCCTGTTTTTTTCCCATCAAGCAGTTTGCAAACACCATATCTGTGTTCCTTACTCAATATGTTACTGGGCAGCCTCCAGACCACCCACCTCTTTCTTCTTGTACATTAGCTTGAGCAGAACTGACAGAGCTCCATGAGCAGATTTAAAAGTTAGACATTCTTTGAAGCTGCCCCTTGCAAGAGGACAGCTGCTGTTTTACTGCTGGGCAAAGCACACATGAGTTATCCGTTATTTTCTTCAGCTACTACTGCTGTTAGTAAGAGTGGTTTTCTTGGGTTTATTTCTTACTAAAAGCTTTGTGAATTATTTCCTTGTGCTTAGGGGGGTCAGGAACAACATATAGGCAAATGAAGTGAGAACTTCGCTGGGAAACGAGACCGCTGCTGGGATCAGGAGGTCATCACATGACCATGCTGAGGAGCACGAGGTGCTTTAATCCTGTTGGCTTCTATGCCTCAGGTATTCCAGGGGATTATCCCTGTGTCCCACTTCCAGGGCGCCTGTGATGGGGGAGCCTGGAGCAAAAAGGTCAAAGGGAAAGTATTTGCTTTTTGAAAAATATTTCTAACCATAGTCTGATGTTTACTATTTTTTAGCTGATTCCCCTGGTTTCCATGTTAGGCTTCTAAAATATATTCTATCATAGAAAGACTACTTGTTTGATTTATTTTATTTTGTTTGTACCTGGCTTTTTGGGAAATCTTACTGTTTCCTTTACTGACCTATCTCTGAGGATAGCAATATGTATTTTTTAATTTTCACTGAAAAGCTACAGGGACTGGGAAAAACTTGAAGTAGAGCCTCAGAGTGAACCAGAAAA
This sequence comes from Peucedramus taeniatus, assembly GCA_013400575.1. NCBI lineage: Eukaryota > Metazoa > Chordata > Aves > Passeriformes > Fringillidae > Peucedramus > Peucedramus taeniatus. The sequence goes on from WBNO01028454.1 coordinate 23,237, forward strand.
GCCCTCAAATATATATTTATGCAGACAGTCATACACACAAATACGTTCAATACCCTGTTTTAATATTTAAATGAGATTTTATGTACAGTGTTACAAAAGAAGGATCTGAGCCTTGAGAGTTGTCATATGATGAGTTTCCGAAGCAGCTGGCTAACCACAGAATTCCCTGTGCAGTGGTACAAATGAGGAGCTTTGAATCAGGAATGTGACTCGGGAGGAGCACACGCCCCTCTTGCTTTATAGAGATGTCAATAGTGACTAGAAGGAAAACTCCCAGAGAAGTGAGAAATATTCCTGAAGCTCACTTGCTGGCTTGCTTGCAGTGTTAGGATCAGATTTTCAACACTGCGCTGCAATGCTAAACCGAGCTTCATGGAGAGATGGTGGATTTCTGATGGAGTTATGGACAAAGACAAGGAACATTCCAAGTAAAAAACAACAGCATTGAATAGGGGTTCACATTACCTCATAAAATTGATTCCTTGTTTTCTCAGAGCTGAGTGAGCTGATCTTCAAAATATCATGTCTTCCTTTTGTAAAATGCCGTGGAAATATCCATTCTGGGCTGATAATACTTAAGTGATCAAAGTTTCAAGTAATAGTGGGTTTTAAAAAATTCTGATAGCTGGATGGCACCATGAAAGAGGTATCCCTCAGTATTGCTTCTTAATTACTTATTAGTAATTCTATGGAGATTTTAGGTCTGCTATGTTGAGTGGGGAAAAAAGAAATTTGGGATGGGAAAATGGAGAATAATTTTAATTGTGGCTATTTTAAGAGTCAAGCATAAAACTGTGGAGAAACAAGGGCTGGATAGACAAAGTTTATGCTGCTCAATTACCAGTGGAGATACGGATTGTCTAGAGAAAAAAAGAAAAAAATGGTTATTTGAGACACATAAGCACAAGGACCACTTGACAATTAGAGAACAAGTGGAAAGACATATAGTCTATTAACCAGCCAGGAAATTCAGTCTGATAAACCAGTAGACTCAGATTGTGTGAACCAGCGAGTGTTACCAATTCAATGCTTTTTTTATGTGGCCTTGTTATTTTTGATCTGATACTGGGATACCTAGATACAGGCTTAATGCCTGTATCATTAATCAGAAAACAGACATTCAGACTGGTATGAAAACACAGGTTAAAGGCCAAAACACAAGCAACTTCTAGGAGCAAGAAAAATTGATCATTGATCTGTAGTCCAAAGCAAGGGAGGAGAGGTGCTGATGCAATCAGAGCAATGAAAGTATAGAAACATTAGCAAAAGACAAAAGGCAGTCTCTTCCTGTTATAGACTGAAGATAGCAAGTAGCAGAAAAGTAGATATCAGTCTGTCAATCTAGAGTCTGCACAAAACTTGACTTATGCCCATCAGCCAAGATGTCAGGACAGCATTTAAGGGGGATGCTAAAGCAATATTTCCTACAGTTTTGTTACACTCCACTTGCACTTCACCTGTGCTTTCAGATCTTTGCTGAAAGGCAGCCTGACTTCTGGCTTTTGGAAGCATGCTGGTCAGAGTGGAAATTTTGGTAAATGCCTCTCAATGCTTTCCTATCAGCTTTCAGAGGAAAAGTGTCAAACAATTTCGGAGTACTATGTGACTCATACCTGTGGCCCTGATAGGAGGCCAGGGCCCAGATACTAGGTGGATAATATTGTGCTGTTTCAGGAAATCCTTGTTTCTTCTGAGAGCTCACTGAGGTTGAAAGCACAGAAGGTTTTCCAGCAACCTACAGGAAAATTATTCTTTTTTTTTTTCTGGTTTAATGTTCTGCTAATTTTCCAAGGGAAACTTGCCTGCTGAGGGGTCAGACAAATAATCCACCCTGTGCAAAACTAGTGGTGGAAACAACTAAGGGAGAGGCAAGACCAGTCCTTGTTCTGTTGGAGCTCTCTTGGACTGAGTCCCCCATCTTGCAAAGATGTATCCTCTGCCATCATGACAGGTTCCCCATAGTTGTGTCTCAACCAGCTGAGACACAGTTTTACTCTCACAGCTAAAAGCCTTTGTTCTTCCATCTCCTTTCCAATGTACTCTGATTCCAGTGACTCATCTGCAAGTTGACAGGAGGAAGCTTACTCCTGGGCTGTCCACAGTGCTGGGCTCATCTTCAGAACCAGCTATATCTAACAAGTGCCTCCAGGTGCTTCTCACAGACTTGTCTTGCTCCATTTATCCAGCTCTGCAGAGAAAGAGAAAAAGAATAAAAACTACTAGTAGGTATGTGTTGGTTTCCACTGTGTGCACGCTTTGGAAAACAGGTAATCAAACAGTGGACTAAGAGAGTGACATTTAGCACAGAGCAGGTCACAGCAGCTCCTGGTGGTAAGGCAAACACAGCTGTGCAGTGTCAAAAAACTAAATTTGGAAAAGGAATGAGAGAATCAATTGGGACAGGTACAGGTATATAAATCAGCTGGGACCCTTAGAGGCTGATATCACCTCATATAACCTTTTCTGGACCCAGAGCAGCTAGGCTTCCATTAAACCTAGCTTTTGCTTATAAGTAAGCAAAAAGAAGTACATCAAATAAGCAGTTCAAATGCATATTTTTCTCTGAAATTCAGCTATACATTATTTTATTCTTAAATTGATCCTTTAAATACTCAAAAGTGGTGAGGAGAATACTACAGTTTTTCTAAATTTTATCTGAGAGATTTGCTGAGGTAAAAAACTTTGTGGATGGCAAAAGAGCCTGAATTTTACACACCAACAGAATATTTTTTAAAACTAAAAAAAATACACAAAAATGTGATTAAATGTGGCCAGTTTTATTGGAAAAAAAGATGTGTAGAATAAATTAATATCATATGCTGCTTTCAGATTTTCCTTTGAGTATTATCCTTACCTGCAGTAAGCTTTACCTCATTTCAGTTTGAAAAGAGGTTTAGCTGACTAGACTTCCAGAAACCTCAGAAAACCTGTTAAACTTTGTGATTGTCATTGCTAGTGGGTTCTTAAAGTCTGCAGTTTTTTCTTCCTTTGAAACCCCCTTGTCTTCATAACTCTGGTAGAAGGAGCAGTCAGATAAAACTGTGCTGACAGACTACAAAATAAAACATACAGACATCTTCCATGAGATATAATGAGAGAAGGAAAGCTGTGGGAAGCAAATGTTCCCTAAATCCCAGATTGCTACCTGCATACCTGCTTATTATTGTAAGGTTTACAAACAGAGCAATGTGCTGGAACGTGTAAGAAGGAGATGACTTGCAAGCCCAATGGGTCCAGAGGAGAATGATGTGTGTCCTCCTTCTGCTTCCCCTGCTCTACAGAGGGGAGATCACATGGCCCTTCACTCCAGATCAGTGCAGAGAAAAAATGCAGATAACAAAGAAGACAACTATAATAGCACCACTCACATTTCTATTAATTTAAACGTCTCTACTGCATATGACAGATAAGGGGAAAAGACATACATTGTTTAGAATTCAAAAAGTCTTATTAACCTTCCATAACTTTCTGACAGTACTCAAAGGCCCAGCTGCATGAAAGACTCAAATATTATACGTGGTCTCTGATTTCACCCCCCTTGCCTGCCAAATAATGACTGTAATGAAGAATCAAATCATACTGAATTTTGCATTCTCCATAGAATTTCACTAATTATTCCATGGCTAAATAAATATATAAATAAAACCCTGACATTCAATTTCACTTCAATACAAACAGTGGATAGGAAACTCTATTACTCAGACTGCAAACTCTCTGAATAAAGAACAAAATGTATTGGTAAGACATGAGGCATCTGGGAAAATGGAAAAGTCCTTCCAATGTAAAATTATTCTGATAATAGCTGACAGTTTTGAGTAACAAAAAGAAGTAGAATTACGAGAGATTTTTTTCTAATTGTTCTCCTTATTTTTTTGCTGTTACGATGCAGTGTGTTTGAAACAAGCAAAAAGGAATTTTTTCTTCCTAGAAGTCATAGTTAAGCTGCTATGCTCATTGTAGCTGAAAATTTTGATGAGTTCAGAAACTGACCAGACAAATTCAGGAAAGAATAAGTCAGCGAATCATAGAACATGAATGCATCATCTCTGGCTCCCGAAGTCTCTGAACCCTAAATTCCTTGAGGAAGGGAGATCACTCCAGGGAAGTGTCTGTATAGGCTTGTTCTGTTCCCAGATCCACAGTGCATCTGCCAAGGGCCATTGAGGGAGCAGGATAATGGACAACAAGGTCCTTTATTTTGATCATTCCTATGACAAAAGTGAATGAAATATTGCCCAGTTGCAGTGGTATCTTCAGCACAAATGTCACCAGGCATCTGGTCTATATTGCACAATAGTGCATATAATACAAGATATAGCTTGATATAACTTGATATTTGACAGCAAGATCCTTAAAGTAATTAGAAAGCAAAAGACACAAAGATTTGGAGTTTATTTTACAAATTTAATAAAGCAGGCCTGCTTTTGACTTTTCAGAAGAAAAAGCAAAGATCTGGAACAAAAAAAAGCCTGAGACAGATTTTGTTGAGGTTATTCACATGAATACAGTAAGCATTATTTGTGCACCAGTTACATGTTCTGGGAGACTTAATGTACCTAGAATGAAATGAGTGGCCAAGTGTGTTCCTGGAATTCCTTTCTTCTCCCCAGGCCAGAGAACAAAGATGTAGAATGTACCATAAATAAATAGTTTAGAAAGCAAGTGGTGCATCAGTTGTGCAGGGCACTAAGGTATTAAATAAGAGAAATCAAAAACTTTAAGAAGTAATATGATTAATATTTCTGACATAAGTGTAAGAAATTCTTGTGACTAAAATAGCTAAATTAATCTTAAATGTCCCTGGTCATATGAGATAGACTTGGCCAAAGCAATTTTATCATTCCAATCTTTTTGTTAGAGTGTGGTTTCCACAAAAAAACCCAAATCTCATAAAAATTCTGAAAACCTTGAGTAGCAAGGTTAATTTCAGAAGCTGTGAAGGACTGACTTGGTTCTGATCACTATGATTCAGCAGATCACTTGGGAGGTTGGAGAAGCAAAGATTTCTGGGTGAGTTCTCAAAGGAAACTATATATCACACCTTCCATTTCTATAAAAACACATAAAAATACTAAAAGCCCTCATGCTTATGCCAGGATATTTTGTCACACATTTGCTTATCTTCAGATATAATAGATATAATGTGTTTACTCCCTACAGGGAATATTTAGCTACATTATAAATTAAAGGATTCTATTTTGTGTGTGTATGCTCACTTGCACTGATACAAAGTTGGGTTTTTGCAAAGACATGGACTGACACACCAACAATAAATTGCTGCACTTCTCAAATAAATTCATTTTCAGGCACAGAAAAGGTTTTGCTGGAAGTTTTGCGTACATTACTGAATTTTGGGGTGATCTAGCATTAAGTACTGCCAAATTTATTTTGAACTTGATTTTCCACTCACAGATAACAAAGCTGTGTTTAATGTTACATCAGGTAAAATTCATTTAAGCACACAGAAGCTACAGGGCAATATTGTGCATCCTGATAGCACATGCCTGACCAAAGCATGACCAAAGATCTCTCCACCACTAAGGAGTGATAAATATGGAGTGAGAGAAGGACTGAAAGTGAGTCAGAGTGTGAAAATTACTGCCAACATACATATGGTTAGTCTCAATTGCCTCTTAGACCAAAAATATGAAGATACCAGTGAAGAGAAGGGACACCAATCCCTTTTGTATGGATGCTTTCTTGAGGAGTCTGTGGTTTTTTCAGTATTTTATTAGTATTTTGTAAGTGATGATTAAAAGCAAACACTGGCACAAATGCCACATCAGATTCCCCCGTGGAAAGATGCAAAGCTCAGAAATTCCTAAAAACATTTGCCTGTAGCTTTTCTATATGAAGTGATGTCTCAAGTTTTCTAGGCCTGATATTTTGGGATCTCCCAGAACTAGAAGTAAGTGTCAGTACTGCTCTACTTTCGGGAACGTCTTCATTTCATGAGGGCAAATCTCTTGTTTTCTATTTCAGTGCCTGAAAAATTTTGGACTTCTTAGTATTTCGTGGGCCTTGCTATTTGGTGGGCCTTACAGTTTGGGTGACAGGTGTTTTTTATGATAGCTACTTTTGTGGATGACTTTGTAATTCTTTTTGCATGCATTGGATTTCAGTGTGATCAGTATGTTTCTATGTGTAGCATCTTGGGCTTTGACTACTTTATGTAATCTAGAGAACTGCAAATGGTTAATGTATTGGCATGATATATAAATCTGTATTTTGCCTCAATTATCAGATTAAGAAAATGAGGTGGAAAGAAACAAAGCAGCCCTGTGTTGATGCCACACAAAACCTATTTTTAATGTGTTTGAGAAATGTATCAAAACTAACAACAATAAAAAAATTAATTTTCATGAACACAATGCAGAAGAGAGCTGATTGCAGTACCCTTCCACTAGTGTCCTTCTATGTGTCCAGACATTTCACCCTGAAACAGGTGACCATGATAGCTCAGTTTAATCCCTTTCAAAAGGTGACAATTTCTCTCCATCACTAGAAAGAAAATGCAAGGTAACCAGCCCAGATGCAGACATCTGAAGCAGGCTGAGATGTAAGAAAGGTGATCTTAACCTTATGTTTAACCATGCATTGCCTCCCCAGGGTAAACCAGAGCAGTCCTTGAGTCCAGAAGAGGAGTCATGTGCTGCCCCAGTACGGCACTCGCCTGAATTAATCTTCACTGAAACATTTTCCTACCTCTTGAAAGCAACAGAAATAAAAACATCCCTGAGTGAGTTGCTGATAGAGTTACCAAAGGCATCTATCAGAAAAAGGAACTTGCCTATGCATTTTTGAGCTGATAAGTTTGCATTAATTCTACAAAACCATCCTTGCAAAGAAATAGGCTGGATAAATGCTCTAATTTTAAATGAGAGCTATGCCACCTATACACTTCAAAGTACAGATAAATCAAAAAACACAAACTCCTGCAATATCAGTTGTTTTGTGACTTATTATATTTCTAGACAAACTTCTGAAACAGAAATAACATTAGAAGGTAAGTAGCTTTTCTAACAGTAAACAGTGCATTTCCTACAAATAAAAGGAAATTCACCATTACCAAATATATGAGCAAATACATGACATGGAGTATTTCTCCCTTTCTAGAAAAATAATGTTGAAGATGTAAAGCAGAACTGTTTAAAGGAGTCTGTTCATATGTTGACTTTGAAATGCAATTTCTATGGAAACAACAAACAAAGAGGATATCACAGAGAGTGCCAAGCTCCTATTCATGCCTGGACTGATTTCAAGTATTTTCCTTGCTGAGAATTAAAGCTGAAGGTTTTCATGTTGAATTCTATAATAAAAGTCTTTCAGCATGTTATTTTCGTTCTTGAATTTTCCCTGCTCTTTTTTGATAGCAAAGCATGAACAACACTTTTTTTTTCCTTAAAGGCTAATAATTTTGAATGCCCCAAATTTTGGGGTATCTACTTGTTAAACATTTTTCACTTTCAAATATTACCATGCAAACATAGCACTGCAAAACTATGCACCTGAGTATGTCAGTCCAGATTTCTATGATCAAAGTAGAGAAATGGATTATTTTAGTTGCAATCAGTATGGCCTTTTCAAATATCTACATCACAAGGATCTGAAATGCATTTTATAAACACCTTTTTATTGTAAAGAGAACCTGCAACATAATATATATATATATATATATATGTGTGTGTGTGTGTGTGTGTATATATATGTGTGTGTGTGTGTGTGTGTGTGTGTGTGAGCATATATTGCTAAACATAAAGATGTTATGGCATATTACACCAAATATAGTAGGTACATATACAGAATAATCTGTGTTTACAAATTATTTTCCTTAGAAAAAATACCCAATTTTAAAAAAATCTTGAAAGATGAAGGAAAAAAAATCCTAGGAGACTTGGAAACTAATTTTTAGTTTGATAAACTGTGAAAATCTAACAATTTGGAGGGTTTGTTTCATTACTAATCAATTCCTTTTTTTGTTTCAAGCCTTTTATTAGCAAAAAGGTGTTTTTAACAGAAATAAAAAAATATGACAGAAATTTCAAGTTTTAATACAATATAAATTATTGTGAAAGACAGTGTTTGGAGAAAATATGAAAGCTTTCAAGATATATAGAATATGCCATGCTGCTTGTCATTTAAAAAAAAGAAAATAAGGAATTTTTTTGTTAAACAGTGTATGAAAAATGGTGCCTAGTCAAATTGAAAAAAAAATATTTTTTGCAAAAAACAAAGAATAATCAGGACTTTTAAGGAAGATTTTGCAGTTGCCATATACTTTAGAATGGAGGAGATAAAATAATATCTGTATTACCATTTTTTTAAACTTTATTAAATTTTCAGAATTTCCTTAATATTGCCGCACATATTTTAGGAGGGTACAGAACAATTAAATGTGGGAAGCAGAAAGACTCTCATTTAAAAATATAGCAATATAAAGAACACTGAGGATCCTCATTCCTGATCTCACTTAAATAAGTGTTAAATTTTGAGTTTGAGTTTGAGTTGAATAATAGTAATTATAACTCTCTTCAGTTTAGTTTTCTTCTTCCACTTTTCCTAAAAAAACCCCAAACCACTGTACATCAAAAGAAAGAGAAACAGAGAATCAGTTTCTCACAAAAAAATCTGAACCATTATATTTTGGGTTTATAAATGATTTGTCTAAAGGTTTTAATAATTTTGTTTTGTTTTAATTTATTGAACAATAGCCTAAAATTCCATTTTTAAATTAAAAGTGCATGCATTTTATTAAAATTTCTCAAACTAAATCTTCATTTCTCTTAATTTCCTCTTATGCCTTTAGCCAATTTCAAGCTCAATTTGCTTTTGTTTAAGATTGATAAAACCTATATTTATTAATGAAAAACTGACCTTTTTTTCTTTAAAATATCTGTTTAAACATCTGAAGACACACAATCTGGCTGCAGAACACACACATGCAAGAGGAAAACTCATAAGAGCAAAATATTTAATAAATTGCTAAATTTCAAATGAAAACAGCTTTATTTTGACATTTCCTTGCAAAGTCTGCTTCTGTAATGTAAAGGTTTTGTGTAGCCTTGTCAAAGAAAAGGGTGAAACTAATTAAAAATCAAATTGTATCTGGCAGATACAGTTTCTTTTGGGAGCTAATAATTTACCTGCAAGCAGGTGCCTCCATGTATGTGTGACAGGTGACAGGGACTTAGTTCAGGTCTCTGGAGATAGACATTTGAGCCATTTCAGATGGAAAGGACTAGGAGAGGGACCAGGAGGCAGACTGGTACCTTTTGGACAAGGCAGACAGAAAATTGATGAAATAGATTGAGATGTCTCAAGGGAGTCCTGTTGTGAAAAACAATCTTATTAAATAATGTTGTGGTAACTTTTGTCTTATTAGCCACAAAACCTTACTAACAATTAATGAAAAATAATCTTTGTGTTTAAAAGGCATATTGTGATAACCAATATAGATTGAATGTTATGTTTACATCCAGCTTACGTACATCTAAATTCCAGAACTGGAATTTAGCTGCAGGAAAGACTGGTTCATAGTAGAGCTTGAAAACCTTTGAGGAAATTACGCAGGCTGAATGCATTTACCTGTGTGGCTTTGAAGCAAAATGTGAACAAAAAGTATCAGCATTTGAGGACTCAAATTTCCCTCTGCTTGGCCATGTTCTCAATGCTTTTAGCCTTTGCTGCAGAGAGGACTCCCTTGGGTGAGATGAATCTGCACGGTTAGTGCTATGTGTAAAGCATAGCACATTCAAACCTGTGCTATATCTTCAGAGCCTTACAAAAGAGAATTAATACATTGGGAAGTCTGGCTGTTATTCTTTTTTTGACAAGGGCCTCATTATTTTATCCTGCTAATCTGATTTTCAAAGATTTATACATTAATTTTTTGTACATTAATCCCTGAAACTATGCTTGGAAAGCCCATGCTATTAATGCCACACGACTAATGCACATGCCAGGAGTAGACAAAATTTACAAGAAACAGACAAACCTCAGAATAATAATTTCATTATATCACCCTTATAAATCATCCCAGCTGTTCCGACACTTTAATTACAAAGTGACACTTTCAGTCTTAAAGTATTGTGTCCTGTGTAACAAATCATTTCACTTTATACAGGTTATGAGTCTGACTACTGTAGAGGAGTCATTTTACAATCCATCTTTTCAAAGGCAGAGAGTATACAAGAGATTAAATAATGTAACTACAAAACTCAATGGAAATATTGTGTAAGTCCTGAATTTATTACAATGTATATACATGTAATATATGTATTGTTTTCCACATACTCCTTCCCAATATCCCGCATAAACTTCTCTGTGGATGGCAGGTGTGGGCTGAACAGCCTGGGAGCAGGAAACAGGTGGCCAGTTCTGGAGCTATTGTACCCAGAAGTGATATTTTACAAAATCTGCATGTAAAGGACAAAAGCTCCAGGATAATTTCACTAAGCAACTTGCAGACAAGGGAGTAGGAAGAAAATCTGAGCGAGGAAAAAAAAAAAGTGTGTGACTTGTTTTCAGTCTTACACACTCTCAACATAATTACAATTAAGAAAAAGCAGAAAGAATAGAACAGTTTGCTGTAAACAGTGGCTTCAGGATGTCATAACGAAAATGAACAAAACCAAATAATTATAGGAGTAAATACAGTCCTAGCATGGTGCTACTGGGGTCTGCTATTCTGTTAGGTAAGTACAAAAATTCACAGTAATGTTAATAAAGGCTGCAGAGACAGACAGTGTGATCCATGCACCTATTCCTCTTCAAATTTACCTACAGAGTTACTTGTTCTGTAGCCTTAAATCATGAGAAGCCATTGTTGTTAAAAAAAAACTCATCTTTTATCTTCACTTTGTAGTGTTCTTCATCACAGACCTAGCACTGAAGCAGCAGGATTGCTGGCAACCATGTTATACAGCCTCTGTGAAAAATTGTTTGCAATAATAGATGAGTTAGAGAGAGGTCAAGCTGTTTTCCATGGACCTAGCCTTCTAAAGCAGTGGCTTAGATGCTAGAAATGTTCTCCTTTCCTATCACATGGCCCTTGTTTCAGCTGCATCTCACTACATTCACTTTGCTGATTTCAGTTTGTTATCATCAAGCTTTAAAGGCATTTGACTAGATCAAAAATATGAATGTTGCAATTAGCATTGATTTGTGTGCATTCCCCTTTGCGAAGATGAAATAATTTCACAGATGTCTCAGGACATGGAATTTTTAAATGATCATATTAACCTCAGCCTACCAAGCAGTAGTCTATAAACTGTGAAACATTATTAGGCTGGAATAGATATACATTATTTTTCTCAAAAAAGATGCAGCTTCCCCACATACAATCATTGCTTTTAGATATTAATTCTCTCAGCATACATCCTGGTTACAGTGTTAACATTGTGTGATGCAAAGTGGTATACATAATTAATGAGCATCTCAAATCTAGGCAGTCATGATTTGAATTTCTCTGTTGCTATTTTTGTCTTTGTTTTTAATTTGTGAGATTTGAAAAGAAAAATGATATTATGGCCTCTGTCTATCAGGATTACTTTTTATTCTCTACTTAGTTTCCGTATTGAAAGTTTCATCTTTTTGTCTGTGAACCAGTAAGGTTCTGCACATAAAGAAACCCATTCTGAAATCAGCTCCATATGGACAGACCATATGGGCCCACTGAGTCCCACTGAAGTGAGCTACGGTTAGCATTTCTTATTTCTGCTATAATAACATGCATGAGTCCCTAACCATGGGCCTTGTTGTGCCAGGCCCTGCACAGACACAAGAAAAACTTAATCTTAGTGCTAGCAGATAAACAATCACAGTACAGTACAGATAGCGTCAATACTGCATGAATACTGCAAGTCATTATGGTGGCAGACTAGATTGTTAAATGGCACAGATTGGTATTACCTTGTCAGATTTAATGAAATCACCATTTTTATATCATTCACTTTATTGTGCATCCCTCCAAAAGAGGTCATTCTCATTTCCTTTCTGGGTATAAATCACAAGTGTTCTTTCCTGCTGTCAGTGAGGTTGCACATATGTGTGTTAAGGTTAGAATGCAAAAACATCATTTTGCACTCCGAAAATGAATATGTCTAGAGAAGGAGGTTCCTGTGGAATATGGGATAAAGGGAATATGTACTGCATTAATATTCTTACAGGAACTCATTTTTCTTAAAGTCGGGTGCAGTAAACTATTCAGTAAACATGTCCATGTGGAAAGGCATGGTAAAATACCAATTTCCATATGAATTTATGCCTATAGTGCTTTACAGATGTTCCTTTTTTAGGAATATCTTGTATAATGACACCAGAATTAAACCAAAGGTTTATTTCCTGACAGTTACATTTTTCATGGCAAATATTTGCATGTAAAAGCTGGAAAGAATGATACTGATCCGCTCAGCAACGGTGAGGATGTACTTATCTGTCTTAGGAATATTATAAAGGTGACTCTTCACAGAGAAGGAAGAAAGGACAGAAGGGCATTGCATGTACATATTTTGTGTTCATCAAGGCTGTTCAAGATTTCGCAATCAAGCTCTTTCCAAGTAGATCACAATTATATTGCAAAGTGATTGCTTGAAAAACAATGGTGGGTAATAATCTGGAAACTGAAGATTAAAAATAAGAGGAAAAACCTTAAGAGTTACGATAATATCCCATTAAACAATTTATCTGGGGCTGCAATGGATTCTCTATTATTAAAATTCTTTAAATCAGGTTGGGAAGACTTTCAGGAAGAGACGCTCTCGCTTAATCCAAAGTTATGGGCTTTACTTACAGAATTTCGGGTGAGAGTGTCTGGCCTGTACCATGCAAGCAGTCAGGTTAAATAATCATAATGGTTCCTTCTGGCCTTAAAATCTATCAATATATTAAGCCTCCCTCTGTAATGCTCTGATGCAGAAGCAATTTACATCAAGTTCGGAAGAGCACTTAAATTAATTGTTTCATTAAAACCCATTTGAATGCTTCTACATCTTGGTGCGTGCTACTTCTGGGTGCCTCACAGATTTCATTTGGAGATCTTCAGCTCCAGAGAGCCTATTATGTTTGCCTGGCCTGACTTGTGCCTTCTGCCAACCAGAACAGCCTGTTCCTGGGGAATTCACGTGGCAAGGAGCCCTGATACCATGTCTAGTGCCCGTGGGTGGTTCCCTGGCTACCACTAGGAGGTGCTTCCAGCAGCTCTGCTCAGTACTCCCGTTGGCATCATGAGGAATGAGTTCAGCTCTGTGTGGGAGCGAATTTCAGATCTTTCCTACACCTACAGCCTTATGCCAAAAATAAGATGCAATCATTTGTTTCCTAGGTGATAACGGTACTGAGCATGTGCAGTCCCTGCTGCCTCTAAAATGGTGAAGTGTGTTATCAGCCTTCCTTACAGAGCTTCTGAGGCAATGTATCAAGCAGCTTTTACTGCAGAACAAATGGCTTCTTGATTATGTACAGAAGGGGGGAAAATGTATTGAGGTTTGCAATTCAGTACTCATTCTTGGCAAAAGTAATATTATTCTATTTGTTTGCTTTTTCTGCGCTAAGTGAAGAGGGAGCAAGAAATGTCAGTTCCAAGGCTTCTAAATAGTAGAAGACCTTTTAGATGTTCTTTCTTGATAGTCTTTCTTAATGTGTCTGTATGAAGCTGCAGAAGTTTTAGTTCCAACCTTGTTTTCTCATGCAGATTTTGAAAGCTTGTCAAAGCAGAATATCATCCAAGTGTGTCTTCTATCTATAGAGCTTCTGAATGCCAAAAAGACATAAAAATATTTGCATTATGCTACTGTCCTTTGCAGGAGACAGTAAAGGGTAGCATAAAAAGTATAAAAATATATTTTGTATCCTGCTAGATTTTTTAGTTCATTTTTTTTTTTCAATATTTCAAATGTCTGCAAGTTTTGAAAATATGCAAAGAATTTCTTAATTCTTGAAATACTGCACTTCACTTATCAACTTCAATTTCACTTTTGTTTACAATAGCTATTTATAGGGAATTTTATTCTAAAATGTAGAATTTTATTGAAAGGTCTACTAAAAGTTCTTTGTTGTCAGAAATTCTTGACTTCTTTGGCATAACGTCCACTGAAGGGCCAATCAGTGATGACTCTTGCTACACATTCCACTCCAGTTAAGGCAAATATTTAAGTAAAATAAATAATATTCTTTATTTTTAATCTTCTGAGAGCACTAATCATCATGGACAAACTGATGGAATTTCACTATGTAAAAATTATTATAGTCCTACTTTGGGAAGCTGAAATTTGCTGATTTAATTTATGGATATTTTCATCCTGATTAAAAGCAAGAGTCTAATTCTGAAATTTTGGCTTCGTCCAGCTGTCCTAGGCTGAAAGTTGGAACAATCTCTGTGCTCTGTCGTTGATTGATGTAGTGAGGTGGAATTCTCATTTCCATAAAGTGAAAATGTGCTTCTTTCTCTTGGTGTCCATGGGGACTGTTATCTGCACCTGCCACATCTAGGGGTGTGAGCATATGGGGAGGAGTTTCTTTCTCTGTAAATTGGTTTTAACACAAAGTGCTCCCCCCACCTAAACCTCCCAAAATAACATGCACATGCACGGTCCCCCACAAACAAACCAAACAAAACCAAACCAAACCAAAAAACACACAAAAAGCCCTACAAAAATTGGAAGACTGACTTCTCAACTTCTCCCCTACAAAAACCAGAGGATGACATGGTATTGATGAGAAGGCAAGCTCTAAAATATTTGTAGATAAATACTTCTCATCTTGTTTTTCTACTTTAATCCAAATCCTGATTATTTTATCAAGTTCAGGAAAAGGTCACAAAGCACGATGATAATCTGCAGAGCTTTCAAATCATAGTAAACCCATAAAACTTCATTTACATGGACAGTTATGATATTAAAACCCTGGAGGATTGCAGTTTACAGGACTGCAACAGAGCAAAGTTCTGTGTTTCAGAGGGCATGATTTTTGAAGACAATATGGTTTGTTAATTGCATTTTGATATTACTACTTGGTATGAGCAAAGTTATGGAAAAAAGTAATGACTCTATATCACAGAAACCCAGAGGGAGGTGTGATGAATACTGCTGTCATGTCAGTTGATCTGATAGCTGGCCTAGGTGCTGAATTGTAACAACAAGCCTTGAATATGGGTAGGTGATTCTTGCCATCTTTCTAACGGTATTTAAAAAATCTTTGTTTGTTCCAGAAGCCATCTTTGAATAACTCACTTGTGGCTACAGTAGTAATTTATTTTCAGTCACAAGCAATAAACTTGCTATTTTTAGAAAGAATTACTTGAATATGGCCACAAAGAAAATATGGCAATGTACACGCTCAGTATCTTCTTTAATGTAACAACTCATTACCAAATTGATTGTACTCTCTGCAGTTGTTTTATAGTCTTCCTCCACACTTAGCTCCTTTTCTTTATATTATTTCCTTATTTTAACTGAAATTATTTAGGGTATTTCTGAAGAATTAACAAGTGTCCTCTTGCTGCAAAAGCATGTCAGTAGTGTCAATATCAAAGGGGCTGCAAATTCTTTGTGTGCAAAACTAAAAAAAAATCTAGGCTGATATGTCTTGTGAAGTTGGTTCCCTCATTGCATCAGCAAAGCTTTTGCATCCTTGGTTTCAAAGATGTTAAACTCCATGTAAGCAAAATCATGTTGCTTTATTTGTAAACAACAATGTCAGAAAAACAGAAGTATTATCAATATTTATAAAATGCTTAACAAAAAGAAGCTCTATACTGGGGAAGTATTAGCATCCACTCAGAAGGAATTGTCTATTTGAACATGGTCCTAGCAAACTTGACCATGTTATGAGAGCTTTTTTTTCTCTTTTTCCATTAGATTTAATAGACCTGTGCACAAAGCAGTATTTTGGGGCCATTTTACATGTGAAATTTGACTCTGTGTGTGAGAGTTGTGGGTTGTTCTTTTTTCTGTACAGCACAACATTTTATCTCTGCTTAAAATAATACCTCTTTGCTTTCCTTGCAGTAACACATGTATAGATATCACTACAGTTTTGGCATTACATACAACTACCAGTCTTCTTCTAGGTCAGGTCCTCCAGACAGCTGAGAGGATCAGATGTTTCTCTTTCTTATATCTGTTGAATTATTTCAAGCTGTTTATTCAGTGGGTACTGGTTTGGAACCTATGAAAAGCCCATTCACCTCTATAAGTATTTTTCTATCTTTGTGCAGGCTTTAGATATTATATGGCTTTATGAGACCCATCTTCATCTCACCCCAGTTTCATATCAAGTAAACAGGGAATGGCAGATTTTTGTTTACTTCCCTTGCAAATTTTGAAATTTTATTTAGTTTTTGCAATACATGACCACCTTCAAAGAGAAGTGGGAGATGCAGGTAAGGCAAACATTTGGCTTACTCTAGAGCTGTACTAGAAACATGGAACAGTTACTGCAGTTTTCTAATAAAGTGCAGCAGAGCTGCACTTGTGGGAAAAAACAAAAAAAGAAAGAAGCGACACTGATTTTTTCCTACCAAAACACAAGGAGGATTTCATTGTTGCCTTACTTATTCTTTATTCTTTTTACTTCTTCTGCATTCAGAGGTCATCCAAGTGCCCATACATGAGACCTTCAGAGATACAATTCTAATATTTTTTTCATTTATTTCTTTTATTTCCCATCCTATTTAAGCCTGAAATGATGTCTCAGAACTTCTTGGGGCCACAGTGGGATTTTTCACGTGGCTTCTTAAGATCAGAATTCATATTGGGAGTCTCAGTGGGGCAGCACTGTGATAAGCATTTCTGTCAGCTCAATGCTGTGGGAGTAGCTGCATTAGAAATATGCACAGTAAGGTAGGTTTGAGGAATGAATAAGCGCAGAGTGTTCTTTAGCACACCATGTGTCTGAGCTGCTTTAATGCACAGACTGATGTTTAAACACAGGAAAAGTTGAGAGATGATCATTTAAACTTCATATTCAGCTAGTGGCCCATGCTGGGGGAAAACCAGATGGTTGTTTCACTCAATCTCCAAAAAGAAGTTTATACCTGAGGCTTGACAATTTCTTAACTAGACAGTTTTTTAAACACTGTTTTTCCTTTTTTATTAAAACCATGTCATGTTCATTTGGCCTAACTTTAAGAGTTCCTAAGGCATCTGATTCTCAGTTATTCTTGTTTTCATAAATTAGCCAATCTTAAGGTACATTCACTCAAAGACTTCTTAGGGATGACACTAATTGTATCAGCCAGCACCAGCTTCTATCCACTGATCATGAAGGAAGTATAGATGACCGGAGGTAGAATTCACATTACAGTAGCCTATGTCTGATAAGGAAAGTTTTGTTATGTATCCACTCTCAATGTCCAAGTTGTTCATGCTCACACATTACTGTAAATTATTTGGATCCATCAGCAATCAGATTATTCATCCAGTAGGCTACCATGGCACAACTCTTGGTCTTGAAAGAAAAATCCAAAAGCGATATTAGAAGAAGAAGATAGAATATGACTAGTCAACTGTGGTTTTGTTTTCGTAAAGCACCCTTATACGCCTAGAGTCATGTAGCATTCAAAAACAAAGCTGCAGTTCTCTTAGTTGTATTTTCTTTTAGTGTGCATTGATAGTCAAAGAAAGAAAGTTTGATGATAAAAATTTTTTGGCTGTTGTGTAGATAGATTTACCAAAGGGAAAACAGAGCAATATGTAAGAGAAGGGAAATGCATTTGGTATTTTAATTGCAGTTCAAAGTAATTTATCTACTAATTTTCTTCATCAGCCTCTTCCTTTTCTGGAATGGAAGAAAAAAACCCCAAAACAAAAAACAAAACCATTTCACAAATTCAAGAGCTTACTCAGTGCCAATAAAAAATTGAGGTGCACCTGCTTCTTTAATGGGCCAAAGAAAATTAATTAGTTTGACAGAAACTGTAAATTTGTGAACAGCAGCCACATTGCTGGGTCTCAAAAAAGTAGTCATCTACAAAATACAAAGACTTTTTTTGTCAACTTGGTGTTACTATGGTAACTACAGTAATTGTTTACCTAGGAAAGCAATATTGGGGATTTATAATTTAAAGGCATACACCAAACTTAACAACTCTGATTACTGTTTGCCTTAGTCCTTTTCCCCCCTCTTTTTGGTGTCCTGCAGGAAGGTGAGGGACTGAAATAATTTTCTGTCTATGCCCCCTGCCACTGTTATTAGTTCTACTTCTGAGCTGACATTTTGCACAGAAATAGCTACAAGCAACGAGACAAAGCCGGCTCCAAGTCACCTTCTGTGACAGGTGAACTGCCAAGCAGGCATGTGCTGATCCTTACTTACCAAGTCTTACTTGTTACTGCTAGAGCAAGGTTGTTCTGTGCTACACATTTCTCAGTCTTTTTCCAACCTCCTCTGTTCATAGGGGGAACGGGATGCATATCACTGTGTCAGCAGGAGAAATCAGCTGGCCAAGAATAGCTGGAAATATAAGTGTTCCAGCTGAAATACCCCAGTAAGGTGATTAGTATGGAGCACTGAGGTGACATTTTGCCATTTTCTTCTGGAGGATGGAGTGTTTTTCAGCTAAATTCATCACCTTTTAAATCTGTTTGGTTTATTTTCATGCAGAGTAGTCCTGAGGATGGCTCTCCAGTCAAAGGGCAGCTCTCCACAATGGTCAGTGATGAGCTGGGATGCATAAATTTCCACCTGGGAATGGAAGACCTTAAGGTAGAGGCTGAAAGGGAGAACAGGGATAGGTCACTTTCTAGTGGGTGTTTGTTTCCAACCAGGAAGACCAAACAGATGAGGCCTTTATAGACAGAGAGAAGCAGGCACACATTCATATGTGAGAACACATGCCAATGACTGGAAAAGGAAAACTTAACACTGATTTTTAAAAAAGGAAAAAATAAAGACTATGGGTACCACCAGTCAGTCTCACCTCTGTGCCTGGTAAAATCATAGAGCAGATCATCCTGGAAACTAGGCTAAGGTACATGGAAAATAAGGAAGTGATTGATGACAGCCGACATGGCCTCACTAAGGACAAATGCCTGATAAATTTGAAGGCTTCCTAACAACAGGCTTCTGGTGTTGGTAGATGAGGAAAGAGCAACTGCTGTCATCTACCCGGACTTGTGCAAAGCATTTGACACTGTCCTGCAGAACATCTTTGTATCTAAACTGGATAGACATGAATTTGACAGGTATACTACTCAGGAGATAAGGATTTGGTTGGATAGCTACAAAGGGCTGCAGTCAGCAGCTCAGTATCCAAGTGGAGACCAATGACAAGTGGCACTCCTCAAGGATAGGTGCTGGGAGCAGAGCTGTTTAATATCTTTGCATCCAGCTTTGAGGTCTCCAACATAAACATGGAAGTGTTGGAGTGTGTCCAGAGGAGGGCCATGAAATGATCAGAGGGTTGGAACACCTCTCCTGTGAACACAGGCTGAAAGAATTGTGGTTGTTCAGCCTGGAGAAGAGAAAGCTCCAGGGAGACCTCCTAGCAACTTTCAGTAACTAAAGTAAAGTGACAAGTAAGGAGAGGGAGAGGGGCTTTTTTTTAAAGAGGTATGCAGTGACAGGACAAAGGGGAATGATTTTAAACTGACAGAGGGAAGGTTTAGATATATGAAGGAAATTCTTGTCTGTGAGGGTGGTGAGACACAGGCACAGGTTGCTCAGGGAAGCTGAGAATACTCTATCCCTGGAAGTGCTGAAAACCAGTTAGATGGGGCTTTGTGCAGCCTGGTCTCACGGAAGGTGTCCCTGCCCATGGCAGGGAGGATGGAGTGAGATGATTTAAGTCCCTCCTAAAACACACCATTCTATGATTCTACGAGTGAAATGAATTTGTAAGAATGTTTACCTCTGATATCATTCTTTCTCATGGGTACAAGGTCTAGATCCTGGAATGAGTAGAGTTCTCAGGGGAGAATCCACTTCAGAGCCAGGAACTTCTCTGCCTTGTATTCACATGAATCAATAACACTGACACAAATCGGATCCCATTTTGTGTGGGTTTGGGGACTTCACAACATAATGACCTCACTGCCATTGCCTCCTCGCTGTTCAGCTGAAGATGCCCATCTGGGGTTATCAGGTATGAGTTCAAAACATAAGTTCAAAACTGGTTGAGTTTCACCCATTCAATATTTTAGTCTCACTGCAGAGAGAAGATAGTGTCTCATACTGCAGCATAATTGGAGGTTTCATTTTGTCAGCCTTCATTAGAAGCACTCCCCCACTCAGACTGGAGCTCGCTGAGTTCCATAGGAACTCAGATTTTACATGATGTGAGAATGCTAAACCACTTTTTTTTTCAGCATAGACAAAAACATCTTTGGAGGGTGTGGAGTTTCCTGAGAACCTTAGTGTTACTGAATTTTACTTTTTTAATTTTTGGTTTGGAGTCATTGTATTTCACTCAATATTAACAGGGAGGCCTGACTATACCGTAAGCTCTCCTTTAAATGTGTGCATGCTGATTGCATTTAATTAAGATCCTCACACATCAGTTTTGAGTCTCTTGATGACTGAGCTACAATTCTTTGGTGGAAAATAGTGATTGGAATAGCATAGGATAAAATAGATAGACATAAAATGCACAGATACTTCAAGAAAGTGGAAACAACAAAGGAAGTAAGAAGAAATCAGGTAAATGTAATGCATTTTTATTGATTTTATAAAATTAAAAATGCTTATAAAATTTGAGCTAATGGGAAATTGAACTTGAATAATAGGAATAATATCTGTAGTCATAAAGATAAATATAAATCAAAGTTTTGCAGTTGAAGTTACTGCCCCTGAATACTCCTACTAATGTGAACCAGAGTTCTAATTCTGTAAAAGTTCCACTTACTCCTTTTGGCAAGTACAGCTACTTTAGACATGAAATTAATTCTCTGGAAAGTGCAAAGAAGGAGTTACAGGGAGGACACATAGAACAATTCCTAGGGTAAATTAAATCATTTCGGTTTCATTTTTTACTCAAATGCCCTGAAAACTGGTTTTGTTCTCTTAAAATAATTTCTTGTGGGTAAATCTGAGGACATCTGTGTGGTACAATCTGTTAGCCACACCTGATGCACCCCATTATTCACATAAATCTCCACAGATAACTTCTTGTTCCACTTTTATACACTTCTTGCAAGCATCCTTCTTCGAGCTCTGTATTCTGTCTTCTTCTCTCATGTCCTGTTTTCCACTGATGAGCATAAGGGCCAGGCCAAACCAAATTTTATAGGCATTTCTAATTTTAGATTCTAAATATAAATCTAAGGTAATAATCCTTACTCGGGGCCTGAATAACGTTGAAGGAACTTCGGACCTAGGTTCAGTTTGGAGTTTCTAATTTTTCCCAGCTTCTAAGAGCTGGGTTGCTTCCTTGCACAGAACTAGAACAGTCTTCAAAGTATTGGGTATTTCACTGTCTCCTTTATACCTATGCACAACCAAGAGTGAAAAAATGGTCAGATTCCTTGAAAGCACACCAGTGCTTTTGAGCTATGGATATACCTCTGAGGAATACATTCACTTTGGAATATCTTATGAGAAGTGGATGCATCTTGATGTCTCCTTTGTCATCCTAGACAAAATGTTTTAGGTAGCTCACATGAATTGCACCCAAAAAAAAGACAATATTCCTGTATTCACTCTGTAGTGGTTTAAGCCCAGCTGGAAATTAAGCACCATGCAGCTGGTCACTCAACCCCCCTCTTCCCCACCCCCAATCTGGTAGAATGGGAAGGAGAGTCAAAATAATACTTGTAGGTGGAGACAGGAACAGTTCAGTAATCAAAAATCAAGTAAAAATAAGGAAATGATTATAAATTATAATAATAATGATAACAAAATGAGAAAAGTCATGCACAATTCAATTGCTCACCATCTGCTGGCCAATGCCAGACCCCTCTTCCTGACCCCAGATTTGTTCCCCTTCTGGGTAACTCCCTCCAGTTTATCAACTGGGCATGGCAGTTCTATGGTTTGGAATATCCCTTTGGTCAGTTCATGTCACCTGTCTCGACTATGTTCTCTCACATTTTCTTTTATGAGTGGCAGAGCAAGAGACAAGAAAAAAAAATCCTTGACTTAGGATAAACATGACTTAGCAAAACCCCAAAATATCTCATTCTGAATCCAAAATCACAGCAGTGC
The DNA here is from genome assembly GCA_013400575.1 of Peucedramus taeniatus. Taxonomy (NCBI): domain Eukaryota; kingdom Metazoa; phylum Chordata; class Aves; order Passeriformes; family Fringillidae; genus Peucedramus; species Peucedramus taeniatus. Next base: position 45,374 of record WBNO01028454.1, read on the forward strand.
AACTGCCATTGAAAATAACTTAACCCCATAGTAACTGAAACTAGGAGAACTCATAGGAGAATATGAAGTTTTTATATAAATCTCTACAAAAGAGACATACAAAATCAAGCCTTATATTCCTCCAGACTGGAAGAACAATATGAACTAAGGATAAGGATTCTAAAAGCATTCTTATACCCTAGCAGGCTAGATTTTCTTTTAGTATGTGTTGCATAGCATACTTTGCACCGTTTTTGTCTCCTACATAACAGACTTACCATTAGTATAATGGTAAATTGCTAGGGAGGCAAGAGTAATTTTTTTTAATTTTAAGTATGTCATGAACTATAAACATGTTGGATTATTCCATCTTATCCAAAAGGGAGCAAATACTGCCAAGTGTGTATATATATATATATATAATATGCATATAAACATATCTTATCCATTTTTTTCCCTTTTTTTTTCCTCTTTGTTTTAGAGATTACTTTGCAAGAAAGCAGACACTTGGCGTATTTGGTCAATACAACATCACCTTCTTGTCCAAATTTTGATTGTGCTGCCTGTGTCCCACAGGGTTCATTAATTCTGGAAGTGAGGAGAACACAAATTAGTATTCCCTTAGCCTCTTTATTTTCTGTCTTAAAATGTTAGTGTGGTTAGGATGCTCCTCAGAGATACTGATTATACCAGAGACTTACTCATCCTCTTTTTACCCCTGCAATTTTCTGTATGTACAAATTTCTCAGAGTACAGAGATACAGCAAATGTACAGCCTTGTCAATGTGTTAGTATTTATAGGTGCTACTGCCACAGAAGTAATGAGTATTACCAATAGTGGGCTTGTAAATTGTAGTAATTATGTCTCCTTATTCAGGTACCAGTTTATTTATCTTTTGCAGGTGCTGTTGCAAATAGGAAGGGGAAGCTTTCTTTTTGTTAACTTTAAAAATAGTATCAAAATAGCAAGGAAAATTTTGTAGTAGGGGAAACTGAATATACCATCAGTAGAGAAGACAGCAGCTAATTTTATGGGTTCTGTGAAATGGTTGAGAATGATGGAAAGGGAGAAGAGGAGAAAGGGGAGAAGGAGAGCAAGGAGAAGAACCTTTTATATATCTGTATTTATTGGGACCCCATTCAAAGGGTCAATGAGAGGTATTAGGAATGTAAATGCCATGGCCACCCCCATCCACTCTGCTTGCCTCCTTTAATCTTTGATCCAGCTGCTCTGAACATCTGGCACAATGAACTCTGACTCCGGGCTGTGATTCACAGGGAGTCCTTGGGGATGTGTGTAGGAGCTGCTTTGCATTCCCTATGGCTGCTTCTACACAGCTCTGTGTATCCTGCTTTTGTGGGGATCCTCTCCATCTCCTGTTGGGGTCACCCTATTCCCTGCCAGCCAGCTGGCTGTTTCTGTTGCCAATGAGATGTGCCTGCTTTCTAACTCCCTCATTACACACAGTCCCAGGGGAAGACAGACAACTGCTGTGACAGCCCAGCAAGGCAATGGCACCTCCCCTCTGCCCCAGTTCATCCAACATTGGTTCCTTCCAGACCCCTGTGCACAGCAGTACAACTTTGATTTTGATCTCACCATTCCTTTCTACAGACACAACCCTCCCCTCCTTCTGTCTGTTCACGCTTTTCTACAAATATCTTCTTCTCTGTCTGTCCTGACTTTCTAGCCATTTCACAGCATATGGTTAATGAGAAAGAAGAGAGTCTGAGAGAAGTGTGAAGAATGAGAAGGATGAGTGTCTGAGAGAAGTATGGATCTAGGGAGGAAGAGGAAAGATGCTCCTTACCTGTCAGCCTACCAGGGCAGTGACAGGAATGGCAACTAATGGGATCTTCCCTGTCATGTAATAACCCACCTTGATCCCTTCAAGCACCAGCACAGAAGCTCTTGAAACTTCATAGAGGAAACAAAGAGTTCGAGTCACACACACTCACAGTGCCCTCTGCTTAAGACATGGCCTTTTCCAGGGCTTCGGTGACTGAAGGAGCCAGGAGAGCTGGGTAAGGGTGTGAAGCAAGTGCCAGCTGATGGGCTCCCAGTCAGGCCCTAGCTGGGACTGAAGGATGATGTGAAGGAGAAAGAGGCCATACTCCACACAAGGTAAATACATGTGGGATACCTATCCTTCACAATCTGGGATGAAAGAAGTAGTCAAGCTGGTAATCTGGTGGAAGAGAGACAGCAATAAAGGGATCACAGGGAATTAGGGGTACAGATGGAGTAAGACTTTTCCTCTATGCGCTAGCAACTTTATCAAAGTTAACTCAGAGGGGCAGGGGTGTGAGCAGGACACAGTGCAAGTCGGACATGGCAACGCCATCCCACTGGGGGAGCCACATCATGTAGTGGCTGGGATTTGGGTCATTCAGCAGCTGCTTTAAAAAAAAATAAAAAGAGATAATATTTTAAGCAGCAGTCCAAAGAGAGGACAACCAGCAGGGAGTGTCAAGCTGTGGAGCAGTGGCAGAGAAAGGCTGTTAATTCTTGAAAATGGATGCGCGAGCTAATCCTTCCCTGCAAATACAGCCTGGTAAATGGTCAGCAGCCTTTTAAATGCCAGATCAGCTCTTACTTAAATGGCATTTTGCTTTATTATTTATTTATTAATTTATTTTACTTTATTTATTTGTTTTATTTGCTAAGAATAACTTTGAATAAAGAGATTATCTCTGTCTGGCATCGTGTTGTGATGGTTCCTTGGTGTTCCTTGTTGCTGCAGTAGGGGTGCAGGGCTGTGTTGAGTTTGTCAGGGCTCAGGCTACCTCGGACATTTCCCCCACCCTCCCTCCCCGCGCTCAGAGCCGACGTGTCCAGCGCGACTGGAGGAACGGAGCGGTGCGGCGCCGTGCGGGATGGCTGGGTGTGAATGGAAGCCGGAGCCGGGTGTGTGGGGATGAGCCGTGAAACGCTCATCAGTGAGGGAGAGGAGATGATTTGGGAAAATGCAGGGAGAAGATAAAGCTTAGGCTAGCTTCCGAAGGGAAGGGTTAACCGAGGAAAGGTAAATGTGCTCTGCGGGCAGCAGGTAGTCAGCAGGCGAGAGTGTTGCCGTGGGATTTGTAGGAGGGCGGGGAAGCGGAAGGGCTCGGAGGGTACCGAGCTTGTGGGCAGAATGTAGGCAAATAAAAAGCCTGTCCATAGGTCTGCAGATACTGTCCAGGGATGCTGGCTGAGGAAGCAGAGGGCTGGCAGGGAACTGCGGAGCCTCTGGGTCCAGAGAGCCCGGGATGCTGGAGAAGAGAGAGCCGGGCAGGAAAGGGTGGCTGCAGGTAACACCTGCCGTGGGGAGGAGCGGGGGCAGCCCGCGGGGGACAGAAGCAGGGGACACAACCCGCCCGAGGGGCTGACAGCTAGGTTTGCCCTTGGCGGGGGCATCGGTCCTCATCTTGCCGTGCCCAGTGTTGTCACCCTGCAGGCGAGGGAAGGGGCGAGGGTTGGAGAGGGCAACCTGTCCTTCATTCCCTCCTTTTTTGCTTCATATTTCCGTATCTGTGTGTGCATTTTTGTGTAGAGGGCTGGTCGCCGCTCTTGCATCCCCCTCTCTCCCTTTGCCAGAGAGAAGCAGGCAGAGCCCAGGCTGGCACTCTGCTTGGTTTCCTGGAGGGATCTGTGCCACTTGGTGGCACTAAAAAGTTGCGCTGAAGCCCGGTACTCGCCCATACGAAAAGCCTCCTCGCCCCGCAGCCTGGTGCAGCAGCGGAGTGTCCGGGATCCCGGCACCGCGACCTGGCCGGACAGCCAACTTCGGGGGGGCACTTCGCAAAAGGTCGCCTGTTCCGCAGGGGTAAACTCTTCCCTGTGACTCCGTTTTAAACAGCCTTTTTCTTTTTTTTTCTTTTCTTTTTTTTTTTTTCCCCCCTTTTTTCTTCCTGCCTTCGGATGATGCTGTTCTAAACCGAATGCCGCTTTCTTACTTGCCGGAGAGAGGTGTCGGTTTGTGGGGGACTTTACAACCTTCAGAGCATCTGAAGAGATTTCCTCACAGGGCAGAACGCAGGGTTAGCTCACTATAAACATAGAGAGATTGCTACCGTGCAAATGTGAGGAAGGGCGGAGGTGTTGAAGCAGGTGGGTCAGGCTGCAGCAAGTATTTAGGAAGACCAAAGCTGTGGTGGCAGAGAGCAAAGACCCATCTGTTGTTTCATCGTTTGTTTGTTTATTCCTCCTCCTCATGCCTTCCCCCTCCCTTAAATCCAGGCACCGTTCACGCCTCTTGCAAATGAGATTTGGGCGATGCTGAGAGAACAGCGTGTTGCATGGCATGTATGTGCATGCATTCGCAGAGGTAGGATACGCCGTGCTCAGCATTTGCCTGAGATCAGAAGAAAATAGGATGTGCCCATAGCTGGAGGAGTGACAATGGTAGCCGAGTGAGGCTCACTTGCAGGTGATCTTTGCAGAGGCATTTGAGGATTATTCAGCTCCAGAAGGTCTGTGTGAGGAGTGCTATCTCTGCCGTGGCTGAAAATAGGAGGTGCCTACCCCTACCTGTCTTAATTATTGCCACCAAAAGGACCATTTTGCCACCACTGTGGGAGGAAGCACTTGCTGCCACTGACAAGGTAACGCTGTGGGTTGGGAGAGGGTATTTATGTGCCCTGGATTGTGGACAGAAACCTTGTGGGTGAAGGAGAGACTCTTCCCCCCCTCTCCTTCCCTTTTTGCTTTTGCTGTGTGCCCTGGTTGATGGAGGACTAGCACAACTCCTGGGGCACCAATAAGCCAGCTGGTGGGGTACCTCTGTTGGGGCTGCAGTGGCATCGTGGGGTCAGGGAGCTGGAGGATAGCTGGCACTGATCCCTCCCTAGGAGCATGATATGTGTGGGGCAGCTGGGACTGGCGGTACTGTCATACCTAGGCTTGGTGTTGTGCGTGATATAGTCCCTCTGCTCACAAGAGGGGTTTTGTCTCGCTAGGAATGTATAATGGAAACGGGAATGTATTTGTTTTCCAGAGACAGCCAAGCTTAGCTCAGCCATAGACTTTCTATGTGACCTTGGGATAAATCACTTGGCTCTGTTCAGCGAGTCCCGTCTGTTATTTATTTAATAATCAAAGCTAATCCCCTCACGTGCAAAAATTATTCATTATGGATTGAGGGGGACAGCGATAGCACTAGCCGAGCAGGGAGACAGAGACCTAAGCGCCACTGTAGATGCACACATGCATATCTGTGTGCACAGCCGCTCAGTTATGGCAGTGCAGGTAGCTATGGTGGGAGTTAACCTCGTCCAGTAGTTTTCTCTAAGATCCAGATCTATGCATTTATTTGGAAAAAATGCGATCCTGCGTGCCAAATGTGACACCGTGGGAATTTTTACAACCGGTTGATTTCTAGGTTGTTTTATTTTTGTCTTCCCCGTCCCCAGACCTGCCTGGCGGCGAGCGCCGGTGGCGGGTGCTGCTCAGCACCAGGGACAGTGTCCGCTCCTCGCTGCCCGCTCCCCTCCCCTCCCCGCTGCTGCTCGCTGCCCGCAGGCAGCGCTGTCCCGCACCCTGGGGCTCCGCCACCCCGACGACCCCGCTCACATTCCATCTCTTCCCTGAGAAGCAATTTCCGGTGGTGGGGAGGGGGTGACTGTGTGTAGGGAGAGCCAGGACGTTTCTTTCTAGTCTTGAAGACAAAGTAGGGGATCATCTCAAAAGTGGCAGGGGATCATCTTGAAAACACACCACTCTAAATCCTGAAAGGGAAAGATGCATAGAAGAGTTAACTGCCAGGCTCTTTAAATTCCCTATGACTTGTTTTTTAAATTACCATATTCCTAAACATTTTTATTGCATGCTAATATTTTACGAATTCCCAAATACTTTGACTACATTTTAATATTTATGTTAAACAATCACAGCAGTGATCAGTATTTCAAATGTTCAGAGAGTATTTTTTGGGTCCCTATATGGATTTTCTGTCATTTTATCTTCCTACATAGTTATAACATCGCTGGCATAGTGGTAGTACTGGCTTCCCACCATAACCACTCTTGTTGCAACTTGCTGGAAAATGTTTTATGAAACTGCTGTTGCCTTTTCTTGATCCCTCCATCACATACAGTCTTATTAAGTGATAAAAGATCTAGGATTGCAGATGAAAACACACCTGAGCTATTAGTTCCTGCATCACATGATGTAACTGGGTTTTGGTAACAGCAGCAATATGTAGTACATTTGGCAAAATTACGGAGATCATTGCAAGTTTCCCTGGGAAGTTAAGCACCTACATATTAAAGCCAAAATAATTTCATCGACCTGAAAGCGTGTGTGAACACAACATCGAGAAGAACTTCCCCAGATTGCTAGGGATCTTGTTGATAATTAAAGCAATCTCTGGTTATTAGCTATGAAGAAATGAGATCAACACTTCAGTCTGTCATTTCCAGTAGATGTTCTGACCAAATCGTGAAAATTCTCCCTTGCTGCTTAGCTTTTTCATATTTCTAAGTGGAATTATGGAAAACTGATTTGTAGTCTCTCCTTTTGTATAAAGCCGGGGTTTTTTTGTCAAAGAGCTTGATCTAATGTCCACTGGAATTTGAAGAACTGATAATATAATGAAAAATGTTTACTTGATTTTGGGTTTTTTGTTTGTTTTGTTTTGTTTGTGGACAGAAAAAATAAACCATAGTAGAAATCTTGGAACAGGGTGCTCATATTTTATGATTTTCAAGTAGACCATTTGAGTGCGTCAGGTTTTGTGTGACCAAAGTGCATTATCTCTAAGGAATGGGTAGGGGGGACCTTCTCCTGCAAAATGAGCTTCCCTGGAACACTGGGAGACAGAATGCCAGAATAGCTTGAATGCAATGCTTGGAGTTTGAAATGCCATAACAGAACTCAGCAAAGGTTAGCATCCTCAGTGTACTTTCTCCTAAGGTTGGTCCAAATCAAGATGAGCTGAGAGGTTGCTCTCTTTATATAACTGTTTCTAAGGCTGTTTCCATATTTTACTACTGTAAGATCTTCACTGCAAGAGAAGTGACATGACTGACTCTGAACCAGCAATTGCTGCTTGCTATGGTTTTGTCTTCTCTGATGTCAAAAGATAGGTTAATTCCTTGAGATATACTGATTTGATCCATATCAACATATATTATCTCATTTGTGATGGATTTAAATTAATTGTGGTAGGTATTGTAAATGAATGCCTTGAAAGCATTTAATCAGCAGGTACAATGGCTTAAAGTTATACAAACATAACAGATAAGTAAATTTTGTCACTACGAGTGAATGGATTTCAAGGACGTTAGTTTTTGTGGTTTTTCTGATCCTAAAAATCCTTTAAGGAGAACCTTAAACTTTAGATAAGTCTTTACAGATATTTGACCAATAGTATTTTTCTGAGAAGCACAGAACATATTCATAAGTGTTTTTCTGGATTGGGCCATGAGTTCTAGTACAGCACTGTTCTTTGATTAAGTAATCTGATGTTTTCTTTTTATTATTTAAATCTGCCGGAAGATGCAGAAACTATGAACGAGCCTGCTGTAAACTTATGAAAGCATAACAAAGAAGAAACCCAAAGGGAAGCGTTGTTACTACTGCCTTTTTATTTTTATTTTTTCACCCATGATACAGATGAGAATAAATAAAACAATTTCCCTTTGGCGAGTTGTTGTTTTGCCTGTTAGAAGCCATGGTCCCAAGTGGACTCCCCTGATTGCCCAGCTCGGGTGCCTCGCTGTGGGGTCGCTAGTGGGCGCTGCTATAATAATGTAAGCCCCGGTGGAAAGGGGGTCACCCTGCAGCTTTGAACGCACTCACACCTGCGGGTGCAGAAGCCCTTAACAACAGTCAGACACATCCCTTGTATAAACTCTAAACCACAAATATAGTGGAAAATCAGCTCTTTGTGAACTGCTGCTCATAGTCTGATTTTTGATCAGGATTTTTAATTAATGCTCTTAGATATATTAGCGTGCTTTTTGTTTCTTTTGGTCTCTCCGGACCGTAAGTACAGATTGCATTTGAGACTGGTATAGTTTTGAAAGATTTATATATTTTTAATAATGAAAGATTTGCATGATGTTTCATGGAATATTACAGATGCTCATTTTCTACTCGGTTAAACTTCAACATGAAGTAGCTGGAACTCTGCCCTAAGGGAACAGCTGAGAATTTCTCCTAACAGAATCTGGCATGAAGTTTATATTGCCAGGGAGAACAGAGGTCACAGGAACATGTTGAGTGGTTCATCAAATGTGTCTTCAGTCATCTGGGTAATATGTAAACTTTTGTCTAGGGCAAGACTGAACAAAGGACAGATAGGCAGTGTTATTTTTCTGTCTTCTTCTGTGATTGCTCCAAGCCTCAAGTTAGTGTTCCAGAAGACTGAGACCAAAGTGTCCTCTATTGTTAAAACATGTGACTTCAGGATAAGTTTATAGTTAGATCCATAACAGAAATAAGCAAGAAACATTGACACACCAGTAATTAAGTACCTGATTCCATTTTGCTTATGTTTCTGTCTATTTGGGATAAGTCCATTGATGATAAAGAAATTGAATAATGTGAAAAATAAATGTGACTGTAAGTGCTGTGCATGTTGTCCATCAATGAAAACAAAATAGCTAAATTATTAACTGGGAAAGAATTCCCATTACTTTGTGCATGCACTGGAGTTCACTGTCTTTGAAACTGCTGATACCTCTGTTCTCAATATGAGGGCTATAGCATGTCAAATTTCCTTTAGGATTATCTCTAACAAATTAAACAAGAGTTATATTTAAGCTTATGAAATTTTTACTTAATTTTGTTTTAGTACTCATCCTGCTTGTAATAATAAGCTGCCTGTAGTAAGAAAGAATTGTAATCAAAACGTGGAGGGACTTGTATGTGATTCTTTTGGGAGAGAAGCACAGTGAAATTTTATATTTGAATAGTTCCCTTAGCCATCTTCTCTTCAGGAAGACATTCTCCAGGAAATATAATTTGTGTGCTTAGTCTACCAGCTCTCTGCTCAACCATTTTGCCTGAAATAGGATTTGCTACCTGATTATTCTCAGGATATCTTCTCATGGCATGGCCAACTGTGCCCATGAGAAGGATAACAGGCAATAAACAAAAATTGAAACACTGGAAATTCTGTTTAAATAGATGTAAAAAGAATCTTTTTTATTGTGACTGTGCTCAAAAAGGTTGCCCAAAAAAGTTGTGTCTCCATCCTCAGAGATATTAAGAACCTGACTGGACATGAAGCTAAGAAATGTGTTTTAATTGAACTTACAGTAAGCAGAGGGAATGGACCACATGACTTCCTGAAGTTTCCACCTCAACCATTCTGTTCTTAAGTTTATGAGTGGAAGACCAGAGAACCAGATCTCTATTATGCAACACAAATACATTGAAATATTTGTCAATATAAATTCCAAGTTGTTTCATTACATTGTGAAAATATTGACTTCAGGTGCTTTGGATGTGAATCCCAAGCCCAATACTATAAAACAGAAGCAGTTTTCTCAGTGTAATTAGGAATATTTTAAGTCCCAAGTAAATTACCTTAGTTTTAATATAGTGAAGAGAGTTCATTAATTGTGGAGCAGCTGCAGCCTGCATCTGGCCCCTTCTTTCCCCTTGAATGCTATGGAGGGGAAGGATTTTATTGCTTTCAGAAATAGGAATCCCCCAGCTATGACATATCCTAGTATTGTGGAACCAGAAGTATGAAGGAGACCTTCAGCTTTGCCTCACTCTTTACCCTGTAATTTTATACTGATAGACAGTACTATAAGCAGAGAAGAGCAAACAGCTGTTCTTTGAAGGGAAGGAGATAAAAATGGCCTTCCTTCTCTCTCTTTCTCATATATCCTGTATGGAAATTATTAATCCAGAGACACAAGACCAAAAAATTTGGTGAATATATGCTGCAGAATTAAAACAGTGGACTGGATTATTTTTTTGTACCATGAGCTCACCCCAAGTCCCTGAACTCTCTCTATTTGCATATCTATTTGCAGATTCAAAGGCAGGTAGGTTATAAAAAGGCATCTAATTTTATACAGTTACAGTTTGCAGCAGAGCTGGCACATATATATATCCACACACTTGTATTCTGGATATGTAGCCTTAATTTGAGAAGTTCAGAAAAACAAGCATAAATGGTGTTAAGAAACAGAGTACTATTTCTGTTCAAACGCTAGTAAGTTGATAAATAATTAAAAGAAAATTTAAAGTCATAATACATTAAATTAATTAAAGGTATAGGAATTTAACAGCTGTGATTTGTACAAGGATAGCCCCTGTTGTTCATCCTTTTGACTATTTCAAATTATATGGTACTAACTTCAGAGTGATGGAACAAATAATTGCAAGACATAAGCAATAATGATAGTCTGTAATTAAGGACTAATTAACCTGAACTGAACTGCTGTCATTCCTTAGTGGCAAAGGGTTGCAGTATTGATAAGCCAACTCTTCACAGAATAAAAAACTCAAACCTTCTTGAAGTGTATTACAGTTGTTTGAACCTTATTTTATTATTAGAACTTTATATTCTAAAATTAATATTACATGAACATATTAATATTGAAATTAACATTTAATATTATATTAAATATTCCCTCTTTTTAAGAATTTGCATTTTATTTGGGAATACTCACTCAAACTCATTCACTCTTCTGGGAAAATAATTTACAATTTATACATCTAGGTAAAATAACAGAGAAAGCCTAGCATCAAGCAGAAGAATGTTTTTATACTTGTGTGTCTCATCTTCAGAATCAGGAAGAGTTTCACTGTGTCACTATTCTGAATGGACTAGCTGTGAGGAGTAAATTCAAGATTAAAATTCTGTGAGATTTTCAACTTGAAGAAACAGAGGTAGATTTTTCTATTGCCATGGCTTCTTTCCCTTTACAATATGTAGGTGCTGTTAGAGTCACTGTTAATGGATTAGAAGTGATTGGTGGTGTCTGAAATGTGGGAATTTTTTTTTTTTTTATTGCATCAAAAGATCAATAAAAATGAGACTGGGATCTTCCCCAGAATTTTGCATTTGTTTTGTTAAAAATGAAATTGGGCATATTGGTTCACTGCGTAGCTCAGTATCTTAGATTTAAAAGTGCTCTTACCTTTCTGTATTATTAGTGTATTCACTGGCAGGTGAGGGGTAATAAATGGTATTTAATGTGTTCAGGGATCAAGACCTGGCAAACAACTATTTAACCACTATATTTAAAACTGGAAGCATTCTGCTGCAAATCCACTGCCAGGTGCAGAGCATTTTCAAGTACATTTTTTAGTTCCACAGGTTAATCACAGCCCAAGATGTGAAGTGTTTGCTGATTTTTTTTATCTGTTTATCTATTTATCCTTCAGCAACAGTAAAGATGAGTGCAGATTGCATTGCAGTCTATAGGTAAATGTAGCTGATCAAATATTTTGGGGATTAGTGCATCTGTACAGTCTTTGTGTTGACTTCTTGATACCGGTGGAGTCTGTAGTGTTGTGTACAGTATAAGGATTTTTCAAATTGCTTTTTGATGGTTTTTGAAGTAAGGATGTAAAAATAATTTCATTGCTTTGCTGTTTTAGAATTATTGTTCCTTTGCTTAAAACAAATATAAATATTAATAACAAAATCAGTTTTCCTAATCTTGTTTAAAAGCCAATTTATTTCATATTGTATCTTGCCAAATAGAAACAGATTTATGCATTCTGCATAACTTAGAATAAAAGCTTTGTGTGTCAACAGCAGTTTCCTAGTGCTGGAATGGATAATAGAGTGCAGTCCAGGGTACATTAGTGTGGCATATGTATATTAGTGATATAGAAAGTGTCTGAAATTAAAGGGAGTTGTTTTCAAAGACACATATTAGAAATGGCAGCACACCTTTCTTCTGTAGAACTAATTACTTGCCAGTCTTTTGTGCATTTGAAAACATTTCCCCAAAGAATTTTTAAACATGATTTTCAAAAAGAAAGATGTTGATTTAAACCGGCAGAAGTACAAGCTTAAGATGGTGAAACACTCAATTGACATAAAGTTTTCCATCTTGAAAATGATGAAAGCAAACGTATGTAGTAGACAATGTATTACACGCATTGATCGCTGTAGAAATAGGTGCAATTTTATAAAAGACTATAAGATATTGTATCTTAATATATAAGATTATATATATTGCTAACTTTATAAATAATTTTAAATATCTTTCTCTTATTTATTAATTTTTGAAGGGTATGAGGATTATGACCTCATGTGGAGCTCTGCATAGCTGTCCACTTGGAGATGACGGTGACTCCTTAGAGAACAGATGCCAACTCCTGGTTAACAATCAGTATAGTGCTCCTTCTATCCAGAAGATTTGATAACTGCTTTTTACCAGCTCTCCAGCTTTTTTCCATCATGTGGTCTCTACCAGCCTAAAATTTGCTAAAATGGTCCTTTTGCTGTTTCTTGCAATCCTGCTGTTGAAGGAAGATGTCTGTGGGAACTTTGGGCTTTTGGTTTCAGCACAGGCAAATGAGAGAAGAGTGGTTGCACACATGCCTGGTGATATTATCATTGGAGCTCTATTCTCTGTCCACCATCAACCAACTGTTGACAAAGTTCATGAGAGGAAATGTGGAGAGGTAAGAGAGCAGTATGGTATTCAGAGAGTGGAGGCAATGCTACATACCCTTGACAGGATTAATTTGGACCCCACACTGTTGCCAAATATAACATTAGGATGTGAAATAAGGGACTCCTGCTGGCATTCTGCTGTGGCTCTGGAGCAGAGCATTGAGTTTATAAGGGACTCTCTTATTTCTTCAGAAGAAGAGGAAGGGATGGTGAGATGTGTGGATGGATCATCATCGTCTTTCCGCTCCAAGAAACCCATTGTTGGTGTCATTGGACCTGGCTCCAGCTCCGTTGCCATCCAGGTCCAGAACTTGTTGCAGCTTTTCAATATACCTCAGATTGCTTATTCTGCCACAAGCATGGACTTAAGCGACAAAACTCTGTTCAAGTATTTTATGAGAGTGGTGCCATCTGATGCACAGCAAGCAAAGGCGATGGTGGACATTGTCAAACGCTATAACTGGACCTATGTTTCTGCAGTACACACCGAAGGTAAGAGGTTGCTTTTTGACACTTAAAAATGCCTTTGAAATACTCTGATGTGGTCTAATTGATGGATGATGATAGTTTGATGTTGTTGGATTTTTGCCAGTCACCTGTCAGCAGTACAGACTTTTACTTAATAACTTTACATTCTCTGTGGGTCTGAAGTAGCATCATGTTGTCAGTGGCTGAAAACAAATTTTGAAACACAGGATGGTGCGTGCTCTAGGGCCATTCCTTGGTAAAAGTGCTTGATCTCGAGTCTCCAAACTTAATTTAATTTAGTTGACATTTATTTATTTTTCTTTATCTACTAATATATAGAATGATAATTATGACTATTTTAGAATCAATGGTTAGTGAGAAAGCATCTGGTCTTCATAGTGCAGATGAGAGCTAAATCATCATTTGAAACTGTAGCTGAGTCAGAATGTGTTCCTGTTTAATGTCTGAGACAGAGAGGCACAGGTACTAGAAAACACACAACTCTGGCTAATATCTGAATGCACGCTGTCCCAGCTCCTTGAGACCAGATATGTTTCCTTCCTTTTTACAGTACTCCATTATGTATTGCACCACTTCTTCATCTTCCTGTGGGCATTGGTTTTGGGAGAAAGCAAGAGAAGTTGCCTTGAATTTCCTCACACATTTATGCTCCATCAGGTGTCCGGAAAATCAGAACTGTGTGCTAAATTACATTTATTTGAAATAAACACTTTTATCCAGCGTTCAGAAGAGTATGTGATTAAAGGGAAATGCTATGGAAAAGTGCACTTGTTTTCATTATTCCTTGTACTGATAGAATTGAGTTCATCTTGCTAGAAGTGACTAGAATTTGACACTCTCTTAAGAGCAAGTTTAATCAGCCCCTGCCTAATGCCACCACCATTTCAGGAGTTTTACAGAATTAAGTTCTGTGATGAGTTTTAGGACCTCACCTCTTTGCTGCTGTTCAAATAGACAGATGTTGAATGGCAGGCTCAGAATACAACTGAGAATGAAAAATGTTAAGAGATTGAGTAGTGGTGGTGACGTTGCCGAACAGTGTCAGATGCTGCTGGCTTTATTACAACCAATAGAGAGCAGATTGCCCTTCCCACACACTGAGTATGTTTCTCTGGCAGGCTTTATACTATTCAAAGCCCCTTCTGAGGAGATGCTGGTCCATTGGTATAATGTCGAGATCTCTTTCCTCCTACAGATATGCAGAGAACTTATCCTGCCGTATTAAGAAAAAAAAAGAATTTACATGAAGACTGTTGCAATCACATTTCCATCACAATAGTGAGAGCTGGTAAATAGCTGAAGCCTCTTCTGTATGGGGATGCATGAATACAGGAACAGTTTAATCTAAAACTTCAGTGCTCAAAACAGTGTATAAATCACTCTACATGACATCATGTAGTGAGGGTATTCTGTACCAGCTGATGCTTTTGGCACAGTTAGGTGCAGCCTTCCCTTCACAAATATGTATGAACAACATCATGGTCAAAAATAATACCACTAAAAATAGCATAAGATTTTATATCCTGACTACTTTTGATGACTCATCTAATTTTTGCAATGAACAACTTTTACACCTCTCCTTATTGAGATGGGATGTTTTTATATTCAGTGTGGGAATAGTCATGCTTATATCAAAGTCTGATTCTTCACAGAGTGAAAATAGGTACTTTTTCCACTTTCTGCGGACACTCTTTGGAGCAGATGGCAGCATGTGGCACGTTAATTTTACAGCAGAGGAACTTTGTGTTGTACTATGCACTGGAAAGAAGGGAATAGGGACATGACAGTTGGAGTGGGACATAGATGCTATGGGCAAGACAAGAAGTAAATGAGAGAAGAGCTGAATGTGAAGAAGGAGAAAAACAAAATTATTTATGTAGTACAACATGTGCCTGCTTCTGCCATTGTTAAAGTGAGTATGGTAGATGGAACACTGTTAAAAACTGAGGCCTCATTCATAGCATATTTACAGCAATATAATTTTGGACTTCAGTGAAAGAACCTTAAAGTTGGATGAACCTTATGGTCCTATCATCTAGTTGCATAAATCTGATAAGGATGATGAATAGACTCTCCAGGTAAATAACATCAAAAGTTTTATCAGAATAGAACAGATGGTATTTATAATGGAATAAAAAAATACTAACTGATCAAGGTACTTTGAAATGTGACAATGTCTGATGTTTGGGGCACTTTCCAAAGACTATGGCACATGTTAACCCTTGCATTTTTTTAAACCACCTTTAAAAAGCCCTACATATGAATACTAAAGAAAAGGAATTGAGTAAATAAGCAAAAGTCAGACTATTTATATATTTATTTATGTTGTAGTTATTTTTAATTTTACTATGGTATCTTGTAACTTATTCTAAATATCTCACTCAACTCAGTGTCCTACATTCACAGGCATTATTTCAAAACAGGAAAAAAAATTGTGGAATCTTGCTCCTTGTAATTTTTATTGATGTAGGATCTTAGAAGATCCCATAGAAGGTAGTCCTTCTTTTCATGCATAGAAGGTAGTTCTGTCCAGCTACTACATTCATTATCTCTAGCTAATTTTCATTCATTAATCTGCTTATTAACCATATTCTTCTGATCTTTATGATCATATTCTGATCAATATGATCTCTGGCTTCTGTGAATGATTTCCATGGACAGAGAGGATACTCTCCTCCAAAGCTGAATGGAGAGTAGAAAAGAGGCATGAAAAAACTGTTAGTTTCATTCCTTTGGTCATCCCATCAGCAGATAAATTTATAGGTCTCATTTTGGTCTAGTATAAGAAAAGTCTGGCATACATCAACAGTTTCATAATAAAAAGCTTCTTGTTTGAATCTTTCCTTATGAACTTAGTGATTTTCTTTGTCTGGAGTGGATTAATGTTTTGGAAGGTTGATCTGAAGTTGTGTTGTTAAATCCTCACTTAAGACTTCCAGATTTAAAAGACACAAAAAATGTTGAGAGATTGTCAACTTTTCTCCTTTGACATTTAGCATTATAAATTAAATTAAGTGATGCCTCCAGGTTTACTTTTACCTCTAAAAGTAATTTTTTTTCCTAAAAATGGGAAGATAGCAAGGATGGCTGCCAGTGCAGATCTTGTAATTTTGAGGAGGAAGGCTCTTCAATCCCTTCAATAGAAATGTGAGCAGCAAATGAATGACATTTCTCATTAAAAAATAAGTACTCTTCACTTTCTGTAGTGGATTTTACATAGGCCAATCAGAAATCTTTGTAAGTCCGTCTTGGGTTGTAACTCTGTCTTTCTTGGCTCTGTCAGGAATCATTATCACCATCTTCCCCCACTCTCCAACTCTTCCTTGCATTGAATCACTTGTGGGTCTCTACTCTGAACCAATCCAGCTTTAAAATAAAACCTTTTCATGCACAATGAGGGCTGTTTTTCAAAAAGCCATATTAGTTCTGAGGTTCATTCCATGCTGTGGCCTCATGAACAGACAAGATAGCAGTGCATGGCTGGGAGCTAGGAGTGAGCAGGAATGAGGGAAACTGGGATGTGAAACTCCTTGTACTAAGGACCTATCACTCAGAGCCTGAAGCAACTGTCTTCAAACTTATGGATTACTACAACACGAATGCAAGGGTGGGCTGGAGTTCCTACTGATCCAACTCTTTCGGTTGATGTTACAGATTTTTTTTCCACTTCTGTGGTAGGAGCATAGCTTAAACAAACTTTCCTTAAAATTAAACCAACATTCACTTCTTAAACCTACTTCACAGACAGACAAGTCAATAATGCAGCTGAAAACTCTGTGTGTGCTTCTGTCTGAGGAAAAGTAGCACAGCAGAGAGAAGGCCCCTAATTTAGTCTTGCAGTCTTGCAAGAATGTTTGAGATCCTTTTTAGCTCATGTAACTGTTGCCCACCTCTATGGAAAGTAATGCTCAAAGGAAGGCATAGAGAGGGAAATTTGTGCGTGTATTTTTGGGTGGTGATGGTTGGCATGCAGGTGGGCCGTGCAGCTCATGCACCGTGGGGATTTTTCTCAGCCTTTTCTTGCTTAACCACTTGACAACACAGTTGATCGAAAATGGTGGGAGAAATCAGGAAGAGGCTGGCTGGTTTCCGAAAGAGACAGAGTTGCCTGTTTACCTCCTTTCCCATATGAAAGCATTCCCTGGTCTTTTTGAAAGATCAAAGAAAAATATGTGCAATTTTCTCTTCTCAAGTCACTGAGGTTTGAAAGCCTCATTCTGAAAGCCAGTTTGAACTCAGTACCCTCCTGTTAAGCAGACTGACATTTGGATCAGGCCTTCCTAGTCAGAATCAAGATCAATCCCTGAGAATCTCTGCATAAAATTTGCCTGAAGTCAAATGAATTAATAACTAGAAAGGCAATTTTCATTGCCATTGGAAACCATTTATTTTGCTGCACTGAGTGGGGTGAAGAGGTGATGTATGCTGGAAGAATAAAACTGTATAGGGGTACAATTGAAACACAATAAGCCAAATATATTGGGGGTGGCAAGGGAGAAATTTATTCTGGTTATGTAAAAAAGGTGTAATTTGCTTTTGAAGGCAGCCTTAAGAAATAAGACAGTTTGTTGCATTTTCTTCAGGCAGCTCTGCAGGTAAACATTGAATGAAACTCATCCTCAAAGTCCTCCATGTTTAACTTCACTTTGCTCCATTTAAATTAATCATAAGTGCATATAAAGAGGTGGCTCACATTCATTTTCTTGGGATGTAATCTGGCAAGCATAACGAAAGCAGACCTCTTTTTCCCAGCACATAAATGTTATTTCATACAGTTCCTTTTATTTTTGTTCAAATGTGTCTAGTTAAAAGACTAGTTTTGCCGCCATCCTTTGCTCCCAAATAAAAAGCTAAATAAAAGTTAGTCATAGTCTGTGAGAATAGGATGACGAAATGAATTAAAGAACTGCGACAAGTTGATGTTAAACCCGTTGCCTGGAACAAACTGTACTTATATGAAGTCTTTCCTTCAGACTCTAGATTTTTCTCTTTTAGAGACAACAATTGTATCATGGTCAAAAATATTATTTGCTTTTCACAAAGTAATACTATTAAAATTTGAGTTAATTTTATTTGAAGAAGAGGTGGTATTTTTCATGCTTTATATGCAGGAAAAAACCCATGTTGAAAAAATATACCAAGAATGTCGTTGTTAGTCCATGCACATATTTTCATTTGCAGACAAAATCTATTTCTAAAAATCCATTTCTGAAAATTGAAGAATTTCTGGTCTAAAGACTGGAGAGTATTCTATTCCAGCAATGTTTAATTTTTATTATTGGGTAAAAATAATTATGTTTTGGAGTTTTCTGAAATTACTTTTTAACTGTTTCAAACATAAATTTTGAGATCAGAATTATCACAATTTGATATTCTCTTATTCATATTAATCTTGTAACAAAAATTAGAAATATCTCTCATCTGAAAGAAAATATGGGGAAAAAAGACCCAGTTCAAGTTCCAGTCCTATCCTATTGCTTTCTCATTTTTATTGAATATTGACATCTGAAAGAGGTAGCCGTTTTCTTGCCTAATTTCAAATATTGATTCTAGTATCCCAATTGTGAAAAATGAGCAAATGCTGTCTGCCAGATGGGAATACTGAGACAGAAAAGTGAGGTAACACTGAGTTAATGTTTGTGTTGCTCTGCAGTGAGTGACTGCCCAGACATCCTTCTAATACTGCTGTGGCTGCTCAGGTCAGACACTCCTGCTGTGAAGGATCGTGACTGACAGAAAAATAAAAAGTGAGGGGTATACTCTGCATTCTGTGAGTGCAATGGGGATGAAAATTCTTAGGGAAAATACCATGAGACTGCAAAAGGAATATGATCAAGGAGGTGTGCTATTCTAAATCTTAAAAAGAAAATTAATTTTTAAAGGAATGACAGAAGGTGGACTTAGCCAAGAACAGGTCATTCGGGTTGTCAAAATGTCACTTTGCTTCTTTTGTTTAGGGACTAAGTGTTTGAATGTCACTTTTTCAGCCACTTAGACTCTATAGCAACTCAGTTAAAGTTTCAGTGTCATGAAATTTGCCTTCACTGAGAAGAAACAATGAGAATTCAGCAACCTGCAGCTTCATCTTACCTTTTTCCACTGCTCGAGGCCTGGAAATAGCCCAGTTACATGCCCAGGCTACACCTCTTCAATCAGAGAAGGATCTATAAAGTTGATGAGATTTGGAAATCTTTCAGAAAATGAAGTTGCACTGCACAGTGCTTACTGGGTCAGAGCCGTTTTATCAAAGATGGTTCTTCTAATATGTGTTATCAGATGCCTAAGGGTAGTGGCAGTCATTCCTTTTCTGTATCCCTCATTGACATTTTGTCTTTGAGATTAAAAAGTACATGCTACAGAACTGGTTGGAAAACAGATATTCCATACAATTAAAACAAAAATACATTTCCTGAAGTAATTTTTGTCCCAAGTCAGAATTCAAAGCTAAAATAACAACATTTTTAAATGAATAAAAGCTCTGACAAAATTTAGAATTTGGTCAAAATAAACTGCTTGACAGGGTTATATTAAGAGTTGATAAAAGATAATTTGATAAATCAAATGGGATCTTTGTTCTAAACTGTGCTCACTTTTAATTGCTTTTCACAGACAATAGTGTTCCTTAACAGTTTTTGCAAAAGGTGTTTTATTCAAGAAAGAGCTGGAAGTTTCCCTTACATCCCATTTTATTTAGCATGTGTCTTATATCACCAATCCTGTACACAAATTACACAGTTTTGGATACATTGAAATGCATCCAAAATTGATCCAATAGTAAAGGAGAGGATGATAAACAAGGTCCCATTATTCATTATTTGTAAATATTTGTGGTACTTCTGAATCTGTGTTCCTTATTCTTCAAACCATATTTTTTTCTTTTTTCATGTATGTTATCTAGTGGCAGGAATTTTAGATCATTAATTTGTTAAGTAATTTTTCATAGATTTTAAGGTCAAAACTAAATTTTGATATCTGAAAAAAACCACAAACCACCAAACCCAAAAAATTTCCAAAACATTGTTTCATATTCATTGAAATAGATTCTCTTATTGAGAATTCAGGGGTGATCAGAACACTGTTGAGATGGGTGCCAGGAACAAGGGGAGAGAGAAAGATAGAAAGAAAATATCCAACACCATTGGAAGGACTAGGATGAGAACACACTTTTCTGAGTGCTTGTTTAAGGCCACAGGTAGGAAAAGAATTTACAAGAAACTAGGATTTAATTTCCTACAGAAACAAGGGAAAAAGAGGATGTCCTGCACTTGTCAGTATCTTAATGCATAAAAACCATATCGTAGGCAGCTTAATAGTGCAGGAATTAAATCAATGATGCTTCAAAATGTGAAACTTCCTGTGCATTTAAGGAGCAGAATAGATACATTGGTCCATACATGAAGAACCTTTCCTGTGCCTTTAAGAGCTAATTTGTGATTTCTTTGAAAGCTAAGAAAGGGCAAAGGGCTTGTGCTGGATCTTTTAAACTTTTCTGCCTTCCCTAAGGCAGTTCTGACTAGCTGATCCTTGAATCATGCAGGAGGCAGTGATCTTGGAAGTGAGCCAAAAATTATAGATTTACTTTAATTTACTTTGAAAGCCCCTGGAGAGAGAATAATGTTTCATCCATCTTACTAAAATCTGATTGCAGGCTCATGATATGGAGGCAGCCCATGCTGTAATGCATGGTGTTTATATCATTATATTGTATGTGTATACATTAAAGGAGTGATTGGGAAGGTTGTTAACAGAACAGTTGCCATCTACCTTGGCAACTGAATTTGCAGACAATATTCTTCATAAATCACTGCCTTGTTTTTAAATGAACATAATGTAACCCATAATTCTGAATATACTGACTGAAAAATAATGCATTTAAGATTTCCTTTAACTGAGGGGTTTGATCTTTCTTTCTGGAAGTCTGACAACATTTATGGCTGGCTAGATACATGGTGCAGGTGATATATGTGAAAGCCTCCATATAAAATCAATTACATTGTCAAAGGGCAAACAAACATTGTATGGGGAATAGCTTTTCTCAAAGTGCAATATATACTTGAAGAATTGCAAAGATAATATCTGGGGTGGATGGTAAACCATCACACTGAATGAGTCCCATGGCCAAAATCCAACCTAACTCTTCAGAACAGTGGAAGTATGAGGAAAATTCCTCCACAGACTGTTCCTCAGTTTGTTGTGATCTAGTCAGATGCTTCCTATTTGTCTTTAACTAGGATTACATGTTTTATTTGTACCTTTTCTTCTTGAGTTAGATTTCTTCTAACTTTCTAGTTGATATTACATGGGGTAGGAGGAAGAATAGAGGAAGTACTGCCAAAACAAAGGTGCAAAATCATAGTGAGGGGACTGTGCTAAGGATCTAGGAAATTTCCTTACGTCAGTGAAGATAGCTACAGCAGGCAATTCAGTTGTCCAAGACTGAGATTCTGGAGTGTATAAGGTGAGTTTATATATAAACTATGGTTGATCACACATGGCAGAATCACAGAACATCTCCACCCTTCCCTGATTTGAATTTATAGAAATCTGTTCTCCATATCTTATCTCTGCTGTGTAGGATAGGTAATGAAATAACAGCTAGTTATTTGTGGTTATCACTCAGGCTAAAACATATTGTTTATGAGGATACACACAGAGCATCTTCACCTAAGGACCTCATGTAGACACAGAGTTGATTTCACTATCAGGTAGTCTGTTCAGACTGTGAATTATTCATATTCAAATGAAATTATCAGCTGTTTTCTCCAACCTGTAGCCCTTTATTATGATAAATTCTTCCTGGAGAAAAGCTTCTCTTCCCAGGCATTGTTCTAATCTTTATTTTGGTGAAACCAAAGAGCTTTAGTTCTCCTGTCACTTCTGTAAAGTGACTTTTCCAGATGATGAGCTTTTTCTACAGTCCTTGCATGAATCTTTCCAGTTTTGTCAAATTAATTTTTAAAAGCATGTAAAAAAAGCATACCCTTTTTTTAGGGAAATCGGTATTCCATTTTCTTTTTTACCTATTGCACTTGAAGAATCCAACACCATCTCCAGTTCATCTTGTCTCCATCAGGTTGCTTCGAATATGGTTCTTGTAAACAAGAGAAGTGAGCAGTCAGGAAGGATGTGGACATGCTCTTGGGGATGTTCCTTAACTTGCAGAAAAAAATTTCAGTGTCTGGGATCTGAGAGTACTGCTGAACAGGCAGCAGAGATGCATCCTGACAGCAAATGAGTGAAGCTATATTTAAGCATGAAAAAGGAGCAAAAGCTCCTTTCCCATTCCAAACTTTGGAAGTTTGGAATGGGATCTTATTTCTTTGTTGATGGAGAAATAGCAGTGAATGTCAGCTCCTTTCCCATTTCCATAATGGCTTTATATTTTAGAGAATTTTATCATAGGTTTCCAGAGGAAGTCCAGGGAGGAATATAAGTACAAAACTTCTGGGTGCTACTCATTTGGTTTTATGAGTAGAACAGAACTTCAGATTGCATTTGATAGGTAAGTAGTTTTTCCTTTTTCTTCCATCTTTACCACACAAAAATACAGGACTCAAATCCTTTTCACATTAATAGAATCTTTCAAAAAGATTAGGATATGTGCCCAAAATATGTGCCAAAAGAACTGTGAGAGAGTACATATTATCTTTTGAATATAAGCTTTTCATACATCTTCAATCATGGTTATATATAAAAATGGTTTCTTTGGTTTGTTTATTCCGACAGCACTGTGGGATGTGAAGTTACCTTGCTCATTTTTATGTATATGCAAAAAGACAAGCAATTTGTCTGACCTATTTCTTTTCCTAAAGGGAAAGTATGAGACAAACTCAAATTTAAGGGGTCTAAAAAAATGTTAAATTTGGATCAGATGCTCTCCCTGGCTTAAATATCTGCCATGAAAGCCCACTGTACAGGGCATTTCAATGCTCAGCTTCTTATTTTGGCACGTTCATGCCTCCTGAAAAGAAAGGGATATGTAGACGGTCTATGTCTCACTGTGTATGAAGCTGAAGATTTTGTTCACTAAATGAACAGAATTTCTACAGAGGATTTTTTTTTTTAATCTAAAGGTATTTATGCAAAGCATATCTGTCATCACACTTCAGTTGTTCAGAATAAAACATCTGGTGCAGTATTCATTCAGAGATCTCAACCTTATGGGTTTTGCATAGAAGACAAACTGCTGAAATGACTGGGACAGGCTAGGAGTGTAGCATCTTCTGGTAAGCTACCTTAGATTCAACTGAGCTGTGTAAGCTTTATAGTTATAACAACATCCTGCCATGGAGTTTTATTGAGAAGTTAGTGCTACTTGACCTGTGGGCTCACTAATTGCCCATTTCCTCCAGCTTGTGGAGGAGTGACATGCAAATAGGTCAGGCACAGGAGACAAAGTGCTGAGAAGAGCCTTAGTCACTCTTAGTCAGATATGCCCATGTCAGGCTATGGCGAAGCCTCTCCAATTGCATGTTCATCACACTCAGCCATATTAGGAGAGGGAAGGCCGTTGTGTCCTCTACTCTGTGCTGTGGACCTGCCTTCGCTGCTTGATTAACTTGTGTTTCTGTGGGTGGAAACACAGGACTCTCTCTTATAGCCCCCTTCAAGAGTGGCAGTCAAATCAAATCACCCAAACCAGAAAAGCCAGCCTGAGAGTACAGGCCATGCAGAGCAAGACACTGGAGTGGCTACTGGAGAAGGGAGTTTGTGATGGTTTATGTGGAAGAGAGAGAGCCAGTTGTGTGCTCTTCTGGACTACCTGTGTGTCCCTGATGAAACTGTAGATATCATGCCAATGTCTTATGATGGAGAGACTGGTTCAAATACACATTTGGGCTGTACCCAGTATGCAGTATTGTGCTCAAGCTCATTAGTCCATTGGGAAGTCTGGCATGGGGCACGACACTCTGGAGCTGAGCATCTCAAAACAACAGGCTGGATCAGAGCTGCTTTGGGTGTGCCTGTAGTCCCATCTGCAGCCTGGTGGGGACATGCCTTCAGCCATCTGCAAGGGGCCTGCTTAATGATTTTATAATGGTTTGGCGTTTTGTAGGCTGAGCATTGGCACACATGGGTGTCTTTGAAGCATTTATTCCAAACACCCACATTTCAAGTGTGTGATAGAAGTGTTGTGAGGAGCAATACTTTGGAGAGAAGGGACAATCAGACACTACTTGCAATGTGGGGCAGAGAAACTCATGGACATGTAGTTTGAATACGTTTCTGTTACCAAACACACAGGGATTGTGCCCTTAGAGAAGGTGCTTAGAGAAGGTGCTCTGAAACATTGAGAAAAAGTGTCTTGATTGACATAGCTCCCCTAGAAAAAAGGAAGAGAACACTAGAAACATGGGAAAATGAAACCTGTAAGGCCGGTTCCTATTTCCTATTTCTCTTTTACACAACAGCTTTATCTGATTCTGTTTTTTTTCTCCTCTCGAACAGTTGGTAGAGCGGGTGTTACATTCAACACCTCTGTGTGACAAATCTCAGCCTATAAAATACTGACATATTACATTTCATTAACCATATGGGACCTAATTATACTGCCAGCTAAAATACAGGTGCAAGTCCTAAAGGACCTGTTTGCTGTACGTACATGAGCCCTACAGAATTTTAAAGTATGTCTTCCTACACAAATCAGAGAGTTCATTTGACATTTGCAATATGGATGGCTTTATTGAGCTGTATAGAACCTAAGTTTTAATATTTAGCTGAAATAAAAGATAAGTTTTTGTTCACAAGATTGAAGGGTTTGGAGGAGAAGAGGCAGTATCTTTGTGTACTAAAAAAATTTAAAATTGTCAGAGTCTTCCCAGGAAGTAGTATTTCAGCATTTTGCAGTCATGTCCATAAAGAAAACTGGCCAAAGGTAGACAGATTCCTTAAAACAGCAGAGTGTTGACATCCTCTGTCTACAGACAACCTGGAACAAAGTGGCCCAGATTTGGCAGTGCTCTCCCTGTCCTGTCTGTCCTGCTGAGATGCTGGCTCAAAGACATGAGCACAACGTAATGCCACTTGCAGCTATTTCATTACAGATTATCTTATCCGGTGGGCTGTGGAAGGGCAGGAATGAAGTCTGTTCAGGTAGGATATGAGTGCTAAGAGGGCTCTTAGCAAGAGGAAGAAGAATATCAAAGGTCTAGGTGAAGGAGAAACACAGGAGTACAGGATTAAGAAAAACAAATCGCAGAAGTAGCAATGGTGCTTAAGATGAATTGCTTCACTGAGAGAATTTCTAGACATCAGTACTTATTATACCCTAGTTCCTATTCAGAAAATGCCATCTACAAGCCCTGAAATGCTTAATGAATTTAATATAATTCTATTACTAGGAAAACAAAGGCCTGAAAGCTGGCATACTATACTGCAGGACAATCATGGCGCCTATCTTTTTTCTCAGACCTCTATTCTACATTGAATTGGGCTCTTTCATAGTTGATGGTCATGACCTGTTACTCTACAGGAGGTCCCACATTGGGTCCTTCAACTGTTGTATGTGTAACACAAGGCCTGAAGTTGTTCTTCATACCAGAAGTGAAAATGCAGTGATGTGCTCTCAGTATTTCTGAAGACACAGTTAAATTTCAAGCTAAAGCAAACTATGGAATACAGCAGTATTCCAATAACTCAGAACGGTGTTTGCATTTATAAGCAGTTGATTTGTCCTAAATATGTCAAGTAGGAATGACTGAATTTTTCTTTATAAAATGACTCTTCAAATCAATCATGTTAATACCTTCTCATAAGCTTATGGCTTCTCTCTGGCAAGATGTGTCATTTTGATATGAACATGGAAGAGGTGCTACTTGCTTCATTGCACAAGCAAGAAATTAGTAATTACTTCACAGTTTTGTAGAGGTGTTTGTAAAAAATCATACTTATAACTATGATAATATTTGAGAGATTTTTGTGTGCATTTGTTCTCTACAAATTAGTGCGAAAACATGTCTTTATAACGTTTTCCTTATATTTTTTCTGTGGAAAACAGATAAACATTTTATAGTGAAATGAGAGGATTTTTTTTTAATGGAAAATGTTTTTCAAAATAGCAAGAATGGGTGTTTGTACATTTTCTTTTTCTGTTGGTGGAATTTGCTGTAGTCTTATCACCTACTGCCCACTGTTGTGGACATCCATAGGTGAGACATAATATGTCCAATGGCTATTTGTACTGTCCTCCAAAAATAGCAACAGTGAATTTGCAGTAAAACTATATTGTTAATCTGCATCGATATGTGAGAAGATGTTCTGACTTCAAAGATCAGCATTTTGCCATGCATGCAAAGTTTATTGAATAAATAATTAGACTGATTGCTTTGGGTTTAAATATAATTTAAAAAGTATTTGGGGCACCATACCAAGTAATTACATATCTCAGAGGCACAGGGAGTTGGTCAGATTGTGAAGATGTTCTATTTGTGATGTTCTATTTGTGAAGATGATCTATTTAAGGACTTTGCTTGAAATGTGCTATGTATACAATATATTATTCTAAGGTCCACAATGAGGTTATTGACCCAGTATAATCTTTGCAACTGAAAAGTCTACAAAAAGTTACCAAGAGACACTTTCTGATGAGAAAGATCTTATGCTAAGAAAGGATATTTACTACACTCTTTCTAATCACATACTGCTTAAAGTTATGAGCAGTTTACAAACAATCAAGAATTGTTTACCAATTACTTATGAACTATATATTAGCTAGATATCTAACATTTCTGATGGAAAGTTAGTAGTAGCAAAACACCCAGTCCTGAAGTCGAAAAAGTATCAGGCAGAGTTACCAGGCGTATCTGTGAATAAAAGAGCTGTGGAAAAAGCACCCCTTGGGTCTTCAGACTAATTTTCAGTCTGAGCTTCATTGTCTTGACTCAGTGCTGCGCTTATATGCTGTCCTCTCCTGCCAATTTGTGAACACATGCATTGCCAGTTTGTTCAACAGGAACATGAAGAGTTCTTTCACAGTCAAGAATTGGGTATTTTTCCTACACCTCTGTAGGTTTTTTTTTCCTACGCCTCTGTCTTTCCTGTGATTCTGCTGTCTATTTACTTGCTCTGAAAGTTTATCCCCTCTCTTGTTATACATTTGAAAAGCATCTAGCATCCAGGTATGATCACCTCAGCTGGTGCTCATATACATCATGATAAGTCATTTGCTAAAAGAATTACCATTCCCAAATAGTAGCACTTGCAGTCATGACTCACTTTACTGTTAGAGACTGAGTCCTTTCCTTTTATCAACATTTTTATTTCTGTAGTCCAGAGAGTGCAATAGAATTGACTAAAAATGATGGCAGTTTCAATCCATCACGTACTCTGCAGGGCTCTGGTTCAGCAAGTGCTCTGAACTCTTTTGCTATTTTTACTCTGAACAAGTGAGCTGTCTAAGAAGCAGCAAATCATAAAGCATCCTTTTATGATAGAAAATAGACTTCTCATTCTATATTTGACAAAATTTTAATATTGTCTGTTAGAACAAGAACGAGAACTGGAACTGTTCCTGCTGATGAAGGAATTGCCTGCTTGCCTTAATTACAGGTTTCGTCAAGGACTCTTATTGTGTGTGGAAATCAGTTTATTCATTTTCCTCCCTGCAATACTTTTCTCTGAGCAAAACCACTTGACTCTTTGGTCTTGATTGAAGAAGAAACAGGTATATTATTGTAAATTCTGTAAAACCAGCAACTTGGAATTCCAGTTCTGATGTCAACACCTTATGTTTCTTGTATTTCTGAGAGTAATTGAAGACTTTTTGAAATAGATTAACCTGCAGTTGTTTGGAACAGGAAATTGAATCTCCTTGAGCATGTGAATATCAGAAAAAAGAAAAAAGACCAATAGCTGTGCTTAGGCACTGCACTTCCTAACTGTTAACTCATCCCTTGCTTCAGTTATGGACTATTGCAATGACCCCTATACAAAGCAAAGCTGCTGCAATGAAGGCTGGAGCTAAGCAGTGCATGCAGAATAAATTATGACACTTGTCCTTGTTCTGTCCATTCTCCCATTGTGCAGAAGCCCCTGTGTAAACATAAAAAACCAGCATTCTTCTTGGGATCTTTACAGGAGTAAATGTCATGGAAATCTGATTTTTCAGTTGCTGTACGTGAAGAATCTCAATTTGCTTTTTCTTGAAAAGCTGGTTAAATCTGATCATACCAGACCTGCATATTTTGAATACTTTGTGATTAATGCTGTCTCCAACTGTGCCTGGAAATTATTTGGGACCGTTCAGGCAAAATGATTCCAGGGACTATTATAGCAATTTAATATTGTAGAAAATCATGTTTCGCTGATAGTGGATGTTCTCTGATGATGAATATACCAGTATAAATGTTACCTTTTTTTCTTGATAAATACCTTTCTTAACCTGCAGGAATATATTAAACAAAGCAGTTATCAGTAGAAGTGCAAACACAGGGTGTTTTTTATTTCTTTTGAATCTTTACATACTCCTTTTTGCTTTTCAAGGATCTTAATTTCTTTTCAGCTCTCTACAGCTTGTTGAGATATTTAGTAGCTGAAAATATATTATTATTAAATGTGCTTTGTTTTATTGAAATGAATAATGAGTCTCTAAAAATGCTGTGAGCTTACTCAGTTTTAATTAAATGAATATATTTTGTATAAACACTATCTTTTATTAGAAGAGGGCTCATTTCAGAGGAAAAGGTGTTTGAGAAATTAAGAAAGAGAATGAATTATATAAATTAGACTACTCAGGATCAAACAGTTTAATACAAAAAAGAGGCAGTAGCAAAAATGGTGATTATGATTCTATGGTTCTGGCTTTCTTATGCCAGTTAATGGTATCTACTGGAATGGGATCTACTGGTAATGGATTTTCCTACTGGGAATGGAGGGAGGAGCTATGAAACCCTTAAGGAATTTTATTTAGATAATGTATCATGAATATCCAAAATAATAATGAAGTAAAAATTTTAAAAGTCAAGATGAATTGAGTCTCAAAAAGTAAATAAAACCAGATAGCTAAATTCTGCTGTCTGCAAAGTTGCGAGGAAGAACAAGTACAGATTGAGTCAACATTAGAAGTAATTCAATCTTGGTCCTAGGCCAGAACAAACATTTCTTGGCATAAAAGATTACTCTCTTTCATTTTTTTCAAGCTGCTAACTAAATTGTCCCAAAGACCCTGTTCACACAATGCAGAGTCACTTCTGAGGGGTGATTCAACCCTCCATTTCATTCAACTCTTCATCAGTGATTACTGCCTTCCTAACTCAGGTACTTTAGATAAATATTTAAAATTATGTGTGCTGAATAACAGACTTAAAAAAGATGAAGACTTTAGAATATGAAGGCAAAGGCAAATCAATTGGCAGGAAGGATAATATGGAAATGAGTGCAACTGAAGTGGAAGAACAACTCTTCAGTGAAATTAAAGGCAGTGTCAGATAATTGTGGTCCCAAAGGATTAAGACTTGTTATTTGAAAAATCATAAATCTGGCAGCAGGATTTTATCTAGAGGAACTTTTAGGCCATTTTTGGGTGGAATTACAGAACACATTATTTCAGGAGTGGCACTGTAATACTGGAGAATAACATGGACAATGGATATGATTTAGTGCATGTTTGTGGGAGTGAAACGACTTCATTATCCACAGATCATGTTTTTGTAGTATGTTCGCTTTCAAGAAAAAAATTTGAAGAGAAGTGTATGGAAGCAAATGTAAGATCCCAGATATGTGTCACCCTTTTTTCAAGGGATCATTTATTTTAATAGCTTTCTCTATAAAGGGAGAAAATATAGTTTAGATGTCCTCTGTTAAGGCTTGTTAAATGCTGATATAGTGCTACAGAGAAAATTAGGGTTAAGGTTTGGGTTTCATCATAACTAGAAACTACCAGAGTTTGAGATGGACAGAAAAGTGGGTGAAATTGTCAGCAGTCTTCAGTGATCAGCACTGGGGTTAGTTTCATGTAATGATATAATTTGTAACTGATGTAATATGATCAGCTTAGTCCCTGGGGTTTTCTAATGATGTAAAAGAATATTAACCAGCAGAAAGGTAAAGAAGAGCAATTGTACAAGAAGAATTGGGTGATTTTGGAGACTAGGCTAAAAGAAATTGCACCAGGCACTTAAAATCTTTTCTGTCTTTAGGTATCTAACCTAAATAGTCTAACCAGGACCACAGTCATCCTAAGCTCTGTCTGTGTATCAGCAAGAAATTCTGAAACTTGCCAGGGGAGGTTCAAATTTTTAAGTGACTTCCAGATGATTTCTGAGGTGTGCCATGATCTCTATTGACTAAGTGTGAAGCCCAGTGTGATGAAGTTTCTGTCTTGCCTTCCACAAATACTCCTTTTTTTCCTCACTGATTAGTGTTCATTTCTGTTGTTTCCCAGGACCTCAGCACTTAGGGAGAGAGGGTGCAGGAGAAAAGAGAAGCCAGTATGATGTAGGTATGAAAGAGGCAAATGAAATCTTGGAGTGGTATTTTCAGAAAAATAGATTATTTGTCCTGATGTACAGGATTTTGTAAATTATCATCTAACTGTTGAAGTCTGGCAGTCATTAATATCTGGGGAAGAGAGAATCAAAGTGGGGACAGCTGCAGAGGAGAGTTATTAGGGCAATCTGAAGAGTCCTTCATGAAACCAGTGCCTTAAAGATTTGTCTTTATTTAGTGCATGAAAATGAAGCTTTAATAATACAATTAATGTTTTTAAATACAGCACATTGAATGGTTACTATGTCTAAAAGAAAAATGTTAATAAATCTAAACTGAGTATAAGAAGGATTTCCAGATCTCAGATGAATGTGGCCTAGAATAACCCCATAATGGATAAACTTTTTGTTCAGACTGCAGCTGATTTTGAGTTACAGTGCATGCCTGATCTTCAATGGTATTTCTATATGTATTTCGAAAGAATAATCTGCATGAAGGTGTATCTGAAATTATACACCCAGAATATTTAAAAGCAACATCTAGGAGAAGAAAATGTATATGAAAAGATTGGCAGTTATTCTTGATGAAGGCAGTAATACAATGAATTTTCAGATTACCCTATTTTTACTTCCATGAGAAAGAACAGTCATTAATGATGATTGAAATGGCCTGAGCTACATGGCTGTGAGTGGGAGAAGAGCAGATATTTGTAAACTGGATAAAAATCCTGATAAATGAAACTGAATTTGTAAAGCCTGATGTTAAAACTGTACCATTAGTTAAAGAAACTGATAGCTATGCCGTGTTCAAGATAGATAAGGAGGCCAGAATAAAATGGCCCACTATTCAATAAAGAGGTAATTCCTCTTAAACAGAGGTAATTTGTGTGTCTTGTTCTTCATTCTCCTGTCCCCTTCTCTTTCTATACTCCAGTGTGCAATAACAAAAGAAAGGATTGAAGGGAATGTAGTTTTGTGCATAGGAGGAACCTAAAAATTCTAAAGGAATAATTTAATAGATTTTGGGCTGCCTGGTATCCTTATTACAGATCAGAGGGGAAATAAATTGATCAATGAAGTTTTCTCAGTATAGGAAAAGGAAGGAAGTGTCGGAAGTGTCGGANATCCACATACCTGAGTTATATCTCAGTGTATTCCTAATGTTAGGACAGAGACTGGATTTTTTTTTGCATATGACGCAGAATCCTTGAAGGCTGGCTCTGGTCTGGAGTAACCTCATAGCTGGATGTTCTCTTATTCAGATGGGATCACAAGTGTTAACAAGGGGAAGTATTGTTGCCTTTGGGGATTTTAACAAGAGGATGGTACATCTTGCAACAAGTTTCCCAGATGGGTCGTAAAATCTACATTCTTGGAAGTACTCAAATCTGGAAAAGGTCCTGAGCAACCTGATTTAAGTTGCTCCTTTCTGGAACAAGGGGTTGGACCAGAGGACCTCCAGATGCTCCTTCCAACTTCATTTATTCTCTGGTTTAACTGTTATGTGCAGAAAAAGCAAGGAGATATACATTATATTGAATTTTGATTTATCTTAATCTTATTCTTCTCCTAATTTAGTATTTTAGGGATCATAATAGTCTCTCAAAAGTCTTATGAGACAGACTGTGATCCCTTGTTTTGCGGGAGAGAGGGATACAGGATGAGAGTATCCTAAATACAGGATGAAGATATCCTAAACCTTGATATTCCTGCCCTAATAAGATATTGTAAACAAGATATTCCTAAACCTTGCTTTTGAAGTAAGACTTCTGAATCCTGAATGAAGGCTGAGTCAGCTTTTGTTTCATGAATGGGATATAACTAATAGAAACCAGAGGCAGGTGGGATACAGATCTCACTGAAAATCTGTGGGATAGGAATGGGCATCTCTTACGGATCTGGGCCAAACTGGCGTGGGGCTGTGGGTCCTGTACCCTTCCCACTAAACTATGTCTGAATAAATTTGGTCAGATATGAACTTTCTGCAGCAGATACAGAAAACTCTCCTCACAATATACTCTGGGCATCCTGAGGAAGGTAGGTGGAGGAAAATGAAATCTATGTTCCATATATCTTGTCAAGAAATACAACATGTTCCCTTAGATCTGAGCACGTGAATATAAACAGTGCTGAGATTTGTAGGCCTGTGGTATCTCTCCTAGGTATAAAACAATAGTTTTATAAAGCTAAAAAGAGCTTCAAGATGGGAGGTAGGCATATTGGCTATGGGTTGGTATGTGATGCTGGGTTGGTATGTGATGCCAATCTGTTGCTAAGTGTTATTTTTTTAATTAACCTTTTATTATCTTCTGTAACACTGGAAATTAAAGTTGAAGAAAAAAAAAAAACCACCAACTTTTACTTTTAACTGTTAATTTTTAAATAAATTTGTGTTATGAGAATCTGACTTAGGTTGTGTGTTTACAAACACTAACTAAACTGGAGCAGAGTGGGATTGTTCCATTCTGACCTTCTCAGGAGAACAAAATAGAGTTTATATGGACGCTGCAGTAGGACTAAAGAGTTTTCTTATCTGGACCGCTTTATATCCATTTGGAAATCTGTGTGTCTGCATTCACATTTACAAGTAATTGGTCCCTATTACTGTGGGGAGTGACTGCATGGTCACTCAGGGTGACCTATTCCTAGTGACTATTCCTCGGTGACACAATTATCACTGCTTGTACTGGGAGCTGTACTGAAGTTTTCTGCCACCCTTGTTAATGCTGCAATGATTCAATGCTAGTGATTTTTTTTTTCCTTGACAAATTCAGCCAGACAATAGGCAGTACTTCACTGTGTCAAAAGATCACAGTGGATCTAAGTGGATTCTGTATTAAGATATTAAGTGGATTCTACCTTGAATAACTGACATTCACAGACAAACAAAGATGTTTTTGGAATTATCTATGATGAGTAGATTTAAACAATCCAGTATGCTAATTGACTTTTATGAGTAATAAGTGGGGCAGATCTTTTTCATTGGTCCCACATACCTACATGTTTATAAATAAATACACACATATCTCTCACATGAAATGATTAGGGTTTATTCCAAAGCTCAGAGAAACTGCATGGGACTATTATAGCCAAATGCAAATATGCAAAAGAAGGTAAATGTTCATAGGGAAAAGGAAGGAGGTAGAGCAGAGTAAGTAATGATCAGTGTTTTGTTTGTTTTTCCTGTCCCTCATCTGCACTTACTGCCCACTTTTCCAAATGTAAGGGCAGAATTTCCTCTTTCCTAGGTTACCCCCTGCCTGTCAAACAGGTAGCATAATGTCAAATTTTTACCCATCCATGAGCAGAGCCAAATGAATGATATAGAGAATATTTTAATGACTGATTTCTGTGTATTGCTGACGATATGGTTCCTTTACCTACTCACCCTAAGACAGGCTTGTGTATTTGAGTTTCCACGTCGCTCCACAGATTTAAATGCCAGAAGAAGCCCATCTGCTCAGACACTCAGACCTTTTGCATAACACAGGTCATGAGATTTTACCCAGTAAATCAAGCTGTGGAAAAAAATCATCCCCTCCTTTAATTTAAGTGTTATCAAGCCCATGAGCTTGTGACTAAACCTGTGTATATCTAATGGAAAGACATTTGGTCTAAATTTAAGGCCTCCAAGAGATGATTAATCAGATACATCCTTTAATTATGTTGCAATGTTTAATTACTCTTGCTGTTAAAAGTTGTCTTGCTTCCAATCTGAATGTGTCTGTCTCCATGGAGACTTTCTTCTGTGGGAAGAATAGGGTGCCATGACCTCTCTCTTCATAGAGGTTTCCATTTGTCGCCTTTTTTTGTAGATTGTCTTAATCTTAGGCTACAATCATCCCAACTGATGGATATGTCCTGATAGCTTGGTGTAAATACAGTTCTCCTTTAATCAAGGCAAAATAAGTGCTTTAGATTTACATGAGTATGAGGCATACCAAAGTCTGCCTCTCACAGTTCACATGCTGCTCTTAATAGCTAGAAGAAATCATTATCTGTAAAATGTGCCTCGATTTGGCTTCTCCTGAGCAAACTTAATCAAAGTTTCAAGTTTTGATTTCCATTCAACTTGGCTCTCAGCCTCAGGGAGGTGAGGTGTTCTTGCCAATATCACAGATTTCACCTTCATAAAGACATATTGAAAAAGAAATTATCTCTCTCAGGGGCTTGCCTTTTACTGATACCAGCCTGATTTTATCACGCTGTGCTGTCAATTGGATCAATTACTCGTTGGTCAGTACTTAGGGCTTGAGGTACCTGATGAAAATAGCAATTGACTCCCTTATTTTAATAATTAATTTTCTGCAGGTGATTTTTTTCTATAAATTACTTCAGGTTTTGAAATCTGGGTTTCTGAGCCACAGACTACTCAAGGTAGTCCTTGATATATTTCTGCCTTCTCTTCTGTTGTCAGCATCTCCTAAACACAAACTCACATTCTGTTCAGGCCTAAGCCGGTTATTTTATGTAATCCAGCATTTGGGAGCTTTGACATATGTCTGTCTCTGACTAAGCTTGACTGAAACAATCATATTTGGCTACACATATTTTTCTTCTTGATAAAACCTGTTTCAAATACTAGAATAATAGTCAGTGATTTAAAAATGTTATTTTATTGACATGGCATACACTAGATGGAATTGGCTAGTGACAGAGATGCACAGAAACACTGTACTTTGCATTTACTCTTATCCAAATATCATCCACTGTCCACATGAGAGGGCTTTAAAATAAGCAGCATACTGTTTACTGGGTCCTCTGCTGGAAAGGGTGTGAAATTGTTTTCATTTATTATGTTTTTCAGATTCCGTGCTTTCTCTCCATGCAGATGAGGGCTTTAAAACTACCTCACATAGACAACATCCAGGGAATTTGTAAATTTAAAAGGGTGGAGAGTCTAGGCTGATTTCCACTGACTCTGCTTACATAGCAGCTTAATTCACTAATGATTTCAAAACCATTGACTAAGACATTATACCTTTGTAATAACCCAGTCTGCAAACTGGGTCTAGCACAGCAGTTTAAAAAATCTGGTTCTAATAAGATGTCTAGAGAAACAGAAATAGCCTCACAGCTTGTCCATAAAATTCTATTTCCCCCAGATTGTCATGTGTGATAGCGTCTCTCAGAGCTCATGTTTCAAAGGGATCTTGCCCCTGGATAATTTGTACCTTTATTGGTCTTTCTATAGCTTCTAAGGGATAGAAATAACCTGATACCAAGGTGTACTCAGCCACAGCCTGCATGCAAAGACAGGGGTGGAGAGGTATGGAAAGTGGTGATGAAGCATGCCCTGAAAGAACTGGAAGGATCCCAAAGTTCTTTCTGGCTGTCGGTTCATCAGATAAATCTATATTTTATTTAATACCTTATGCCATTATGACCATTAGTTCTTGTACAGGCATTCAACCTTTATCTTAAACTTGAAAAATTCTTAATGCAATTCTTACATTTTGGAGTGTTTTTCAAGTTTTCCCTGCTCCTGTGTAAGGCTTGAGGAAAGTATGAGCTTTCCATTAACTTTCCCTCAACTTTTCCTCTATCTTTCTAGCTCTGGTTTGGTACCCAAAGTAGTGTCATCTGGTTCCTCTGTACAGGCAAGAGGCTGCACATAGAGTGTTACCAGCAGGTGCTGCTGAACACAGCAGAAAAAGGTTGAGCTCTGCCTCCCTTTCACTTAGTAGAGTGACACCAATTTTTGCTTTGTGAAATTTATTGCAATGTAGCCTCTTTTTGACTTCCACTTTGTATTTTGCCTGAGGTGACTGAAATTATCCAAAAGGTAATTAGAATGGGATTGACAAACATATTGTGTTCTGAAGAAATCGAGCTACAAGTATTAGGAAGTCTTTGTGGTAACACAATAAAAAGTAGGAGTGTTTATTGCTTCCAAAAATCCTCAAAAAACTGAATTTCAAATATATGTGCTTAAGATGGGAAAAATTAAATTCTTTCATAATTTCAGTTCATTTAATTATAGGGTGGCCTTTAAGTCTTAATTGTATTTGTTTTTCTGGTCACTCTTCAATTCTTTAATTGTATTTGTTTTTCTGGTCACTCTTCATATCAAACTTGGGTACCCATGGGACAAATCTTTATGTTCGTAGTCTCTGCATTGAGTCATATAACCCTAATTTAATTATCTGTTATCAGATAAAATTGGTCACAGAAGTAAGATAATAAACATTTTTGTGGCTTTTTATATATTGGGAAATTTCTGTGTCTAAAAAAAAATGCAATGCCAAAAGATTATTTTGTTTCTTAAACAGATCCAAAAAATACATTATTGGGTAAATAATCAATACATAATTGTAATTCATGAAAGTACTTCATAAATTAAAAAACATAAAATTAAAAATACCCTCTTCTAAAAAACAACATTAAAAAAAGGTTACTGCTGGCTTTTTATTACAAATAAAAAGGATCTGGCTAAGTCTTGCAGTGAGGGACATTCTATCACCTCTCTGGGTTTACCTATTCCAATCTTTACTGAGTCTCATAATGAAGTTCGGGTTTTGGGGTTCTTTTATGTATAGAGAAGCAATTTCCCCTGAAGAAGAAAGTTCCTGTTATCTCTTGTCCCATCCCATGGATTGCTGTGCCAAGCTCAGTCTTTTATTCTGTAAAGATGTTTTAGGTGCTGGAAGACAGTGATTTGATCCCCCTCAGCTTTCTCTTCTCGAGGCTGAACAAACCCAGTTCTTTCAACCTTACTTCACATATCAAGTTCTTCAACTTCCAGTCACCTTGGCCCTCCACTGGGTGTGTTCTGATTTCTCACTTTTTCTTGAGCTGCAGGAAACCAACACTGTGTAAGACAAATAAGTTATCTCCAATCTCTGATGTCATCTGTCAAAGCATGGGTTTTCTTTGGACATGAAAATGTCACTTGTGTTTGAACCTAGCGAGGGACAAGATTGATGCGTTTTTCTTTCCTTTTCTCCCTTTTCTCCACTCCTATCTTTCTCTACTTAAATATTTTGCAGTCCATTTTGACTTTTATTTTACATCATACTCTATGAGGACTAGAAAATACTTACAAATCTGAAATTTTACCTTATATCTACTGCTTTACCTTTAGAACTGCTTTTGTTTTATTTAATAAAAACAGAGACGCTTTCCATGCAATTTGTTTCAAGCCTTATTGAACTGGTATTTATCACTTTTTTTTTTTACACTTAATTATATATCTGAGGTATTTTTTAAATTTGTTCAGAGATCAAATATATAATTCGCACAGGAAGTGGTATCATAATGGTCTGATCTTTTTTGGGTTATACATAGTGAGAGCTAAAGCATTTTTCAGACTTCTGGGGTAGAATAGATAAGAATTTTTTTAACAAAATCTTGCCCATTGTGTGCTTGTAAAAATTATTTTCTTGACTTGTCTGTCTGTTCCATAATCCTATTTATAAATATTGTTATTGAAAATAGCAGAAGGCAATAGAAATTAAGTCATGTAAAAAACACCCTACCTGCCATATTACATTTCAGTTATGGCTTACAATATCTCTTCTATTTTAAAATCAAAAAACCTTATTGAATTATTTTACCGTTTGGTGATAGAAGAACCTGTGTTCCCCCTAGCTATTCTTACCATTTCCCAGTAGAAAATATTAGCTTCAATGAGTTTTTCCATGCAAGTTCCTTGCTGTAGATCACTTTTCTGCATTTAAGAATCATAGTTACACCTCTCTTTATTTTGTTTAAGAATTGGCAATATACTTGTCTTTGCAGAAGCAGAATAGATGGCTTGCTTGTTGCTTTTTTCCCCACTTAAATACTGTAGTGAAACAGATGTGAAAAACAGATGAATATTTTTTGCTTGATTTAAGCAGTTGTGTAATCTGGCTGTGTGCTGTGCGAAACAGGCATTTCTCTAGCTGCCCTCTGGACGACCCTGGTTTTGATATGTTCACCCCCTGTTTACTGAATCTGTGGAACAATATTTGATGACGTTTGGATGATGGCAAAGAGAGAATCCCAAAGATAATGTTTTTAAAGGACTTTGTGAGCAAGATGTGCACCCAGAGGTTGGTACTAAAACGGACTGAGAGCTGCCAATCTCCTGTGAAGGCAATCGGCAGGAACAAACAATGCAAATCTCTCTTCTGTACAGCAAGTTCTCAGCACTGACCAAGACTTTGACAAGGCAGAGTTTTCCTATCACTTTTTCAAACACCTACTCACTCCTGTCATGTAGATAAAGCTGACATGTTCAGAAAAATATAATGCAAAAAAGAAAACTACATTTTTCTGAGAATTCAGAAATTTGGGTTAGGTAGAAATTTGAAACATTTCAGACACACTTAAAACTGCTATACTTATATTTAAAAATGGACTATATGCACCCATCCAACTCTCAAGGACCAAAAGCTGCATTTCTTCATGATCCTGTTCGAAAAGACCCAGTACCTTGAATCAGCATGGTGGTTTGGTTCTGACTGCACTGTGGTACACACCAGACTTCTTCCTTAAATAAGGTCAAAACCAAAAAGGGTGTCCTCTGCCAGTACTTGATATGTGAATACAAGACAATTGTCAGCACAGATGCCAGTCCCAGCCGTTTAGCTCAGCTGTTCTTGCTGATAGCTGCCAAGTGGTGTAGTGTAACAACACATAAATCAAGGTTCTGCATATATGAATTAAGTATCGATGAATTAACCATCCTCATGAAGCCCATACTTCAAGATGACATATCCATTTACATTTAAGCAGTGCTTAGAGTTTAGTTGAGGCTTAGACAGATTTTCAGTTTAAAAAACTGTTCATGCTGTCCCAGATTATATGATGTGGACTATTTGGGGTACCCTTGTTAGTGGTCATATCAACCATGTCTTTGCCAGTCCCAACCTAGTTTTAGCTCCCACTCCAGGAACTCCTCTGGCTCCCAGGTGGACAGTAGAGGAACTGGCAGCTGATTTCCACTGCACATGGTGAAAAATTGCCCAAGTGTTTGCCTACAGGGCAGCATTGCCCCTTATGAATTCACAGTGCTGCAAGTTAAGAGAGTCAATAAGATGTTCCCACTACTTGCTGCTGTGAGTAATTGATGCCAAGTATCATCAGAATGATGCTAACATAATTCAGCTTTAGATTGCTGGCATCGGCCTGTAACATCAGCAGTGACTGCTTGCTGTATCAGTCAGCCCTTGCTTCCTTTATCCTCTA
>WBNO01028454.1:85069-114649 GCA_013400575.1 Peucedramus taeniatus
ACTGCTCTGACATTCAGCAGTCACTCAAATGCCTGGCACTGAACCCTGATGCAGTCCTGGGCACTGCTGGATATTTCCAGATAGAGGAAAACAGCTTTATTTCATTCTGGAGTTGTTAGGGAAAATGCTACTGAATTCAGGCAGCTTTGGAGAGCCTTCAATGTGTCCCTTACCCTGAGGTTGCTATCCATGCATATTACACATTCTTTTTGATGGGTACAGTTCCATTGCATAATTAGAATTTAAAATAGCAAAACAGAAGCTGAAAGACTGAAGAGGGGAAAGAAAATAGATCTGAAAAGCTTGGAAAACTTCCACTGACGCAGGACCAATTGAGATTAAATCTCCAGCAGCAGGGACGGATGGTGAGAGCAACACTGCCATCTCCTGAATACCCTTGGCAAGATCTGGTTTTCCACTGATTTTTTTTACTTTGTGGAGCACAGCAAGCCTGCAGGTCCATCTCAACATCCCCACATGCTGGATGCTCCAGTCTCTCTCTCAAAAGGTAAGTAATCTAATTGGAGTCCAGATATGCTGAGAAAGAAAACAAACAGCAAAAAGACAGCCAGAAAACAGGAGGAAACTAAGGGTATTCTGGTTGCAGTGTTATGGGAAACAAGGTTCATTTCTCAAATCCTTCTTCATAGGTTTGGACTTCTAGAGTGTTTAAGAATCAGAAGATCATTAGATCATCTAGTCTGGATGCCTGCCTATTGAAGTATGTTAAGGGTTTTTTTGTTTTACACTGTGCCTCAGAGCTTGTTATTAACTAAGGACAAGCTTTTAGAAAGGTGTTAGAGGCTGAACTGAAAAATGAACAGATTGAGAAGCTCTTGGTGGTTTGAGTTACCCTCATTCTTAGAAATGCCTGTGTACACTGCAGTTGGAGTATGTCCAGCTACAATTCACAGCTACTGCCTCTGTTGCTAAAGTCACAACTTCCTTGTTTTTTTGCCTCTCTGAGAGTAAGTAACATTACAGCCATGCTCTCAATCTACCTTTTACAAACTGAACATCCATTTCAGAGAAAAAGAAAAGTAAACAAAGCAAAAGCGAAAAGATACAAATCTACCATATTATTGCAGCCACCTCATTGTTATTGCATAGCTTCTGGCATAATTGTCACCACACATTTTAAGGTTGATATTCTTCAAGAGATACTTTCTGTCCTTTTTCATATATTCTGATCACAGTAAAATAATTACTATGATGATACTTAAAATACTGACATATGAATTTACCAATTCCTGGAAGGAATGTCTCGGTTTGAGACTTCAAAAGGTGATTCCTTAGGCTTTGTGACGATTCAGAATTACATTCTGAAAATACTGTGTGAGTCTTAAACAGCTGGAAATAATCTTCTAAAAATTAAGCAAAGATAATAACCCAGAACTATGGCAAATGACTGTAAAGCTTCCCAGAACACTTACCTTCAGGTAATCCCTGCCTTTTCCAACAAGGGCAGAGCTCTCAATTTGGGAAATGCTGTGTTAGCTAGTGTTAAACTAATGCCACAGTGTTTCTTTTTACATATAAATGAACCAACTAAATCATCTGTCAGACTTCTCTAGCCCTCATTTGTCCTCATATAAGTAGACTAAGGCTACTTACGCAAAAGGGAAATCTCATAAAAAAGCTGTCAGTTTACTTCATCCCAGTTTATATTGTTTAGGAGTC
This sequence comes from Peucedramus taeniatus, assembly GCA_013400575.1. Taxonomy (NCBI): domain Eukaryota; kingdom Metazoa; phylum Chordata; class Aves; order Passeriformes; family Fringillidae; genus Peucedramus; species Peucedramus taeniatus. The sequence goes on from WBNO01028454.1 coordinate 86,750, forward strand.
TTCGGGAATAAAAAATCAAAATACACTTCTCAGTGTATTTTGAATTGACACTCTTTAATTCTCATATTCGTATGATTTTTAGCATCTTAACAATTTAATTCATGCTGGTTTAAAACTGGTCAGGTACAGATTTTTTCCTAAACTTTAATCATTAAATGGCAGGCACATTCTCCATTCTACACTTCAGAAAGGCATGCCAAGTGTTGTTTTTTTTACCATCATCCAGTGAAAGAAAACCAAAAATATTGCCAGAAGTTCAGATTCTTCTTGATTTTTCTCTCCAGAAAACAACCCACTTGTAGATAGTAAATTTCTAAAGCAGTTTTTAAAAACACACAAACAAAAAACCCTGTAAGTAGCACAAAATGTACAGGTGTATATTGAAGCAAAATAAATTCCCACAGTGGGCTTTCTAGGGAGTAAGAAGGCTAAATGACCTTGTTCTTTGTACTTTCTTTATCTGAATCCACATCTTCCATTCAAACATTTGTATCTCCTTTTTAATATACAGATTTTCTGTTCTGTCCCCTGAATATAAAAGCAAAGCTATGCAAAATCCCAGGCTCTTGGCCAGTTTTCTCTATGGTTTTCATCCCTCCAGTCACAATAACATGTCCACCACACTCATACATGTTACGAAAATGATTCCATTTAACAAACTTGTGTAATTGGTCTGAGCTGATGACAAATTTTACTATGACTCACAAGCCTTCAGTAATAGCATCACTTGTTATGTACATCCATCCATTGTTCAGGTAAAAAGTGAATCGGTTCAGTAACATGTAGGGCATTTAATTATTTTTTAAGAGAGAGAAAACACACTAAAAATGTAAGCTGGTTTTTGATAAGCAAAATCAAACTGTTCTTTGAGGGGTTTTTTCTTTTCCCTCATGAGCGGAATTTGGTAAGTGAAATAAGCCAAACAATATCATATACGGCAGTGGAAAAATGAGGTTAGCAAGGGACAATTGTTACTGACTGATGTTATGCACTAAAATTCTCTTTTTAAGGTAGCTCTTGAACATAAAACTCTGATGTTTGTGCAGGAAACTCATGCATTATTCAGTGGTACATCCATACCTCCCTATAGTGCAGCTGAAAAGATGCTGAAAGCATGATGAGCTGCTGCTCAATTTCTTGTCAGGGTAAACAGTTGTTACTGAATCAAACTGTTCAGCTGGTGTTGCTGGTCAGAATTCTTGGTAGTATTGCTCCAGTGGTTGTATTGGTGGAGTAAGGTTACAACACCTGTATTTGTATAGGAAGACTGCTGGTACTATGGACTGCAAGTCACCAACGTAAATCTTGATTTGTTATTTGCTTTCTTTTTATTTTCACCTTGCTTGGAGCTCTCCTCTGGTCATCAAGCATTAGTGCTCGTTTGTGCTGGTCTATCATGCACCTATGCTTTTTGGAGCACATCTTCCAGGTTAGTTTCATGCATTAGGAACTTACCTGTCATACTCCCTGAACATAGACCACAATAAAAGGGAAAAAATGTGACAATTACTTCAGAAGCAAAGTTTGAACTAAATGTAGATGCATCCATTATTTGCTGAGAAATATCTACTACAGAAGGAAAAAAATATCCTTTTGTACTTATTAGAGTTTTTATTCAGGCAGCAGAAAATGAGAGCCCTGGACTTCTTTTGTAAGCTGTTAAGCCAATCTGGCCAGAAATATCTATTCAGATGACTTTGGTACACTAGCTTGACAAGTTGTAGGCAAGGGAGAGCAGTAAAGAATAAATATCAGTGAATTTCTTGGCCTTATCCCCAGACTGATCTGCTTCTGAATTGGCCTTTTCCTTTTTCTCTAAGGTTCTGCAGATGTTTAGCACAGCAGGACAGATGTGGGTATGTAAGGGAATTTGGCTAGCAGTAGTTACACTGATCAGTTCAATTTGAGTTTGCTGTGTGATGCTTTATCAAAAGATGCATTAAATTTATGTGGCAGACCACAAAGTCAGCTTTAATTTCTGTTGTGTATTCTAACTGCTTTCAGTTTTAATAGATAATTATTATATTAATAAAAGCCTCTCGCAATGAAATCCTTAAATGTTTCCATGGATGAGTCCTCTACCACCTCTCTGGGCAACCTGCGCAGTGTTTCACCACCTTCACCATGAAAAATTTCCACTTAGTCTAAATCTACCCTCCTTTTGTTTAAGACTATTACCCCCTTTATCTAACATTTCAGGCACTATTAAAAAGTCTGTCTCCTTTCTATCTTATAAACCCCCTCCAGGTATTGTAAGGCCACAATAAGGTCTCTCCAATGCCTTTTCTTTTGTCTGCTAAGCAATCCCGAGTCACCCTTTCCTCAAAGGAGAGGTGTTCCATGCTTCTGATCACTTTTTAAATTCACATGAAGACTGTTAGGATCACAAAACCCTACAGAGGCCAGGTCTAATGGTGAGAATTCTTTGACTGTTACCACTTTATATTGCATAAAACTCATGTGTTGGACCAGAAGGAAAGTGCAAGTAGGATACAGCCCCCTCAGCTATTCTTTATTACCCTCATACAAACATCCTTTTCCTGTCCTGTCCAAATATATAGCTAACTGATATTAATAAAATTTTTCTGCATAGCTCATCCTCATTAGGCAGAGTATTTCCTGGACATTTGGCATGACAACATGAATGGAAAAAAAATTAGGTTTTATTTTGGTAGTTTTGTAGAGGAGATTCAATCTAAGAAGGGAATCCCATCTTTTGGTCTCAGGTCTTATCTTTAATCCTTTGCATTTTTTTTTAATTAAGTCCCTGTTTAATTAAGTCCCTGTTGTGCAAACCCTCATTAATGTAAAGAGAGTTTGTTGAAGGCAGTTGAAACCCATAAAATAAGCACATGAAATCTTGCATTCAAGTATGGTTCTTGCAACCTGTTTCTGTCCTCCTTAGATGTCAAATATTTTATGTTGCTTCTTCCTAATGGTGCCCTATACTGTCTTGCCTTTGCATGCTCTATTTTATGAAGGGAAAAATAAAAGGTTAGATAATAATATGATAAGGTAAAGAAAGTAATTTCACTGCTGGAAAACTGGTTTTCTCCTGAATTTAATCTCTGATATTGAAGTTTCCAAAGTAACAAAGGAAAGCTGTTAGGGAAATAAATAAATGAGTATGAACATTGCTCTTAATGAACAATTGAACCATTATTTTAATTAGGTTAGGAAATTAATTTAGCCAAGTTTATCTCAAGTCATGAGTGGTTCTGGGATGGCAGAGAGAGATGAGTAGGACACGGAACAAGCTGGGAGGAAAGAATGGGAAAAGCAAGTACATTCTTTATCCAAAACCAACAAAAACCTTTTTGTAGATTCCTGGGCATCAAAATTTTGGAAGTATTGACCAGCAGCCATAGGAGCTTAGGGTTTTTTCCTTGGAAGCTTCATTAGAGAATACTCACTTTGGAGTCCTATGTCCTGAAACACTCCTCAGACTGAAACCTATAAAACAGGAGGGATTTACCAGAAAGTTATATGTTTGCAGCATTACTGTCTTCCTCTGAGTGAGTCTCGACTGGATCTCTACTGCCAAAAGAGAAATATATTTGCCTTCAGAATGAGATTTATTTCATCCTAAGGTTGATATGTCAATACATCAATGAATCTTTCATCAGAAGCATCTATTTTACCCCCACTAACCCTAAAAAACCCATAGGTAACAATCATGGTTATAGTTATATTCCATTTATAGAATGTCAGGTCACTGTTTATGTGTATGTCAATAACATGGTTGGCTTCTTGAGAGAAAAGATGAGCAGCAACAGAAAAGTTGTGCCTTTTCTCCTCATTGAAAAGATTTCTTCAAGTCTGGCATTCATTCTGAGTTACAAGTTCAACTTTCCTTGCCTATTAATCTTAATTGCCGCACTTGGCTACAAAGTGAAGCCTCATGTGTGAAAAGCAGAAGGGAAAAATCACTTGTTTTGACGGGTATGCTTTTCTTTATGATCCCAGGATGACTAGTTTCTAATCACTGCAAAAGCATACTTCGTGTTTAAATCTTTCCCCTGGATCTTTAGCTCTTTTCCTGCAGATCTGTCACCTAGGCAGTCAGTCCTCAGCCTGAAATGAATATATGATTCCTGCTTACCCATCCTGTTAAGCCATTTGCAAACTCCCTGGCCTGGTAAAATGACAATTTTTACAGAAAATCCAGGCCACAGTTGAGTAGCTGGGATAAGCAGCCAGATTGCAGTCACCCTGTATTAGAAGGTAAAACAGAGGGGTGAAGGCTGCTCCATGACAGTTTGCCCCGTGAGAAATAATGATCCAAGATATAGCTATTCCTATTTCAGCATGAGCCTGGGTTACTTTCCAGCCCTGGGAGTCCGTGGTACTGGCCTTGGTTTCCTCACTTTACTCTCATCTTGTTCTCACCTCTTTGTTATAGCTGATCCCCGGTGTTTACAGACTGATTGCTTTACCTTTGAGCCTCTTTACAGAACAAGTTGAGGTTCTTTACAAATGCTGACACCAACCTCACTGGTAATAAGGATAAGAAATTACAGATCGCAATTTTAACAGCAATGTGTTTCTGTCTCCAAGAAGCACTTAAATCCAGCCACAACTGTTGTGTTAGAAGTCAGACAGTTAAAGTTTCCTGACACATTCGCAAAATAAAACTGTGATATTTTTTACAGTTTTCAAGGCAATGTAAAGGAATCAGGTGCTTGGGTCCCACTGAACTTCAGAGATACAGACTTCTCTGAATCATCAACTCCTTTATAAACTCCCAATCTCTATCTGTATTTCGCATATTTTAATATCTTGAGTGTTGCTCCCTTTCTGCTTTTGTTCCTGACCCACAAGGGAAAGATTCCATTTCAATTCAATTAAAAAGATCTTAGTTTCCTCCTTTCAGTTCCACAAGCATTTGCAAGTCTTTTGTTTTCTTTATAATTTTTTTTTTCAGCTTGACAAATGCTAGCAAAATGTGTGGTACAGGCACTAATATGCAACTTTGATGACACGTTGCAGAATCTCAGACTCTGTGAAACCTACCTAGATAGCAGTCTATTACCAAAATGTGTCTAAGATTATAAACATTTTATTTTACTGAATTGTAGCAAAATGAGAATATCAGTGTTACTAGTTTATTTTGTCTGTGTACATTTTTCAGGTTATACTTTTGATTCCATGAGTTTTACATGAGGAATTTGCAGCAAAGATGCTAAATTTAAAATTTTACAACCACATTTCATGCAATTCTGCCTGCCTTTCCTGCAGTTTCATTGGCAATTTGCTCATCAGTTCCTAATTTATCATGAGTAATATTCTTTCCCTCTAATATGAAAGACATCTTATTCTCTGGCTTGTAGCAGTTAGACTTGCAACACATGGAATGACAGCTTTGAGATATAGATGTACAGTGGAGATCACACTGAAAATTTGCAGGAAATGAGTTTTGAATACTATCTCCTCTCAGACTTGCCACTCCCACCCTCATTCATCTGCTTGGCTCTCTCCTACAGCAGGAACTGTGTAGCAATTTTGATTCTCTGGTTGGGCTTGGATGCCTGTTTTTGCAAGGATGTTGTGTCAGTCTGATCTTTTCAATCACAAGAGAAATGTACTTGCAGTAACGGATATAAATGCTCTTTGTCATCAGGATGTTACACATCATTAACACTGTTTAATCTTTTTCTTTGAAGCTTTGTATGGTACACAATCAATTTAATCCATAATTTTCACCTTGTCCTTACATTCATAGTAACATTTAATCACAATTGTGCCAGCAAGTAAAAAAACATCAATGCAAAATGCAAATAGTGTGTTACATATTTAGGGGGAAAAAATTAGCTGCAAGAAAAAAAGAGGTAATGTATTTGTACCCAGCCAAAAAAGGCTTTAATGTCAAAGGTCTTTAATGTGAAAATATATAGTATGGGCAACTCATTGTAAACCAGGTTTCTGTTTGACATAAACAAGTTCAGGGTTTTGAAAGCTGATGGACATTGGTGTGTTTGCTTTACTTTGATGCTGAAATATCAACTCTGAGCTAAAAGGTCTGGTAGCATTTTTCCTATAGAGTCAGATATTTATAAAAGAAAATTAATATTCTCTCCAGCCTGTATAGCATAGCACCTTGACCAGCACTAGTTTGCTTTGGGAATTATTTTCTTCCAGAATAAAAAAAATTACTATTATTCTGATTGTGGCCAATATGAGAAAAAACTTAATGAAAGGCTTCAAGTTATAATGGATTTAATGCTTCCATTGGATACTTGTTTAAGTTGCTAAGTACCTTCATTATTAAAAGCATACATCGTATTTCCAATTTCAGTTTTGGAAATAACATTTAGAGACACTAGAGGTTGCCAGGCAAAGCATAGCTAAATGGACATGACTTTTAACATCAAGGTTTCTCCTTGGTATATAATTTTCTACTTCTGAAGTCACTTCTTCCTGGTAGTTAGTGCACCCCAGTACAAATTTTTCCCTAGCATATCTATACAGTTTGATATTTCAATCAGAATTCTTAAAAACGCTTACATTTACAAAACCTTTTTGGTTTCCAGACCTTATTAGTCCTTTCATCAAATGAGATGAAGCTGGGAATTATCTTTATATGCAAGGAAATTTCCATTGATGAGTTAAGGGAATAAAGACAGTGCTAATTGGTTACATATTATTAAAATATCTGGAATGTATAAGAAGACTCAGGCTGTTAATTAAGGTAAATTGTGAAAATAGTCACACAGACTATAATTTCCATGTAGTCTTTAAAAGCAAGAAAATTATCTTGGTAAAGGAGAAAAGTATGATAATATATTCATCTGAGAATCTGATTGTGCTTTAAGAGTTCCAAATCATCTGCTAGTGGCACGTGCATTTTGTATTTTCAGATTTTCTCCTGTCTCCAGTGTCATGTCTCTGTTTTCTACACAGATAGTGATGCTTGCTTCTAGAGTATAATTCAGAAAACTTATCATAAACAATGATTATATTAAAACTTGATAATTTGTTAAGAATCTACCATTCTCATGGCCTGCCTGAACTCACGCTATGGATATCTGAGCTACTTACATTTTACTCATGAGTGGAAGGTAGTCAGTGTCCCCAGACTTAGAAAGCACCAATGCTTTGTTACTTAAATGTGTTCAATAAACAAATGCTGAAAAATAGGCAATATATCAAAAAACAGGATGAGAAAAATCCACATGCTTAAGTCTAGTCCACTATGTTTTTCTTGGCTTTGTTGTTGGTTTCTCACCATTGATTTTTTCCCACCTGTTCCTCAGTTTCTCTGGGAATAAGGCTTCTACTACCTCCCTTGGAAGTTTACTCCATTGGCAAGCTGTTGTAACTAGAATTCATTTCAATGCCTACACAATTGCTAACCCTTCCCTGAAACTTGCACATCACCGATATTTTGTAATGACTACTGACAAGACAAAGTTTTACAAATCCCACTGGGATTAGGGAGCTGCAGTACTAGATAGTATAATGGTAAGAAAAAAACATCCCATGCATCCCTATTTAAACCTCAAATACTTCACTGTAGGTCTCATACTATTCTTAGCACACTTAAAATTCTCCCCCATCTTACATGTATCTACTCTTCTAACTGATAGGCATTTATGCAGCTATTTCCTCTGACAGTCTCCAAGTGGTTCAGAAATTAGGCCTGACTGCATGCCTCTAGGACAGATAGAAATGATACTGCTTTTAATGTAGAGATGAGAAACAGAAAGCACTGGATAGGTTTTACACTGGTCAGGGAATGATTTCACTAAGCTAAGGGAGTTTTCAACTAAGAGTGATGTCATTAGTCTACAAGGTTCCAGAGATCACTGTCTCACCTTGTCTCCCCCAGGAAGAGAATGAGGGTGTAGATGCAGTGTCCATCTCCTTCTATTCAAGTAGATAATTTGAGAAATTCACTGTTTTTTATTAGGGAAAAATTAATTTCCTGGACCACACTTTACCTCTGCTGAAAATATATGATTGTACATTAGTGAGTTTTTTTTACAAGTAGAACAATGTTCTGTGTTCAGCTAAAAGCTGAGGGAGGAGCTTTACCATCATGATGTCTTTGCCACTTTTAAAGTGTGTTCTTCTAAGCACCATCTTTTGGCTCCTGAAGGTGCAAAGCTACAGAGAATGGGTGCTTGATCTTATCCAGTATATCTTGATGACTCTATGCATCCAAATGTTCAAAAATATTTCAGATTGAATATTCAGTGCACACCCCCCTGAAATTTGAAGGTATACTGCTTAGATATTTAGATCTGTAAATATGCAGAATTGAATACTAAATTAAATGGTTACTGTCTGGCAATCCACCTAGAAGAAAGGCCAAAATGGGTTGGGAAGCTGAATATCATATTTGTATCAGTATGTTATTTCTCCAAGCAAACTTCAAGGGAAAGCAGACTTTATGAACTAAATTGCTAGGCACTGATTGCAAGAAGTGCTTGGCTAAAGAATGAACTGAATTTAGATGAGAGGGGTTTTGGTCCATAACTGAGAAGCTGTACAGTGAGTTTGTCTCTTATATTGAAAGTGCTTTGTGTGACAGCCTGTGGGTGGTCCATGATGTACTGATTAAATTTATGCAGAAATCTTCAAGTGGAACATGAAGAAGAAGCTGTCATTGTGTTTTTCCATACTGGATTCTATTAGTGGAAGGAATAGCCCTCTCATATTTTGGCAATATAGGCAATTTTTTCAGCCAAAGTCCCAGTGAACTCAGTGGTAACTTTGCTAGGTGACAGCTGAGAAGTGCAGTTGCACACTGTCTCTCTGACAAAGATGTGCTTACAAAAAAAAAAAAAAAAAAAAAAAAAAAAAACATTTNAAAAAAAAATCAATCACTGTAGAAAATTCTGTTTTATCCCCTGAGGATTCACTAGTGTGCAAGGATAAAACCACCATAGAAGTCATGCTCCTTTTGACGCATCTGTGCATTCCCATTTGCCCCATCCCTGATCATATGAGGAGAATGAACTGCCAAGAACATTTTTTGGGGGGCATGACAAATGAGCTATTCACAGCCAGTACGTCCTGTGATATGCTTTGAAGTCTTCTCCCTGGTTTTGTTGAAATTATTGGCAAGCCTGCTTTTGATGCTGGTGGTGCAATGAAAGCCCCAAGCACTGTACATGAGCCATGTCATATGAAAAGCAGGAAACCTGAGGAGCGACAGGCAGCAAAAGAAGATATTTTGATTACAAAACCTAATGTTTCTTTCATTAAGCATTGGTTAAACTCATTTGTATTACAGGATTGTTACACCGCTGAAAGATTGAAATTATTTTATTTGATAAATGCTTTTGAAAAACTGAAGTTGCTACTCTGAGTCTGCTATGATTACACTTCACTGCCTACTGCCCAGAATTTCTCTCTACTTGATATTTTCCATACCTAGACGTACCCACCAACTAGCTTTCACCTGCCTGAATTCCTGCTCATAAATTCACCTGCTGTCCTTCATTTTTGGCCTGCTCATAGTTTCCTTCTGGGTCCACAGTAAAACAGGAAGAGAACTAAGGCACAACATTTTGTAGTGAGATTTTGTGTACTCCCTTTCACCAGTATTAGGGTGATTGCCAGATGTAGCTGGCAGCAGTCCTGTGCAGACAGAGTTTGTGTGACAGGAAGGCGCATCCATGGTGATTTTCCTCTATGACTGAAAGGGTGGTTTGGAAGGGAGGATTAAAACTCCCAGATATTGAGTATGGGATTCAGCTGCATAAACAGAGTTTTTGTTACTACTGAGCACCCTAGTACATAAAATGCACATCCATGAGACACACAGATGTATTGCAAGACTACAGGGAACCCACGTCACTACTGCACTTATGACCAAGCTAGATATTGTCTTCAGTTTAATATTGTGTTCTGGACAAGAAGACAACATACCTGATAAGCAGGGCCCTAAGTTCAAAATTCGGGCTAAATTATTATCTGGTCTTTACTGAGAAGTGAGAATGTATGTGTCTTTGTGCATGTTTGTGGGCATATGGCGTGTCCTACTGTATCACAGCACCCATTTCTCAGGAGGAGGGGTACGATGGGAATAGCTGATTTCTTCCCTCACTTTTTTTCCAGCTGTATCTGATTAAAGTTGTTTTCTATGTTTTTTAACACAATCTGCCTAACAACTCTTTTCTTACTGAATTACAGTTCCATATAACACTTGCTTTTTTGTTCTGCTATTAGGGACCTACAAGTCTGTAATCACTCAAGGACCAGTAATTGTCTACTGTGTTTGTATTTTTGATCACAGATAGTTTCTTCTACATAGAAAAGGTACCAGTTTCTGCAATATTAATTGATACTATCAGCTGCACCACACAATTTTACAAACCACAGAATCATGAAATGATTTGACTTGGAAGACCGTCAGTGATCATGTTGTTCTAACTCCCCCTGTCAGAGGCAGTGCCACCTTCCAAGCAGACCAAGTTGCTCAGAGCTCCATCCAACCTGGCCTTGAACACTTCCAGGGATGGGACATGCAAAAATTTCCCTGAAAATTGGAGCATCTCATCATCCTCAGGATGAACAATTTCTTCCTAAAGTCTAATTAAAATCTACATTGCACTTGGCCTTGTTGCACTTCATGAAGTTCGCATGGACCAAGCTCTCAAGCCTATCAAGTTCCATCTGGACGCCTTCCCTTCCCTCCAGCACCAGTGTCATCAGCAAACTTGCTAAGGCTGCCCTCAATCCCACTGTCCATGTCATTAAAAAGATGTCAAACAGTGCCGGCCCAAATACTGACCGCTGTGGAGAGCCACTTGCCACTTAGACACTGAACTATTGACCACAATCTTGGAGTGCGACAATCCAGACAGTTCCTTGTGCATTGAGTGGTTTAAAGCCATACTAAAACTGAAACTAACACAGGTAATTATCAGCTGACTACTACACTACTGCTATCTCAGCTAAGGCATGACAGAATTGGCTCAAGCCAAGCAAGACCCTACACTGTTAGGCCAAGAAAAAAACTGTGGTCTTTAATCAATAATGGCAAATTTATATGTATGTGGCTGCATTTTCACAGCTACCAAAGTAACACCATGCCACTCAGGCACCTGCACCCTTTTCCATCCAGGAAATTAATCCAACTACATGATCAGAGAACGTATGAGAATGTGCCTTACTTTGTGACAGGCAATTCTGCATCTATTTGCAGACCGGGCTATAATGAGGAAGACAATAATAAGCTAGGGAGAATACAGAAATGTTTGGGTAAATGTGTTTTCTTTATAAATCTTACATACACCTTAGTCTGTTAGTCTGATATCACCCTGCTGCATCCAGACAGATAGATAAAAATAACTTGTCAAAATCAGGCAAAAATAGTAAAACAACAGCAGAAATATAGAGCACACTTTTAAATAAATAACCATGGAGGTGACTGATTCTAACACTGTTGATGATAACTGAGAAGAAAAAAGCTTGGAGGGCAACAAATTGATAAAAAATAACTCTCAGTTTTTCCTCTGAAACCTGTATTCCTTTCAGCATTATGAATCTGCTTTTGGTCAGAAGAAACAGCTTCTATTGCTCTACATTCTCTTTGTCCACAAGATTCAGAAAAGAAAATTTTGTGGATGTGAACCCATGATGGCTGAAAAAGTAATAAATGTTTTTGCTGAAGGTAGAGGATAGCCAGAAGGAGTGTGTGAACTCCGTGAGTTTTTGGATAAGGAGAAGCATGTGGATAAAGAGGTCTCTTAGAGGCTGTGTCAGAAAAGAAAGCTCTAGGTAAAGGCTGAAATAAAAACATAGTGTGTCTCTCACCATCTTCTCTGGAAATACCACCAAGATTGGTGGAAATACCACCAAGATCTTCACATAATCTAATTCCTTTTTCCCCTTATCTTGAAGACATATTTCTATTTAATTTAGCTTATGTTTATGCTTGATAAATATTTATTCAGCAATTCCACAATCAAAAATTCTGTTGAGTATCTGTGGTTTGAAAGGACATAACTGAAAGCCAGCAGGATTCATTTAGATAGATAAACAGCTTTTCTAATTTTCTTGCACTACAGTTATAGCATCCCATTTTCAAACTGCCAGCATTTTCCTTCTTGCGTTGAAAGACTGCTGAGCAAAGCAAAACTATCTTCAGTAATACTGCCATCTACATATTCAAGGACTCATATAATGCTTCTTAAAATGATTCAAATAAAGAATGAACATAATGAAAAGTCCACTGTCTTTATTGGAAGCAAATAGCATTTCATGGAGGATATGAAACATTTAGTTTCTATGGCAACAGGCATTGGAATAATGCTTTGATTTAAGATACAGGAACCTTAACAGTTGACTTGTTTAAATATTAATAATAATTTTGTACTTTAGGAAAAAATGCATCATTTCAATCTGAAGATCTTAAAATGCTGCTATTATGAAAGGAAAGAAGCAGCAGTGTTCTTAAAATACAAAATAATTTACTTCTTCTTCAGGACAACACAACACACAGGTAGATGTGTCAGGAGAAGCAAGATGTTGAACCCCCATATTCCATTACTCCCTACCCTTTACAGAGCCAATAGATCACAAATAGTTTGAAACTAGTAAAATGAATAAGTATGAATACCTAAAAATCTTATTTTTAATCTTCTGAAGATTTTGCATAATCACCCTGAAAGCAGAAGAATGTTTATGGTAAAACTTCTTTCCTTAGACTTTTCCATAATTGTGCAAATTAGGTTATTTTATCATCGGACATCCTTCAATTCTCGTCTACTCATTGTGCTGCTCCATCAATCTTCAAAAGTTCATGTTCTGACAGCCAAAAAATTGTCACATCTAATTTTCTTGATCTCTGAAAGACATTTTACTGCTTTCTGTCAATCATGGATAAGTGCAGAGCCTACCAGTATCCTTGATAGTTAAAACAAATGAGTGCCCTTACCAGCCCTAGGTGCAACCCTACTGCATGGCTTGGAACTGTAATAGGGTGAGGGACCTCTGCACAAAGGAGCTATATGCTGATAGTTTGTGTGTCCTTTTTCTCCTCCACAGACAATCCAAAACTTTCAGCCAGACAATTCTGAACCTGCAAGGTTCTGCCAAATTATTTGGCACTGATTTAATCAATATTCATTTATTTGTTTGTTGGTTTATGATTCTTCAGGCTTCTTTCTTTGGCTGTGATTTCTAATTTTCATCTGCATTGACTTTTATGTTCCAAAAGACATTTATTTCTCCCTATAAATCACACAAATTCAGGACATGGGACTTAAAAAAAAAATTAGTCTTGATTTCCACTAAATTATTAGAGTTGCTAGCACTGTGATCCAGATAGATTTTTATTTGCACATTGTTATCTCCATGTCCGTGACAGTGGTAAGCAGGAGTACATATGCTAACGTGCTGTTGGAATTAAAGTGAAAGAAAGCATACTGCTGATATTAGCCTCAAGGCTGTAGAAGGGAATAGGTTTATGCAAGACATTCTGTCAAGACATAGCTTATTAGAAGTGTGATTAGTATCAGCTGGCAACAGGAGAGTGGTAGTGTGAAAAAACATTATTTATGCCATGAAATCTATTTACACCTATTTAGAAGTGTTACCGCAGAAAGTGTCTTAAAAACAGGCACAGAATTTATTACTGAGTCATCAGCTTTCCTGGGAAATAAATAAAAATATGTTTAAAATGGAAAAACACCTTCCAAATACAAATTGAAGAGGAAAAATTAATGAGTGGCAATCACCTTGTTTTCCCCTGTAAAGAAGCATTTGACTCAAAAATAGAAAGAGTCTCTCTCTTAGTATAGGAACATCAAGGCCTCTAAATAAAATTTAGCATCCAAATATTGTTTGTGCATTTTTGTCTTCTTATGTTTTAAAGTATTAAGAAAGAGTGATTATTATGATTCATTATTTTTGATTAGGCTAATTTTTATTATAAAAATTTACAGCATTAATTTATTAAAAATGAGTATGCCTTTTCTTTGTAGGCAGCACATACTAATTAGCAATTTTTTAATGTCTGTGTTTGTAAAAATAAAGTTTCTCTAGAAGATTCAAAACCTGAGATAAAAGGATGTAAAGTCATGTTAAGGGTATTCAAGATCTTCTAGAGATAAGAACTCCTAAATTTGGTCACTGCCAGCAGTTTCTATTGCTATGGAAATCAGTCACACTTTTGCAAGAGCTTTTCACATAATTTATTGACTGAATATCACAGTCTTAAGGAGATTTCCATTTAAGTGTAACTGAAATAGTCAGATATTTTAGGATTTGTTGGGGTTGCTCTTTTTTTCTTTTTTTTTTTTTTTTTTAAGCTGTGGACTTCTTGCCTGTTTTGGACTGAGATCTTAATTATGCTTTTGAGATGAAAAGTTCTCAACCTGATTCCAAAAACCTATGCCCTGCTTTGTGAAAGATAAGCTCTAGATACCTTCTTGGGTTTTAAATAGCCTTTGAGCTCTTTTTTCATCCCTGTCTGTGTAACCCATAAGTCTGCCCTGTCATTCCATACATAAGGAAGATTTGAAACTTTCAGCATTTTCCTTGTGATCTTTGAGGAACATGCAGTGTTCTGTGCAATGAACTAAGTTGTTATCTATAAAAGCCTGGTGCAGTATTCTGTGAATCTCAAACTATGTATAATAATAAAAGTAAATCCTGTATTATATCTAGAAGTTCTAAGCAGAGGGAGACCTCATCATGTCAGATTTATCATAAAAAGTCCATGTTCATCTTGTAAGACCTTGCTGTGGTGAGGCGCTCCCTGGCCCATGCTATCTTTTGAATCACCTCTGCTTGAAATGCTGCTGCCAAACGTAAGCAAAGCCATGGAGGGATGTGCTTACAGTTAAATGCTGTACTCAGCAGCAGGCCTGTGTCTGAGTCCATGGCTTAACCCTATCTCATATATGGGTATAGAGGAGCTCAACAGAAAGGTGCAGAGGGAGACAAAACATTGCTTAGATGCAGGAGTTTCAGTTCTAGAAATGAGTGCAAAGGCAGAATTCAAAAATAAAAGACGTATTAGCTCCAGAGGTTTCCAGACATGAAGCCACATGCAGAACAAAGAACAAAAAAGCAGGAAATAAAATAATTCTGATTTTACAATAATGATGATCAAAAAACAAAACAAGATGCACAAAAATTTTGTGGGATTTTCATCCCTGAAAATTCAAGGTGTTTCAAGGTTGACCAAAGTTAATCCATGTCTGGGAGGGGCATTCATCCACAAGTTTTACCTTCAAGCCTCAATGGTTCTCCTTTTCTATAAAACAACGACTGTTATTACTGATGGAACAAACCTGAATTTTACCTCCTGCTGCTCTTTTACTGGTTTCAAAGATCTAAAGGCATGGTTTGAGACACTTGTAGATATACTCCAACTCCCACCTCCACAAGATCACAGGTACAGCGCAGAGGGAGAAGACCTTGACAGCCTTGTGGTAAATTAAGCAAAGAACTTGGCCTTACCTAATAATTCGCAAAACAAGGCAGTTTGTGCAGTGGCAGCAGTAAATCAGTATGAAAATATGCATGTGCAGAGCTTCTCTTTGAAAAGCTGAGTCACACCATGAAGGTGGCTTTTATGACTCTGCAGGATGTTAATTTTTTCGCCTTAATCACGTGCCTGTGCTCTCTGCATTCTGCTGATGTATCTGCTCTGATCTACCCTCCAGTGTTTCTGCCTTCTGCTGTACTTACACAGTGCTGAGTCCTTTGGTGACATTTCCTTCACTGAATTTATGGTGACAGGCACTGTGTGGTGTGTACAGAGCTGCTTTTGAAATTCTGTTTGCTTCTTACACCAAATGCCACATCTCATTTGATATGTTAATTTTAGAAGCTAATTAAGTTTTAATTAAAATAATTTTAGTTAATAATTACAGTTCATGATTCTCAAATGGAATGAGAGTAGTGTTAATTTAAAACAGTATGTTTTTACTAAATATATGAACTTTTCTTAATATAACTACCAGTTATATTCTGGTTAATTAAAACCAATGAATATTAGAGCTGAAAAAAGAGCACTCATAATTTTGTTTCAGAGACCATGAAAGTACAATTTACCACTCTTCTGGAGCTCTTGAAGACTAACCAAGAGTGAAGTCTGGTCTCTGTTTACTGAAGGTTTAAATAAATTTTTGTCATGGTGACATAAAATGAATATTGATGAATGTCTCTGTGACCTTGATTCAGGAAAATTAACTTCTCAGATCCATTATAGATGAAGAGCAGGGTGCAGTAATTAAAACTGTTTTGATGAATTGGGATTTAATAACATAATTGCTTTACGATATAAAATACTGACTCAGCTGATTCAACCGAGTGTTTAGTGCAGGCCTGTTCAGGGTTTTTTTAAAGTTAGTTTTTAGAAAAATAAAAACCTCATTATTTTATGTCTTTCCTGCTAAAAAGAAAAGAGATGAAAATAGGATGAGGGAACACTGTTTCAGCTAGAATATATCTTTCTTCCAAATGAAGTTATGACTGCTGGATCTAAAGATCTAAGACCTTGATAAATATTTTAGGATTAAAGAAGAAAATTTACCATGCAGACTATGATCTGTATTATTAGCATCCTGCTGTCTGACCTAAATAGAGAAGTGAGGAGAATTTTGATTGCCGACAGATCCTGAAGCTTCCCAGCTTAAATGTGCTGTGACATGTGGAATGTATTGTGTATAACCTGTATGCATACCTGTAACTCAAATTCCTCTCAAGGTATTGTGATAAATAGGTTTACTGCATTTTAGAACTGAAAGCAGGAGCTAACAGGCTGGACTATTTTTATTGATTTTTTTTCATTTTGTATTCCAAGACTCTTCTTTCAAACATACCTGATTATGTAGAGTAGAAGGTTATTATGAAAAATACATAATTCAGTATTCCATACTGAAGCTATTGATCCCCCACAAAATGAATATTAAGGTATAAATACCTTATGTCTTTGTCTCAGTTGTCAGTGGAAACATGTATACTGAACAGTACTGGAACTTAAAGTAACTATTACAGTGATCACGCAAAGAAAAAGGACAGATAAAAAATAATATGTTCTGCTTTAATAAGATCCATTCAATGAACAAGGACTTCTAGACTACATTAGCTACTAATAGAAACCTGCTGACAACAACTTAGAAACTCAGATGTAAGAAGAAGCTGATTTCACCTTTAAGTAATAGCACTGAATTATTTAAACATAATTGCCTATCAGATGATTTGCAGAGTAGGTCTGATTTTTCTCCACAAGGCTGAATTTAAAGACATTAATCATATCCCACTCAACATCCCTAGCAGCTGACTGCAATTTTCAGATATGTGGGGATTTTTGGGATTTATTGACTTGTGCCCTCTTGAGTCATGCATGCTCATTTCTGCTGTGATTCATATAGAATGGCATACTTCAGTAAGGATAGTAAATAGCTATATCTGAAACTTTTAAGCCCTATTTGATGCTGGTTTGATGATTTGGGACTGTAATGTCCCCTCACAAATTGTCTGTTCTCGGCCTTTGTGAAAACAGACTGTCTCTACTGCATTTACTCCATTTGAGATTTCAGCCTGAGTTTCTCTTTTTTAGATTGTCAGATTCTATTCTTTACTCTTCCAAGATATTAAATTATGCCCCTTGTTTTTGGTGGCACATAAGTAGATTCATTTAACCACTGGCCCTCTTTGTGTGCAGTGGTCTCCACTGCTCTTCAGTGCTGTTGAACTGAGACTGTGCACATAGGTCAGACAGACCCTTGGGGATCTGTGAGGATCATATTCAGTGGTTTGTGTTGTGCTGACAGTGATATCAGAGGACAGTTGTTATTTCTGGCCTCAGAGACCTCAGAGTTCTCCTTGTTCTGTGCCAGAGAGGCTCAAGGGGTGCTGGGGGAGATGCTCACTTCAGCTTCTCTTCTGCAGAATATTTCCTTCTCTGTTAATTTAGAACTTGGTAAAAACTCAATTATTCAACTACCAAAGTTTTTGTGACCAGGGAGACTGAATAGTACTGACAAGTTATCAGTGTGCAGCTGTCAGGTTTCCAAAGCCATCCAACAGAGAAACTGAATTTTAGTGTGTGCACAGAAACCTCAGTGGAAGTGTTATGATTTTGCTTCTTTGTTCAGTAACTCAGAATAGAGCTAAAGGAAACCTTGAGTGAAATTCAGATGTTGCAATGTTATAGGAGCCCTGTGATAATTCATATAAAACTTTTGTCTGCTTGTTAGAGTTTTTTTTATTCAATTAAACTAATGGACATTATTTTGAAATTAAAATCTAAAAAAAAAAAAGAACTTAGGGACCTTAAATTTGTCAGGAAAACTATGAAAATGTAGAGAAGAATGAGGGATCTCTATCATGATAAAGCAGTGAATAAAAAATAAATTTTTACCTTTAATTTTCACTCATATTAATAAGGTGTGGTAGATTTATTTATACTCATTCCTACAATTTTAAGTTCTGCAGACACATATGTTGCTGCAGGAAACTTAACAGCAAGAGACACTATTGAAGTCTGGTTTTGATTCTGCCCATAATCAATGTAAAAAAAAATATTTAATGATCATAAAATTACTGCATTGAAGGAGTCCTTTGCGTGATTGGGTGTCCTGGTTCCAACTGGGCTTAAGCAATGATACTGGACCACAGCAGATTTTGCTTGTTAACACCTCTTCCTCATGATTTACAGGTAAAAACCTGACTGGAGTACTTATTTACTCTCCAGGAACACTTCTTTAGTAACAAATGCTTTAATTCTTGGAAGAAAGAATACAGATATAAAGTGTGCTACAAGAAACCACATGGAAAGTGTGACAGGTATAGAAAAAGATATTCTGGTAGCTCTTTACTGTGATACATTAATTCTTTTGAAAGAATCACTTTTCCTCATGAGCAAAACAAGAAAAAAGGGACAGTTTGAGAGCAAAACTGTTAGTGAATTTGGACAATTTGAAGAATAATTTTTTAATCTCCAAATTAGAGAAATCCTTAAAATATTCAAAGCTTTAAATAGTTTCTGTAATGTTTTTGATGATGATGATAATAATATTAACAACAATAGCAACAGTAATAACAGTGATTCAAACAGTGTTTTTAGTAGCAGTATTAGGGACCATAGTTGCCAGTGGAAGGGAAAGCACCACAGGTATATCCTGACCACATTAATCAGCTGGATACTCATATTGTCAGAGAAACAGCATGTTTGCTGTCATGCTCCAAGCTGTGGCTATTAAGATCTAGGCTGCTTGACTGTTAAAGGCCTTTGCCAAGTGAGTCACTATGTCTTACATTTGCTTTTTTCCCCTCCAAATTTCTTCCTATTCACTAATTTCATCCCCTCTGTAATCAACAACTCATCCCCATTTACTCTTTTCACACTTGCCCAGATTTTGCTGGCTTGATAACTTTATCATCTTGGTCATTTCTAGCTTGGTCAGCAATTCCATTAAGCTAGTACCTCATTTCCCAGCCATAATATCCCTCATTTTTACCACTTTACATGTTGCTATCTCATTAATGTAATTACAGCAGTCAGAGTTGAAAACCTGCATACATAGTACTACTTTCCCTATCTGTAACATCATGAAATGTCTTATTAGTGTCTGATCACAGGTGAACCTCTGCATCCATGCCCTAACAATCACAGATGATCCAAACTGTTTATATAAAAAAGAAAATTCTGTTTCCAGCTTGTGTCTAGCCAGTTGATTTCTTTGCAACTTCAAGTCCCTATAAAGGCAGTGGTCTGTTTACCATTACACAGTCCCAGTCCTCAGGAAATGCAGAAATCTTAGAATAGAATAAGAGTATCCTAATTTCAGAAAGTTTCTCATGCCTTTGTAGTATAGAAACATCTTCCATGGATACTTTAGCCTAGGCATACACAAAGGTAGGCTTTATTTTTCTCTAGCCCTTCCCTCTCCTTGAAAAATGTTTTGTCTTTTTTGTTTCCCCTTATTCTGGAATAAATCTCAAGAATGTGTGTGATTTATTGGCTATTGCAGTTCCCTTCTAAGTACACTCATGTGGGGAATGGGAAAGGATAGAGTTATTCATAAAGAATTTAGACAGGTAGGTAGCCAGATGTACATAAGATTTCAGAGATTTCTCTCATATGTGGCGAATCAAAAATTCAACTTGGAGTTGCACCTTTCTACAAAAGAAAAACTATCTCTTCTTGGACCTACATCAGGTTGAAAGGTTCCACCTGGTGAGGTTCTTTAACAATAATATGGACAAGGTATGCACAGTAAAAGATAGGAAATATTCCAGAAAAAATGGACCATCACAGAACATGGGAAAGGATTTAGGAGATTGTTGGGTTCTCTCTGGAGGAGCTAGTGAAGGTACTGGACTGCCCAAAATACTGACTCAATCAAGCCACTGAGACCAATCCAGCACCCCAAGCAAGAAGAAAGTCACCTTTTAGCGGGCTTTTGACAGCTACCAGGAATGGGGAGATGCCAGCCTAATATGGTAAATCTGACACTGCAAAAAAAAATTGAGCTTGACAGAAGACAATGAGTAGAAATCTCTAGTGTCAGGTAAAATTGCCACCCGTAGTCAATAGCAAACAGATATTTACTATTTCTTGCCTTCTCTTCATCCAGTTTAAGGACTCTTGTATTACTGGCTGCAAGGTAACATTGTTTAATCACGAACAAGGTTCCCCCATCAGCTTCAAGCTGTAGGTGACATTTATCACATTTAGGTTTCTTATGTTCATTATATAGAGAACTTTTTATAAACAAGTGAGATTTGTAAAAGATATCCAGTGGTCTAACTCTTCAGCTGCAACACTTTCCTCCCAAGAATCCCCAAAAGATCTCCTCACTGTTAAAGTCAGTCAGAATCCACTTGTATTCCACACATCCTTAGCAAGAAAAGAATAGTCATGTGTTGTAGGGTATTCAGATGGCCATAACAACACTGGAAGCAAAGAGCTTCCTATCCATGACATTTTTCCACCCATTATTGACCATTTTGGTCTTTTCCAGTGACATGGAAGTTTGTCCTTTGAGGTCTCAAGGCCTTCATTCAGCCTCGAAGCTGAGAAGGGATCATGAATGGCCCCATGAGCTTAGGGACAGGGTGTTCTCTGATGTTATCATTTATGAATCATGAAAGGGAGGCATTATTTGTAAGAGTGTTTATTCAAAAGTAGCTTTGTTGATATGTAGAACATTTTTGTTCTCCAGCATTCTCCAACATTTTTGGGAGCACTTTAACACTGATTGACACTTATTTGTATGGGGGAAAAGAAGATTTCTTCAGGTTTTATAAATGAAATCTTTAGGAATAAATATCATGAGACTCAGTCTACGAAACTGCACCAGGATAAACACGTAGCTACATGAAAGCAGAAGGAAGTAATACCTACACTGAGAGGACAAATCGATGAGGAATTTGCTTGGTTTTCTAAAAAATCATACAGCTGACTTATTTACAAAATTATAACAAAATCCCTTGTGCCCAAGAATCATTTATTAAAAATACATTTTGAGTGACCCTAAAAAGGGCCATTGTGTTGTTGCATAGTCAACACTAATCAACACTATTTACAAGAATAAAAATATATTAATTTTCAAATTACTACCTTCAAATGGCTATCAAAGGCCAGGTTTTTGTTGTTAATTGAAATATTGGTTCATCCCCTTTACCCAAACCACCATAGCTTGCTTCTGTTTCCAAAATAAGGAATGACTCAGTGTTGACTTGAACCTTCAACCTCTTGGCCTTTCTCAGTTGTTGCTAATGCATTTATAGAGAGATGAGTTCACACATGCTTCAGGCCACAGACATGATTACCATGAGTAGCAGTCAACTGATTTCTTTATCTTGGCATTTCAAATCCCATGCCACTGTGTTCTAGATTTATTTTCACCAAATATTTAAACTGCAAAGGAGATTGTTTACAGTTGGGCAGTTTTGAATGGTCTGTGTGGCAACTGGACAACTCTCAGTAGTCTTTGAGGTGTTAGCAATTCACATAGCAATGCTCTAAATGTATTATTACTAAGGACCTACAATCAGTCATGCCATTCTTCCCTCAGATTTTGTCTCAAAACATTGATCTCAAAAACTTCATCCCTGGCATAAAGTCTAGTGGACACTTTGGACATAAGAGGACATAAACCAAACCCTTTTAATTTCCAAGTCTGTCACTGGGTTTTGCAGCTGCCCTATCTTGACATTCTTGACTTTTATGGAAGACCATCAAATCCCTTCCCCAGCCAAAAAAAAAAAAAAGATTGGTTGTAGCCATTGAGAAGACAATAAAATCTACTTAATAGTATTTCCTTATCCTCTTGCCTTCCAGGACCTGTGAGTTTTTAAAATTCTCAATTTTAAATATTTAAAAATACTTTTGCCCTTTTTGCCAATACATCACATGAACATTTTATTTACATTTGATACTTTCTCTCCCTTGAAGCCTGTATTACAGAATATTTTTCTCAGAAAATATAGACATTACAGACATTGATGTTTAAATTTTTTCAAATACTTAATGTCATCACCACACACTTGTATTTATTCCTTATATTGGAAAACTCACAGATGAATGACTTTAGAACTGTGTTAAGCTGACATTTATCTGAAAGGCAGAACAAGAGAAGTGTTAACTAAAACAAAAGTTAACCAGCTTACTTCAACAGCTTTACTCTGAAATATTTGTTTTGTTCAAATGCCTTTAAAGAAACAGATATGAAAGCTGTCCGGGCTCTCGTATTTTAGCTGTCCTGTCTGGAAAGATGTTCTGACCAAACTTTTCAGCATCTTTCTCTCAATTTACATTCTTGGATTTGGCATTTGCTCAACCACCTTGTAAAAATCACCCTTCATTTTGCAATACTGTATATTAGAAAGAATAAGGCAAAAGTTCTGATGTTTACATGGTTTTCAACTGTATAGCTCTCCTTTGTTTTGAATCAACTGCCTTTGCTGCTGCTGGTTTGCAGGGCCTGGAACCGACTGTTGATGATGGATAGTGGCTGTAATCTTGCAGCTGAAAACAACAGATGATTGTGGGGAAATCATGAAGGTTGTTTCACATCAGGCTCCAAGCCCTATCCTGCTGTCAGCAGCACTGATGCTACAAGAAAACAATGCTGGTGAAATCGAGCATTAAGAGTTTTGTGACTGGTAGTACATCTGCCAAACATTTGATAGCTTCACACTTTTTATCCAAGCATTTAAAACAGATTAGTTGCATATTTAGCTTGCAGATAATGCTAACATTTTTTAGATTTATTATAGTAAAATTAGTGTCTTGGGACCCATACTCTGTGAGAAATGTTTTGATAAGGATAAAACCAGGGCTGTTTTTCCTGACATGCACATCCCTGCCAGTGTGTATCAACCCTTCCTGGGATCCAGGCAGCAGGAGAACCTTTGTTGTGTAAATAGTCAGTCTGAGTCAGGTTTCACAGAATGTCATCAGGGAGATCCCATGGCTCATGTCTCTGTTTCCATTTTTGTCTCTCACTTATCCTCCGTGTCCTCCAGGATGAACAAGTTAAATATGTTTAGACAATTTTAATGTTTAAATAATTTTATTTTTTCAGTGCTATCTTTACTATCAGAAAGGTTTTCAAGAGCAGAGTCTGAGCTCAGGAATACTTACATCCTGCATGTCCAACTGCATGATGGTACATTTCCAAGAAGCCATCTAAGCAGTGATTCTTTTCTGCTTTTCCTAGCACTGTTCTGTTTTCTCAGAAGAACATGATCCCAATGTCCCTGGCTGTCTCATCAGATGTTGTGGTTCAAGGTCACATAAACGAAGACTCTTGCATAAAGCAACATTATGCTCCCAAACACAGATCACCCATACATGTTCTGAGTGGAGTAATACCTGTTTCAGGTTTATTTTACATCAAACCTTTCAAAGTTCCATGCTAATATGTAAAAGTACAGCTTCCATATAGATATTGCTGATGTTTTAAACATCACCACAGTACTGTTTAGACCGAAAAAAAAGTGTGGTCCTCCAAACAAAGTTAAAAAAACCCATGTTGACAGAAACCATCTGTTATTTTTGTATTTGTGCTGTATTTAATTACAGAAATGCTCACTTAACTGGCAACTGACACGAAGTTTTCCAAAATTTATTTGATTTATTTAAAAGCTGCCTGTTGTGCTTTTTGATGTCCCGAAACCCAGCATGAGTGACAATGTTAGAGTGTATAATACCATTCTTTATTAGCTACACTATAATTTCCCAAGTAAGAACCCTAAAATTGGTAGTTAAAATACAAATTAGTTGGGTTTGGAAAACAAGAAGATAATTAGATGTACTCTAAGTGAATGTCCCACAAACCAGAGGCTTAATTTCCATCACTGAGTCTTTTGTAATATGTTTTATGAGATTAATAAATTGTCAGATGTGAAGGAAAATGAAATCTTTACTGAACTCCTAAATAACTTGGCTTTAACTACTCTAGTTCTTTTGTTTATATACAAATATTACCTTTTTTAAATTTGATTCCTAATTTGATTAAAATATAACCAAGAAACAAACAATGGCTTCATTTAAATTAACTGGTATATTAATTTCTATTAACTGAGTGTTAGAATATTTCCATATAAATTTCTATATAAACTGAGGAAAAGACATAGAACTTTAACTAACACTAAAGTATTCCATTCCGAGTGGGTAAAAAAAATATTAGTGTCTTTCATGGGGATTATCATGATTTATAATTGGCGTATCACATTCCTATGAAGAAGGTCTCAGCAAGAGCTATAAATGTCACTGCATAGAACTATTCTTAATACAAATGTGATTTCAAGAACTTTGATCTGCTTCATCTATTCTAATTACCCAAACATTTTCTGGGACTGTAAACAACAAAGTACTCGGAAATAAGCATTAGAACCATGGACCATGGGTTTGTCTTACAGTATTACTGAGCTGGTTCACACCAGCAGACAGGATCTGAGAGAACAATGAAAACAGGATAATTCACTTTTCTAATTCCTATTGGGCATTGAAGAATGAATTTCTTCAAGGAGTTTTGCTATTCTATTTCACTCAATATTTTGCCATGATTCAGTTGTTTCATCATTCAGTTGATTCATGATGAATTTTGTTTCACTGCACATATTGATTACAAACTGCTTGCTGTGAGTCCTCTCCACTGAAAATCTCTGAGGGATCAGTTAGTTGTGGTTTACTGGGGAGGCTGGACTAAGGCTTTACTGCTCTCCAATCCCTCATTCACAGCTGTAGTGTCTGCTCCCAAAGCACACAAGGCTACCATGGGTGCACAGGTCTTACTTCTTCCCTCATTCAGGCTGTTTGTCCCACAAAAAATGTTGTGAGAGGAACTAGTATAGTTTGTAATCAGGCCAAAGAAACATAGAAATCATTTCATTTCTTCCCAGAAAAGCAACTTGAAGAATACTAGGAGAGCTCCCTTCCTTAATGTGGCATCAGAACATATTCCTAGAAAGGGCAGTAGTAGAAATAGGCTACTGAAGGATTGATCATCAAGATTTTGCTGTAGTTAGGTAATGTAATGTAATGTAATGTAAAGTAATGTAATGTAATGTAATGTAATATAATGTAATCACAGGTGCAATTCACTCAAGTTAGATAAAAAAGGTTTTATAGAGTTAGGATGACATTTAGATTTTATGGCCTTTCTGCTTAATTATCGGTTAGAACATAATTAATTTCCAGACAGAATCAGGATGGCTGTCTTTTTTTTCTTTTTTTTTTCTTTTTTGTGTCTTGATTGGTTGTTTTTTAAGCTTGATGGATCTGCATATCCTTGTTCAGAGCACAGAGGCAGTCTGAAAGAGTGGAGAAAATGAATGCTATCACACCAAGTTAAATTAAATGTCCCTTGAAAATTGTGGGTCTTTGTTTCTTTCCATGAAAAAAGTCTTTTGAAAAAGGTAAAATACAATAAACACAAAATGCATAACACTATTTTTGTCATGTAGCTTTACCTATTTTCCAGGATTTCAATGGTGCGTCAGCAGTAGTAGAGCAAAATTATGTCACATCACTTCAGAATATGATGAGTCGTCATATTTTCACAAGTACTATTCTTGCAATTTTTCAACACATTTTGGTCTTTGTGCATAGCATGAATTCCACCTCAAAATCTCATATATGATGGTGCATTATTTTGCTCTACTGCTATTTACACATTGTGAAATAACATGAAAAAATTGGAACATAAATCCATGCCAAAAAATATCTTAAACCTTAATTTCCATTTCCAAGTGTCTTTTTTTTAAACTCTCTTGTTGTGTTGTGTTTTATATGTCTTTTTATAATTGTTCTGTACCTTGATTTATCTCAGTTCTCCCCTATTTCAGTGGTTCTGCCCATCCTGCCTTCTTCCTCAACCCCTCCCTGGTGTCCTGTCTGTCACTCAGCAGCCCATCCCTTCCCCTAGAAACTTCTGTTAAGGGCATTGAGTGATTGGTTCAGGAACTGGGATTCCTCCCACAGGTTACCACTGTTGGTCTCCTCAGAAGTCGATCTTCCCAATGTCCATAGCCCCATGTTTCCCCATTGGCTCCCTATCTTTGCTCCCTCTTCCCTTTATAAGATACCTGATAGCCCAAAGCATGGTCTTTGGAGCGAGGTCATGCTGGGCTCAGGGTCCCTGCCTTAATAAACCTGGACTGACACCTCCATTCGAAGTCCACTCCTTTCTTCCACCGCAGTCGTATTCCTGCCTCACCCGCGAAGGTGAGAGCCTTAGCTGCCCTCCTGCCCCTCGGAGATCGGGAGAGGGTTCCCCCGCATCTGTCTGTGTCACAGCTAGCTGGGACCCCCCGAAGGGACTCGCAGAGGGGCATTTACAACAAGTGGCGCCCAAACGTGAGGACATGAAGCATTTACGATAGTTTTCCTACCAGCGTGCGGCCCGTGGACACCACCGGACCCGCGGGTGAGACTATAAAAGTCTTCCAGACTTAGTTTTGTGGACTTTCCTTGCAAGCCTTTGGCTGGCAAGCCACCTCCAGCCGCATCAGGTCACGTTTTAGTGACACGCTCCTTGGGGGATGGGAACAGTAGCCTCTACAGGCACCGGTATGGGTCATTCTCAGGTGGAAGCCGCTGTCCCTGGACCTTTTTTTCTCTCGCCGCCAGATCGGGTAAGAAAAACCCTTTTTCTCCCCTCTGTAGGGTGGGGTTTTTCTCTCTTTCCTGTTCTCCCTGCCACCTTTTCCCTTCCTTTTCTGGGGTAAAAGCCCCGTGAGTCAGAAGCGAGAGCGCGTTAGGTACGGCATGGCTGTGGCGCCTTTGGAAGCTGCGCGCCGGATCGGAGCTGGGGGGAGCCCTTCCCCTGCACGGCACGGCGGCGGCTCTGTGCTCTGTCGGCGGCAGTTCTAAAGGCTGCACAAGCAAACCTGGGTGTCTTCACTTCTGAACCGCGGTTTTAAGCTCCTGTTTTTCTGAAGGGATCCTCTCTTTGCTACGCAGCCTTTCTCTCTCTCGGCAGGACCGGTGGTGGGATTTTTTTTGTTTCTTTACTGCCTTTTCCAGGGAGGTGGATTTGATTGTGCTGTCAATTTATCATCACAGTCATGGGTGCTCGACTGACCACAGCACAAAAAGGAGTTTTTATCCAAGTTCTGGGAATCTTAGCGGGGGGGGAGAGTGTTTGTTATAATAAAAAGGAATTAAAGCAGCTCGTCAAACGGCTGTTTTCTCACTTCCCCAAGGTATCCCCAAAGCAAGTATATGATTTATACTTCTGGGATTTAGTTGGCCAAAAATTAACTGAATTGGGAAAAAAAAGGGATTCTTCTTTGTCTAAATTTACATTTTGGAGTCTCCAAATAAAAACGGTTTTAAAATCCACAATCGGAGTGAGAAAACAACTGTCCGCCAGCAGCCTGCTCCCCAGTTCCCCCAGTTCTCCCCATCCTAGCCCTCTTCCTTTGCCTGCTTTCCCTAAATTGGGGAACTTGAGAGAAGCAGCCTGCTCAAGC
>WBNO01028455.1:0-143084 GCA_013400575.1 Peucedramus taeniatus
CCTGTTTTTCTAAAATGTATGTCTTTATTAAACAGTATGGGCCCATGAAATACAAAAGCACAGGAGGAGCTCTCTCCAGAGTAAACAAAATGTGACACTGTGAGAGAAAAAAACTTGCTGTTTTTAACATATTCTATTCATATATTTACTGAGCAGGGATTCCTGCCTCCAAATTCAGTTTAGAAGTACCCAGCAGATAGTGTGAATAGGACCATAAATGTGCCCCTAGGGAAAGTGTTGTTCCTCCTTGAATGGCACTACTCTAAAATTGCCAAGGTTGGGTGCTACCTCTTAGAATTTGCTGAATCCTGGCATAACTTATTCTCAAGATTTAAGAATAAAGTACTTGTCATACTGAGTAGAAGTCTATTTTATTAATGCCCCCACCATTTAAATTCCAAGATTAGGGTTTTTTTTCAGTGACCATTCCCAAAACAGGAAGCTGTCTTTCTTCTTTAGGATGAAGATTCTCTTCTTTTTTAAGATGTCTGGGGTAAACTTCCTTCTAAAACTGCAAATATGCCAGCATTGTTGTCTTAGAATAGCTGGATTGACAAAAATAAGGGTATCTGAAAAATTATTATTATTATAGTGTTGGAGAGGGAAATCTTACTTCTTGAGATTTTTTGTGCCACAAAGGTTTTGCAACTGCTGTCCAACATTTCACAATTTCTTGCGAAATTAGACAGCTTCAACATTGATGTAAAAACCATGATGCTACCATGGGATCTCAGAACAGTCAAAGTATTGTTTTGTGATGCTAATTAATGTCACATAATCTCAAGAGTAATTTGAATTAAATTCTTAATAAAGAATACTATAAAACCCACAAACCAAACGAATACACAAAATCAATCCATAACCAAACATCATTAACACATTCACAGTTTCATCCTATAGATCAGTGGCTATAACTACTTTTATGATGCCTATATGACTAAAAGTCCTTTCAGCTACCATAAAAAAGAGAACATTAATATTTTAGCAAAAGCAACTGGAATTTTTAGTCACTCCTGGTAGTAGTACAAGTAGGTCAAATACTCTCGTAGTGGAAGCTGTATACATACACTTAGGTGGAGAGCTCTTGACAGTATAGTGTTTTCATATTTAAAATTCCAAGTACTAATTAATACTAATTTGGTGCTGTAAAATTTGTCAGAATACAGATTTTATTGTTGTCCTTGGTGTCTTGAGAAACAGAAAGTATAAACATGTTTTTCAGGAAACAGAGACTTAATGCCAGATGTCATTCCAATGTTTTTATTTTCCTTCTGGCAGAAAGTGGTTATGAGTTTAATCAATAACATCATTCTTTCTCTTATGAATATTAGCATTCAAACTTGGAAAAAAACGAAGAGGAAAAATCTCAATACTGCTGAGTATTTTATATTGTAGTTAATGTTTCAGTAGCAAGATCTAATAGTTAGGGTGTTAGTAACCATGTCATCCTGTGCTGTGATTCTTTACCATTTTTACAAATGTAAGGTACACGACTCATTACTTAATCAAGGGTGACATTATTATTTATTTGCACATAATAGGTTAGGCGTTCCTCATGCACACATGCCTGCACAGAATCCTTTGCCAATAAATTTGGAAACTCTTAAAACACCTTACAAATTTTCCCTGCCTAGAACTCAACGTAGTTTTCAGATCACTCAGCTTTTCTACAGGATACAGTAGTTACTAGGTAACATTTAACTCTAAACTGGTGTAAACCAAGAGCTTAAGCAGGGGCTTTGGTCTGCTGAAGCAAGCAGTTTTCTAGAAAGAAGTGAGAAAATAAAAAAGCTTTTGTAGTGCTTAGTCTTGCTTTGCAAGAATTATTCATAGGTCAGGTGTTGAGAGACCTTCACTTCTACATAGACTAGATTAAGATCAGTGACATTCCTTGTTATTATTTATATTGCTTATTCTATGTGTTATATGTTCTATAATTACATAGCTCAGCTCATTGCAATAAATTATCTTCTTGGTGGCCTACAGTGTTGATCAGTTGATCTCTTCAGAAGAGATATTGCAACAGTATTTGGAAAGAAGACCAAATAGTGTTAGCTGCCCACAATTAGAGATTTGACATTTGAAAAATAAATCTAGAAATTAGCTCAGTTACTTTTCAACATAAAGCTACATATGGAATGAATTGTCTTGGTGGGAGTCTTGCATGATACCACAGTGATTGCAAAGGTCATCCCCTGGAATTTGGTATCTTTTGGATGAGATTACAGTTTGGACACTGATACATTCTGTCTTATACAACTAAACAATCAAATGTAATTTGTTGATGAAGTGAAAATAGTAATGTACCAATTACTTAAGCTTCCAAATTATTTACTGTTAGTTCTTATTTAGCTGTCTGTTTGTTAGACTGGCTGCATTTACACTGTAGTCAACTCCATTTCATGTAAACCCATTTGGATTCTTCCCTTACACATGCAGTATTTTTAACTTCTTAAATACTTATTCTACATAAAATTTATGGTAAATTTCATGGCCTTTCACAAAAACTGGTATATACAAGCCCTGAAATATCTTGACACTGTCTCACATGGTCTCAGTTCATTCCTTTTGCTTGCTAAGTGCCTCTTATGCTCATGCTACCTTGTTTTTAACAGGAATTCAGATGTGTTTATGTGTTTCTTAAACATTTCTATAAGGCAGAGCCCTAAACTGCTGGAGGTATCTTAGTACTACAGCAATACAGGTAAAACAGTGAATTAAGTTTGAGGAAGTGATGAGCTCTTTTGAGTGTGTTTGGTTTTGTGTCACCATCTATGACACTCCATAGAGAAGGAGCTTATTGCTTACAATTTATATTCCATGGGCTTAGGGAGCTTAGTTATGGGCCATTTCCCAGTTTGACATGCCAGGATTAAGGCATTCCAAGTGGTTTTTTCAGAAAGAAAGATGTGTATGTGTGTATATATGCATGCTTTGAGAGTAAACAGAAGGTGTCTTTATTGACAGTTTATTAATCTGCTGAAAGAAAACTATTTGAAGTTTTTCTAACTCTGGCTGACAAGGAGTTAAAATATTTTAAGTGTGGTTACCATATCACATGGGAATTAAGAATATCTTTCAGTATTCTTGTCAAAGAAATGTGTTTGCATTTGGTCTGAAAATTGCCAAGTATTGCCATTATGGCTCTCATTTAAAACACAAAGATCTCCCTCCCTCACCTTGTGAAAGGGCTAATATTTTGTATCCAGATACAGGTCACCTAGAACCTCTAAAATGAGCACTAAATGAAGAAATGGCTTTCTTAAGTGAACAAATGTCAACATCTGTAAAACTTTTGAAGGCTTGTGGGAAGAGGCTAAACATACTAAGTCAATTGGAACTGTTAAATTAATGTTCTATGTACAAAACCAAAATACTTCTTGTAAAATAAAAGAATCCCAATGTATAAATTATTATAATAGGAGCCAGCTTTTGGGGGAGAAAGCAGAAAACCACTATCACCCCTTCTACACAAATGCACTTTTCTTCTTAGAGTTTTAAGCAATTAATACTTTTTACTTGCCAGGTATTTTTAGATAAAATGTTCGGATTACATGGCAGCTGCTATCTGGTTAACCCATGCTGCAGAAGGGCATCATTACTCTCATTGTCATATGAACACTCACCACCAGTGAGACCCAGAGTCCTTCACAAGTCCTGGGAATCCTGTGCAGAACTATGGCCCTGCCTGCCACTTGCCATTCTTTCTTCTCTGTGACTTTCCCCCTTAAAATATAACATTAACTCCTTACTTTCTGTAAGAGTTAATATTAACTGTGCCAAAAGGCTGGTGCCCACAATCCCTGCCAGTAGAGGAGTAGTGAGGAGACACAGTGTGAACAATATTGAATAAGTCATCACTTATTCTTACCCTGATAATTGTGCTTCAAGAGGCAAAGCTTCTGTTGCATGTGCAAGTCCTTGCTTTGCTCTACATGGTACTCCAGTGATAAGAGTTGCCTACTACCTGGTTTCCTTTAGATGCAGGATCTGGTTTCCAGTGTCTGCTTCTGAAGGACATTGGTACGACCCTCACCAAAAAAAATTGTCTAGCTTGTTTCTGTTTTTACTTGCACAGGACAGGCTGAATCATACATGAAATGTGTTTTAAGAAGCCCTTTCCTACATGGCAATTGTCTCCAATAGACTGGACAAATGTCATGGCTTATTAACCCACAGAAAAATGGCATGCATTATTTTGGATCCAACAAAGTGCAGGAGTCAAGAACTCTTGGCAGCAGCATCTTTTTATATTGGAAGGCTCATCTTTTATATTGGAAGGGACTTCTAAGCAGTGCCTTTTTAGATGTGGCTTCTGAGGTCACAGGTAAGCAGTGTAAGACTGCAGATTCCTTTCATCTTTTTGCCTCTTAATTACAGAAATCCCATTAGCAATGCCCATTCATCAGCCTCCTGATGGACAAGTTAGTTGTCAAGGTTTTGCTGAGTACTGAATCACTGTATTTTTGTGGTGTTAAGTCTCTGCTAATAAGCTCATCAATTTGATGTTAATTGAGTGTTACTGGCAGACAAAGTCATATATGAATAGAGATGGGGAAGTAGACAGCTCCATTTGTATTCTAGCATTTTATTTTGTACCAATTTCATTCACTATGCTACTCGTTATTTGATAAAAATTCTTGTTTGGTGTAATTTTTTTTTAATGCTTTCAGTCTAAATGGTTCACTCAGCTTGTCATAGGCTAGGTTAGAAAGGCAAGGGGTTTATTTTGAGATGATATGTAGGATTTCTTATCTAATAATTGTAATTGGATATTGTCCCCTTTTTAGAGCCAGACTGTGTTTACCTTTGGATTTTTTTGTGCTTTCACTAACTATACTGTAGTCTTTAAGGAAACGAGCATTGCCTTATTTTTACAGCCCCTGTGTCCTCCCTCCCAACAGATACTGTTGTAATAATAATGAAGTCAACACCACAAAGCTCAGTGTATAGTGAGAGCTTTATTCATAGGAACTGCTTATCATAGTGTTTCTTAGCTCAAAGGCAGTAATCACCTAGCAAATCTCTTATCTGCAAACCAGTTTGATACTGCCAGCACTGTATATGTGGCTTTGAGTGTGATTATATTAGTCTGTCGGTTTGGTTTTCCTTCCTTTGGAGGATATCTTGATTATTTCCTACAGACTAGCAAGTTGAAAGCAGAGAAGCAACACAATTGAAAACTAGTGAAAACTTTACTGTGGGCAATATCCAGAATTAACAGTGGGGCTGCCACTGTTTGTCTCCCCATCTTAACAAGTTATATTGACTTTCAACAGGCCCCCCACACTTCCTTAGATCAGATATTTCTAAGCACACGGAGTATGCATAGACATAGAGGTGCCCTTACTTTCAGTAGGAAAACAAGCATATTCTTTAATTTGATTTTGCTTATTTGATGGAAAACAAGGTGGTGTTAATTTTCTGAGCTTTCAGGCCAGCTGAGATCAGGGTGGTCTAGGATTTAACTTCTTTTTCTGACTTAAGATTTTCCCTTTTATGTGGTGTAGAACTGGCAGTGTGTTGGAGTACTTGCAAAACTCTGTTGTTTTCAATGAAAACCCCACCCCCAAAGGAAGCTACACAAAAATACACTAGTACACAACAAGCTGATTGTGGCTCTGTCCAGCTGTGGAGCCATGGTAGATTTTTGTTCATTATAAATTATAACATAATTGTTTGTAGATGTATAGTCTTGCTTGCTATTGTTTGCTCATTTCCAGCAAGGAAGGCAGGCTCAACTCTCCTTCTCTAGATTGGAAAAGCAAGTCATGTTTGAAAGCAGCATGCTGATTTGGCCAGCAAAATACTAGTGGAATTTTATTTTTGCAGTATGAAATGAAGAATAATTTTTAAAATCAAATTTGGCTTGCCAGAGTTCTGCCTGTATAGTACTTGCTGCCAGGCATTGTTTTGGAGTTGACTGGTTAGGTCTACTTAAAACAGAGTTATTGCTCTAACTCTTCCCTCTTAGAGAGGTGTAGAATATTAGAATTTGATCAAAGAGATTACTACTACATCTGCTCTCCCACAGGTATGTGTAACAGACAAATGACTCAACCTACTAGGTGTTTCCCACACATTTCTGAGTTTTCTTGGGAAATGAAGAGGGATTTTTCTCTGGGGTTGTCTTTCTTTAGGTTTTCTCCAGTTCACATCTCTTCAGCTAAGTTACCTTACATTGCGATGAAGTTTCTTTAGGGACTCTCTCAGTCTAAGAAGATGCCTCTTCAGAAGCCTCCCTATTTCACCCCATGGCACCATATTTGAGCAGAAGAACATTAAAGTCAGCATACCATAGACCTGACAAAAGTGGATTTATGCTCAAAGCTGCCTGCTGACTGTGGTGTTCATGGCTTGTTGCAGAGCAGTGTGAGGGCTGATACAAGACATACTGGTGTAGCAAGACTGCTTGATTCTGATTTGGATCCCACCTTCCTCCAAAAAGGAGAAGGAAGTATTTGCTCTGTACCTAGAAATTACCTGCATTTCCTTATTCTGAAGCTTCTGTAGCATTGCAGTCTCTGTGTTTACTCTTTTGTGTATTTGATAAGAATGCTTTGTTAAATAAAAATGTGGTAGGCATAGGAGAAAAAATTAAATTTCCCTCTGGATGTCCCCCCTGCACCACCTCATCCCAGATTGTTTGCCTTTGTGTGCCTTTAAAACAAATAGCATGTGGTTCTGCAAGTGTTCCTGTAATTTAAAGTAATGGTGTTGCCTGCAGAAATGAAGGGTACTGTGCACACGTAAAACATGTACAGTATTTTCTAATGAAGTTCGACAGCCCATTTGTGCAGCTGTGTCTAATAAGGCATGAATACATTTAACTGCTGTTTACATCCTCACACTGTTTGTTTGAAGTACAGAAATGCTGTACATTCACATTAGGCAATTCAGTATCGAAATCTAACTTGGACTGACTATCGATGGGAAGTATTTTATGATTTTGTAGCAGGTTAAAACATATGGTTGTAGTTACAATAAATAAATTACTTGGTCCATAAACCATTGCCATTCAGCACAACTGTCAGGTTGATGTAGGTTTATTTTTCGGGAAAATAAAATGTAGATAACAGATAAGTAATAAATTATAATCTGAGTCTCTGGGGAACGGAAAAGTTTCAAATTCTCTTTAACAAGGGCATTTGGAAGAGAAAAGGAAAAGGTAATGTGCCAGAGATGAGAAACTCTCCAAATATGACTTAATTCTATTCATCAGTTTTTCTTCTAGTATTTCTTCCCTACCCATCCTCAAGTCTGGGGAAAATGAAATAGTTGCTAAGCTGTAGGCAGCAAAGGATTCAAGCATGTTTCATAGTTGCATCTGACTTACCCTTGCATAGTACTGTTGTCTTTTCTGAATGGAGCTGAAATATTCTTCTCTAATAAAAAATAAAGAGCATTTTCTTTCCGTTTTAAAAATTTGTCTCTGGCTTTATCTGAATTTCTTAACCCAGTATTTTTCTGCAACACAGAAACAGAGATAGGACAGTTGAATTTGGGAAGATGTAGATACTGTATTAAGATACCTGTAACTATTAATAGCTATAGATCTTAAATGTATCTGCTCAGAATATTGTTTTCCAGTAACAATATCAGAATGTGGTTAATATAAAGGATCCCTGAGGAAGACTGGCACAGATCCTCAACGGCTTTTTTATTAACATATATTTTAATTACAGCTTTGGTGTCCCTGGTGACCAGACTCTCACTAGAATGATTTTTTTAAAGTTCTGTTTGGTTTTGAAAGTATATTTTTAAAAATCATTCATTATTATATCTGTTTTAACAGATATGGTTATGAAAAAACTCTGCAAGTCTCTGCTTACATCACAAAGAAAGAATATTTAAAAAGCAGTTGTTCTTGGTATCATGTACCACTACTTAAAGTTCATTATCTCTACTGCATAGTAGCCTCAGCTGGGCATAATTGTTCTGATTGTAACTATATGATACATAGGAATAAATTTCAAAATATATGTTCTTGTAAAAAAAAAAAAAAAAAAAAAAAAAAGAAGAAAAAGAAGTGAAAAGCTCTCTTAGCTTTCTCACTTAATTTGATTATCCTGCCTCCCTCTGGGTAGGTTTTTCCCCAGACTGTATTTTCTGACCAGGTTATTTAATTTCTGGAATTCCACAAAAAAATGCTCAATGCTCAAGGAGTCAGTACACAACATTCAAGTACTCTGAATTTCACAGTTCTGGAGAGCCTCTAGAACAGCTTAGTTAGCACCTTCTCTGTCCCCTTATCTACTGTTTCTCCAAGCTTGTCTTGGTGAGACCTTGGCTTCTGCCACAGTTGTTGGAAAATTGTGCTTTTTCTCTGTTCAATGGAAGAAAAGGCTGTTTGAGAAGCTACCTCCTGTAGGAGAGAAATGGTTCACAACAGCTTCTCATTGCATCTAGAGGAATGACAGCAGGTGCACAAGGATGCACAGTGCTGCTGCTTCAAGGGAGTGGCACTCACTGGCATAGGCCAGGTTTGGCTTTGCTACCTGCTGGTTTAATTTCATCTGCTTGTTCACTGCAGAGAAGAGGTTGAATATACTGAAGACATATGTGCCCACATGTAGTTTGTAGGGGTCTGACTTCGAGCATTGGCAACAAATGTACTGATTGGGAAGGCACCACGTGTTTTAGGGGAAGTCTGTTAGCAGCTTGCAAAAATTCAGTGTTTTGCTTTGGCTTCTGATTTCATCCAATTTTTGAGCTACACGGAATTAAATTTTTTCTCTGTATGAATTCACCCATGTAAGACTATCGGTTTGAACTTCAAACATCAGCATCTGCAAATGGTTTTGTTGCCTCTGTGAAATTAATTGTTTCCTAGCCTATCGCTGTGTGCATATGTGTTTTATCCATAGCCTGAGCAAGATCTCCTTCAGAAATGATCACTAGCAGAAAAGGAATTGTTTCTTTAGTATCTGATGGGTAGACTTAGAGTAGTAAAGATAAGCATGGGGTGGTGTGCCTCTTCTCTTTATGTTTCCCTTCTGTAAGTCAGAAGAGGAGACACAGTTTTAAGACATCACTAAAGAAAGCACTCTAGCCTGACACTAGTTTTCTTATCCTTTTCCTGCATGTGCTGTTCATAGGAGTTTTGTTTTCATAAAATACATAGAGGCAGAGGAAAGCTTTAAATCTTTTAAAATCTTTTAAATCTAACTCTTAATTGTTTTCAGTAAGTAATGGCACAGGAATGGAATTTCTTTATGTAAAAATACAAAAGCTAGATGCTGTCTCACACAGGGAGGAAAAACATATTTCAAGCAGATGGGCTTTCAAATGAGGATGGAAACAGCAACTCATGGATGACCAGGTGCCCAGTTTTTCTGTCCTGAAGAACTAAAAATAATTTACATATTCTTGTTTTTGAAACATTTGCATGTCATCTTGGTGTGATTACTGGCACATGTTGTATTGATTCAACTTTATTGTCACATTATTCTTTCACATTCAAGGGTCACATGTGCTTCACATCTGGGGAACACTGAAAAGCCTTTTGAAAAGCATCACCATGTTTTTGTTCTTAGAAATGCTTATGACAAATATCACAGTCTTGCATCTGCTTCTGCTGTTGGTTGCAAACAGGATGAACTGGGCTGTGCCTACTGTCCAGTTACAAAATCATCAACGATAACATAACACATTTCCTGTTACCTGAAATGATTAATTGCTTGGCTATTGGTCCTTGTTCCTTGCACTAGAATGACTTTTTTATAGTTATTTGTGCAAAAAAATAATCTTGCTTTTGAGGAGAGCATGCTTTAAAAACCGCTAGCATAGTATTCAATGTCAAAAGTCTCCAAGAAACTACTACTTAAAACATTCTGGAAAATGTTGAATGTTTTCCGACAGATCTGCCAGGGCTGTTCTGGTTTGGTACATTGCTCAGTGCATTTTATAGTGTGACTGCATGGCCATTTACCATGCTTCATGACAATGACGTTGCACGTATCGTGAACATCTGATGGTGTGAAGGACACTCACTGTGAACTCCATCTGTTTAGAATATACATTTCCCCCTACCAAACCAGCTGCATGCCAAGAAGATTGCAGTGTGCTTTTCACACATTATTTATTATGTAGGGCAAAGTTAGACCATCATGATTAGCATCTTCTTGCGTTTCACCCTTAGGTGCATATTATATAAAATCTCATTTGGAGATACCTAAACCCAAACTCAAACCTGAAACATGTTTAGTTAGGCTTAGAATGAAGGAGAAAATATTCTCTTGACTCAATAATGACCTTCATTTCTCTTTTGGGACTTGACTTCTGACACAGAGCGAAGGCCAAAATAAAACCCAGACTGAGTGAGGGCCCTGACTTAAACCTGCATTTAATTAAGCCTTGTAAAGAAGCTTTTCTGGTAAAACTCTCAGGTTGAAGAGTTCATGCAAAAAAATCTCCCTGTGGCTTATGAACAGCCAAAATGGGGACATTCAAATATACATTTTTGAATAGTTTAATCCAGAAAAAATGCAAGTAAGAAAGTCCATATTATTTATTTAATGCAGTTTTTATCAGATCACTCCTTCTCCAGGTATTTTCTTTTTTCATTGTTCTGTGTGTTTCAGTTAAAACTTAATGCTGCTACAAGATGTTTTGATATTAACAAATATGAAAATGAAATTGTTTTGGTTTCCTTTTTTCCTAATTGTACATAAATCTGGCCCAGTTCAGCTGGACACAGTTACAGCATGCTAGACATGTAATACACATTTCAAATCAGAATCCTTGTGCCAAGGCAAAGGTCAAAGTAATTTTCTTGTTTGTTTGTTTTTAAAGGGATTAAATAAATGTAGTTTTACCACAAGGAACTGACAGCGTCTATTGCTCACTTATGGCTTTGTAGTCCACATTTTAATGGGAGAGGACAATCCTGTCTGGATCAGTGGCAGGGATAATTTCAGAAGTAAAGGCTGTGTGTTTTCTGTGCAAAATGGTGCTCTTTGTGCAAGATGTCTGCTAGATCACTTACACTATCAACCCCAGACAAGAGCTTATACCACATTAAAATAAAGCTGTGGCTTCAGTGACAGGCTGTAAACAAAAGGGGTGGGATACAGTTAATGGCAGCAGTGTAGTGCTAAAGAAAAATAAATAATTCCCTTTTACTTGCAACTGGCAAATGCCCAAATGCTGAAACATCATCAATCATCCTTGATGACTAGATGAGATCATAAACTGAATGAGGAAAAATAAACTTAAATTTAACTTAAATTGTGATTGGCACAGTAAAGATTAACTTTCATCCTAAAAAATGTTTTCTTCTTCCAAAACATTTCTAATTGCTGCCCTTCCCAACTTTTCCCCACCCATTGCAGAAGTTCCAAGTGCTCCTCACTGTTGGTAATGTCAGCCTTCCATGTCTGTTTCAGCATGTGCTTTCAGTTTTTTTTTGTTGAGAAGCAAGCTGCTTTTGCATTTCTTCCAAAAAAACATCTTAAGTGTAGTCTTCATATAAATACTGAACATCGTTATTCATAACCTCATAATTCACCAGTCTAGCAGCTGAATAATGTAGCAGGCATAGAAGACTGAGAAGCAAAGGATGTTATACAGACCAGGAGAGTCATTCTGAGAAAAATCTGTTGGGGAAAAACTTCCTGAGAAAAATACATCGAGTTTCTCTTTCAGTTCTTCACACATTACAGTTTATTATGAACAAAATACACACTCTAGGGAACAGTTATGTAGTGTCAGGAAAATTGACTTGATATTTTAATTTTTACAGCTGTTTGTGTTTTGCACCATGATTTTTAAAAATGTATCTATATCATATCCCTGGGGAGAGTTGTTTGTTCTTCATGAGTGGATAGCTTTAAATATAAAAGTTAAGTTCTGGAAAGTTTGAGACCTGGTAGAAATAATACTAAAATTCCACCAATAGTATGAAGTCCTGACATTGTGAAGTCAGCTTTGAAGCTGGCAGACTACAACATTATTTAAAAGATAAAGCACATATAAAAGATAAAGCACATCACAAATATTGCAGTCAGGCAATGTTCATTACTGAAAATTGCAAAAACATCGGATGTGACTGGAAGAATCAGTTGGACACTGATTTTGATAAGCAGTAAGCAAGGAAATGTTGTAGTTTTATACCATTGGCTTAAAGGCGGTGTTACATCCTGGCTATTCATGGCACATACCAAGTAAATTGAGAATATCAGTCTTGTTCTTAGGGGTCTAATTGATGCCAAATTGGCGGAGATTGAGTAGTATGGGAGCTCAGGCTACCCCCTAGCCTCCAGAGCTTTTGCATACTTACTTTATCGGTTGTATAGATAAGGGCTTTTGCTTCACCATGATGTCAATCTGATCTTTGCTCTAAGATGAAAACTTTGAATTTAATTTCATAGCATGGGCTTGGGTTCAGCCCTCTCCTGTGATATCAGATGTGTAAAGGTAATTAAAGTGTATTACCTGTGAGTGTTGGGAACAAACTATGTGAGCGATCTTTTCGATATGTACACTGAGAGATTGGTTTTTCCTTCTTAAATAAGAAAAAAAAAGGCATAAATGCTGACTAAGAATTGCTCTGTATATGTTGTGCTAAAATGGTGGATCAGTCATGCTGTTTTGTGTATTTATTTGCATAATAAGATTTGGGGGGAAATCTATTCTAGACTGAGTTAAATTTCTGCCAGCATATGATGATGCCACATTATTTTATGTGGAGAGAACTGTAAGCTGAGAACTTGTGATTTTGGAGGAATGTCTTTCGAAGGCTCGCTGCTCATTGCAGCTTGGAGGGATGCAGCCAAAATAGTATTTTAACTTTTTTTTTCCCCTGTTATACATGTCAGTTTTTTTGTCTTGTTGGCAGGAGGATCAGTTTGTGGATAGATGTTTATCCTTTTGTACATGATCATGTTCATGTAATCATTCTTGCCAGAAAGTGGAAACATAAGTACAGAAGGTTTTGAGATATCCAGAGTAGCTTTTGTGGACATGGAAGATTTAACAATAGTCAGTAGAGCTGTCTCAGTGACCAGTGTAGGAGCATTTGGATGTGAGAACTGTGGGCTTTGTGGCAGTGCTGTGCTGTTGTCAGGAGAGAGAAACATGACTGCCATGCACTAGGGCCACATGGCCCTTCTAGGGCCACAGTGTCTTTTGAAAGGACTAATAGTAAAGGTTAATTTTAGCACATTGTTCTGGAGTATTTTGTTTCAATTTTGCTTTGCTGAAGTTACCACATACATTCCTTGAGTGGTTTGATATAGATATGTATTAGCTTTGTCTTCTCAATTCATGGTATAGTTATATGAGATGTGGCTAGTGAAACATGTGACCTAATTCAAGACTGAGAACTGGTGGAGTGGTTCTTTAGGTCCAATTCTCAGTTATTCTGCAGTTGGCTCAGTGTTTGCTAGCCTGTGCTGAAAAGAGCTGAGGAAAGATGATTGTGCCGGTTCCAAGGAGAACTTCTTACAGCTGAAAGCTGAGTCAGCTCTTGCAAAGCCCATTGATACCTCAGTCTCAGGATAAAGAGAGAGCTTGGAACATCCCAGGAGTCCCAACATCTCTTCAAATCAAGAAGTTTTATTCATTGTTTTGCCATTGCATTAGCAAAGTTGCCTTTGCTGTGTGGTTTCTACATTCCTACCTGCAGCATCAGAGCCTGTTCTGAGTTTTGTGGCCATGGCACTAAACATTCTACATTTAATTGCACTCTTTACAAAGAACAGAATGAAATACTGGCTTTTTGAGCTCACCTTTGCTCTTTTCCTGATGTTTGGGTTATTATTGGTCATTTGACTGTGGATCAGTTACTTACTAGTTATTCTCAGGTTGAATGTTTTGCTTTTAGTGCAAATTTTCTATTGCTCTGTGCCTGAGGATTTCCCCTTCTTACCAGGCTTTTACTATCTTCACACGAAAAGTTGGTAGATCCATGTATTGGAAGGATAAGGGTACGTTCTGGAGGATTAGTAGTAAGTATAATGTTCAGGCATCTTCCATGAATTCAGCGCTTCAGTTAAATGTAAAACACTGTTGTTCCTGTAGTAATCTAGAATGTTAGCAAGCTGTTTGTTTATTTTATTTTTTTTTTTTTTGTAAAAGCAGTAAGAATTAGGGGGAACAGAGATTTCAGAATTTTTTTCTGATAATAATTTTTTCTTTCAGTAACAGCAAATATGTATTTCTCATGTCCTTCACTTTACCCATGTGTACTAAAAGGTTGCAAGTTTTAAATTAGCACTAAACTAGTAAAACAATCATTCTTATCCTTCAACGATCCTCTGGGAATCTAGTACCAGAAAGAAAGATTCCAGGAGTCAGCTCTCCTGCAGGAATGAGGGATTCTGATTACTTGTTTCAGAGTATTTGTCCACTCCGTGGACTGGTTTGAGGGTCAAGATCTGGCAAAGACATTTCACTCCCAAGGGAAGTGGAAGCTATTGAGGCCAGTGGGTAAATTTAAGTAGCTTCATTTTTCCTCTCTAATGCTTCTGCCGAGGATCATCTAATCCCTCACAAAAGTTGTGCTAAATAAAAGGAAACTGTTGCACTTAAAGTATACATTTGCCTTTAGTGGCTAATGGAACATTCACATCATCTTTCATTTTGGACATGAAGTGTAGCAACTTCTGGTTTTTCTTCAAGGAATTTGGTTTGTCGGGGAAACATCTGGTTTATGTAAATGAGCAGGGAATTCGATACACGAGAAGATGATTGCAAAATAGCATCTACGTGGTCTCTACATCAGTCATTCAGTTACCTCTTGCAAAAATAAACAGCTATTACATCTGTAATTGCTGTCCCTTTTTCAGTGTGCCGTGTTAACGAACGTTTTGGTCCTGCGGATTTTAAATTTAAAAAAAAAAAAAAAGAAGAAGAAGAAGAAGAGAGCGACCAGGCATGTCCGCAGCAGAAAGGACGCAGCAGGATTTTCCTGATGTTGGGTAACTGCTGCCGCGGGCCGAGCTCAGCCGGGATCAGTTTCCAGGCGGCGGCTCCGCGCCCGCGGCGCTCCAACAGCGCCACCTGCAGGGCGCGGCCGGGGCCGCCGGGAGCCGAGAGCCTGGGGCTGTCCCACCGTGGAATCTGTCCCGCCGTGGGGGCTGTCCTGCGATGGGGTCTGTGCCCCCGTGGTAGCTGTCTCGCTGCTTCATCTTCCTCGTCACAGATCCCGGTCCGCACTCCCGCGTGTGCGGCACTGCGCGCCGGCCTCCTTCCACACCAGCGGAGAGATCCGCGCACTTTTTGCTCTTCTGCATAAAGCGAGGTAGAAATTCGCCTCTATAAATTCAAACACAGAGAAACAGTTCTTGTGTTCAAGTTTAATTATTCTTAGTTCAGCTTTGCTCCATCTCGGCCATGTTTTAATAAAATTATTTTGGTGGCATTTCTCTTGCGTGTTTTCTGATGTGGAAAAACAAATCAAAACCCACTTATGACATGAATCATTGTTAAAGTCAGCAGTAGTCCTCTGTGTAAAATCTGCCAGTAAAAGCCGGGAGGATGGGGATTAAACCTGGAGCACATTAAATTAGTTCCAGTCTATCCCAAGCAGGCTCTGCATTGCTTGCTTAGGCAGGCAAAACGGAAACAGGCAGTTTATAACGAGGCTGGTTTAAAAACCGTGGGGTTCATTTGAAAAAGATTTATATCCCTCACTTATATAAACATGACAAACGTGGGCTGCAAGCAGGAGGCAAATCTTTATCAAAATATCTTTAAGAGGTTTTTCATTGTGAATAAAATGGACAGCGTGTACTCTTGTTTGAAGATTCGCCAATATCAGTACACTGATCTTTTCTCAATGCTCTTACTAATTAAAATATGACTCAGGGTAGAACAGCAAGACCACCAAGCAGTAGTTTGCTAGGGTCTGACAGAAGTGGCCGTGACTGAGGTGGCAGAGGGACATTATTTGGAGGCAGGAGAAGAGATTGTCCTGAGACTCGTTTAGGTTTTTTGTAGTGGTTATAAAAAAAAAGAAAAAAAAAGTGAAATTTTAAAGAGAAACAACCGTGTCTAGATTTATGTCCACTCACCCCCTTCCCATGCTGCTATTCTTAAACAGTAGCGGAGACATTTTGTGGGCTATGTGATCTTTGCTAGGGCCTGCAGCACTTTCTGTAGGGAAGATCAAAATGTTTGCTCCAGGAAAACTAGAAGTAGTCTGGGATGTGAGGGTCCCAGGTGACAACTGGAGTGCTACTCACATTGTAGCATTTCTGGGTAACTTGATTGTGATGATGTTATTTTTAGAAGGAGTAAACATATATTAGTGCAGTAAAAAAAAATATTTTTAGTAATAACACAGTCATTTCTAGCTGTTGCAAAACCATTTTATTGTATTTAGAGTACATTATAAGAGTTCAGATCCTGGATTTACCA
Source organism: Peucedramus taeniatus (assembly GCA_013400575.1). Taxonomy (NCBI): domain Eukaryota; kingdom Metazoa; phylum Chordata; class Aves; order Passeriformes; family Fringillidae; genus Peucedramus; species Peucedramus taeniatus. The sequence goes on from WBNO01028455.1 coordinate 16,363, forward strand.
GAAAGTGCTTTTCATATTTCATTTTGATGTTAATAAACAATGTCTGAAAGAGCTTTGTAATACTAGTCTGCCTTCCAAAATATGATCCAAGACTCAGATAAATGATTTAAAGTATTTTGTGCATTATAATATATAACTAAGGTACTCTGGATTCTCTCTTTAAACTAGGGTGTCTCAGCCCTCCTTTTTTTCTGCTGCGATGTTGTCTCCATACGGAATATCACTTATGACCCAGAAGTCTGATTGTCATGTCCTGAGAGCATACTGACAGATGGCTTGTTAGAGAAGTGGAAGCTTTCTGTGCTGTGGAGTGATTTAAGAATTTTCCAGTAGTTCTTTAAGAAGAAATTTGGATTTTTCTGCTGTTATAGTAGTATGACTATGCTACAATGGTAAAGGCTGGAAGTATTCCCTTCCTGAAGTGTGTGAAGCCAGATAAGAAGGAAAGAAATTATATCAAAATCCTGTATTTTCTCTTTTGTAAGAACAGTGCAAGGGAGACTGTGAGATACATAGGCATACCCATACTGGCTTTTGAACAAAGCAGCCAGTTGATGGTGAGCTCTCCCTTGTGACACCTTGATGGCTGTTGATGCTCACACTAAACAGGTTACAGCGGGCTCAAATCTGCCTCTCTTGTATTGGCATCAATGTACCATGGCTCACAATGTAGGTGGGGGCTGGAAAGGGAATTCTTATGTACACTGAATGTTATTTCTCATATCCAGGCCTCAGCATCAGGCTATCAGAGCACTCAAGTTAGCGTTTGGTAGCATGGGAAGCTACCACTGCTTACAGGTATAGAAAAGCTAGAAGCTCACATTTGGACCTGGAACTGAGCACTGATCTCCAGAGGATCCATCTAGTGCTGACCACTGGGCCAGGAGTCCTTTCTTTGCTACCAAAAATCACAATGGGTAACTAACTGAAAAACATTTGGAACTTCACCTTCTAGCATATACAGCTGAATTTGTTTTTCTTTGTTTATTGGATAGGCTTGGGGCTTTTTAAAATTTCATATAATAACCACCTTTTTGTGCCTGTTAATGGAATCTGAATTGTGTTGTATTTCAGGACATGTTGATAATCTCCTAAAATAATTTTTTTAAAAGTAGTTAACATAGAAGTAGCTTAAGCCAGATCTGGTCTTATCTTTAAAGCAGGGTATTTTTTTTTTTTGTAGTTAAATGAGGTGGAATATACATTTGCCCACCTCTTTAGAGTGAAACTTGTAATATAAGAAATGCTTTCTGCATGAAGCAACTAGGAAATATATATGAAAATAACTGAAAACTTCTGAAGTCCTTAAATGTTTGGAATGACATGCATGATTTAAGTGTTTTTAGATATTGGGACCAGATGTCCTGTGCTCCAGTGGTCTCCCTTTGTGCAAATGGGATATTGTGAGGGATAGCTCTGCTGACTCAGGCGTTTGGCTGAGTGGGAGGGAAATCCCAGGGGGACAAAAAGTGGGATTGTTTTTCTAGTTGTAGCTCATGCTGGACAGACAGATGGGGAGGAGGTGTGGCAGGAGCAATCCCCAGCAGCCAGGATGCCCTCACATGGCCCTTGCAGCTGGCAGTGGGAAAGCAGTCTGACATCTTTTCCATCCAGAGCAAGGGGCCAACAGCAAAATCACTGCTAGTGCCACCCAGACGGCCTGGCTCCATACGGGGGTGATGGGAACACTGAAAGGAACCAAAAGAGGAGAGGACTTGCCACATGCTGACCAAAGGAAGGGCATGTGGGCCAAGAGGCAAAGAACATCATGGCTGACAAGCAGAAGTTGTATGTACCCTCTAATAATGCGTATCCTAAAAATTCACATACCCACACCAGCCCTGGTTGTGCAGTCTGCTCCCCACTGCAGGGGAATGCCAGCACAGAAGATTCCTGCCCAGCTAGGGAGCTGAAGAAACAGCTTGTAGGCAGTTGAGTTAAATTGTGTTTGAAAAGAGAACTGTTAGCTTCTAGAGCAGGAAAGCATTCCCAAGATCAGATGAGAAGATTAAAAGAGTGGGATTTCAGTAGTGTTTCACCATAATTGTCATTTTGCCTATGCCTGTATTTCACTTGATGTTTAGTATTAGATAGATGCTGAGCAGTTGTTGTTGCTGCAATTCACACATTTATATGGGAAAGAACAACCTTTTCTTTGAAATATCAGTATTCTGCCATCTGCTGCTCTCTGAAAGAGGGTAACCTGATTCATTTTTCATGGTACTAGAAAACTGGACAGAAAAATTGAAGTTTTAACCTGATCAATTTCATAGGATGGCATGAGATATGGTTGTATAATTAACTTTCTTTTATTCTCCCCCACCTGAAGAGGAAAAAAAATGTTTTTCCTTGTGCAAATCATGCTGCAGTGAGCATCCTCCAGTGAAGATGTCCTGTGAATGAAAGATTCCTTCCACACACAAAAATGAACCAAGCATTCTTAAGTTATAAGACATCTGCCTTTAATCACCATGAAGGCCTGAATCCTGCTTGAAGCATGGTGAGCCTTGTACAAGGGCTAGAAATGTCAGTACTCTACTGTGATAACATTTACTGTACTGATTAACAGCCGTGGTGCTTTGCAGCACAGTGATAATCTGCCTTTATGTGTCTTTGTGTTGCCATTGTGTCTCCTTCCTGTAGTTCCAGCTGGGGCTGTGGACAGAGCAGTGGGATCTCCTCTGCAAACCTCCCATGTCCATATATTTTTATGTATTATGTCTTTGTCTATCTGCAAACCAAAGTGTAATATGTTTCAAATACAATGCAAAAAATTTTCAAATTAGCTACTGCTTACATTTCTATAACAACATGATCTGGCATCTACTCTCATACAACCATCTCATGCAAGTTGTTTTAAATGTCTTTCAAGTTTCTTGCCATGTAGGAGTTTCAGTCACTAGTATTTTAATAAATTCCAACAGTTCTTGGTAGGTGTGTTTGTCTTAGTGGTAGATTTTCACCAAGTTTCTTGGCTGCTTTTTTAAAAATAAAGGAGCAAAATAGAAGGGATTGGGAAAATGAATGCTGCTTTGCTCAGATCTGTATCCATTTCCATTGGAATAGCCAATAGAAAGTTGAATCTCAGGGATACTGCAAAATGGGGTATGTTCTGGTCAAGATAGTACCCCTATTCATCATATTTTATGTAAAAGTATGATCTCTAAGCATCACTAAAAGATCAGGTGTATGTTTGGCCCAACCTTAGTTGAAATTGTTATTTGAGTGATGCTTTGGTGCAAACTGGCATTGTGGCTTGTGGCAATGTATGACTGATATCCTGGTTGTCTGCTAACATCAAACTTGTAGGGGCAGAAGTTGAGTGGATTTATTTTTAAAAGTCTGAAGTAAGATAACACACTTTAAAAGCCAGAAAACAAATGTCTTTCAAATGAACCTAAACAGTCATGCTGTTTGGCTCCAAACTCCTTTTGTTTTTCACTTCATATGACTGGTTTTGCCATTTTACCCAAACCCCCAGCCCTCATTTTTCATTTATGGTACCAGTGTCCACCGTGGTCTGACCCATCACCAAAAGTCTGGAGGTTTTCCTGCAGCCCTGAGTAGTTACTGGAACATCTGATGTTAGATTAACATAGGACTGAAGGAGGATGTATAAAATGAAGGTTTGAGAGAAAAGAGATTATAGAAAAGGCAAGAATGTGAAGGAAAAGCACAAGATGGGCCTGTTTTGACTGTCAGTCTCCTTTTTTGACTCACTGTTTACAGCATTCGCAGTATATATTTCCTTCACCCTTTCTGCTGTTTCTGAAGTATTTTTCCCTCACAGTTCACAATTCATTTCGCTGCAAGCAAGAACTGTGCTAAACAGTTTATAGTTTTATTCACTAGATGTATTTAATGCACAATATTCTGTTCCATGAGACCACTGAGTCTGTGCTTTCTGCTTTTTTTCTGCCCTTTCACCCTCAAAAGTCTTTGTGAAATGTGTACACACTGAGAACATCCTCACCAACTTGAGAACTGGAAAAATCATAGTTTCAGCTTCCCTCGTTCCTCATGTGCCTTTCTTGACTAGATTCAAGAGCTGTCTCATACTCTGAAATTTTCTTCTGTCCAAAGAGACATACATAAACTATTATTCTTCCTTTTGATAAGGAACTGTCTCCCACTATGAAATTTACCCTTTCAAATGTTTTGTAGCTCCTTTCAATGTTATCTCTAGTCTTTACATCCTCTTAGAAATATGGACTCTAGGACTTGGCATGATATATAGGAATTAATCCTGACAGTGCTACATACTGTAGTAAACCTGCTTTCCTACTTCTGTCCCATGGATACTGTATTTTATGGTTACATTGGTCCTTTTGCCTTGGCCTTGATGTAAGTATGTTTATTACGGATTGGATCAAAAATGCAGCTGAATTAGTTTGTTTAACAAAGAAAAAGTTCACTTCTGCTCAAAAGCAGCTGCCTACAGAAGATTAAGAGAAGAAGACATGGTTATATGATATTCTCCCTGTTCCAACCATTATGAATTCTGTAACAGTTGTGGTTTCTATGTATTTACTAATATTTGATGGAATTTTTTCCCCTGTGAGATTTCCCATCATCTTTGCGAACCCAAATAAGAATTTAGCAGCACAACAACATTTGGCAAGAAATTCCACATCTGAGCAAATTGCATGAGGTATTTACCTCAATTTCATATGCTTTAAACTGGCTTCTTACCAGCTTTGTGTATTGCCTCTTTGTTGTTGTGGTGAGATAGAGTGAGCAATCATTCCCTACCTGCCTTCTCTAGTCCACTCATGATTTTTTAGACCTTTTCTCTCTACTGGGTCATCTATTTTTCTAACCTGAATGATAATAGCTAGTCATATAAGCAGGAATTCAATCCTTTTCTTTGTCCTAATCATCTCCCTAATCTTTTTCAGTAATTATCTCCTGGGATAGAATCCCCTCCTTCTGCAGACATGATCTGCACTATTGAATGACCAAATCGGTTATACTATATTTTTCTTGATTTATACCCCTTTTGTTTTCTAACCCTCTGGATTCTTAACCCTTGCTTTGTGGTGGTTGCATGCTTTCCCACTGTTTCCCTCGAAGTTGAGTTTTAACATCATAGGATACTGTGTTATTCCTGTCCCCTTTTCTCAGTTTTGAACCCCTACCATGTTCTGGCAGTTTTCTCAATATTCAAAGACTTACAGAAACAAACAGCTTCAAAAGCCACACACAAAGAGTCCTGATATGCATAGCACCAAGATCTTTTCCTGATACAGGTTTTAAATTGACTGTGCCTGTATTCCTTTTTCATTCTTCTGACACTGTTTTTGCTGTGCTGATTCATGTTTTTACCAAGCATGTCTGTAGAAGCTATCACAGCTAAAAGCTTTGACTGAGTAGGTTGGAAATACTCCCTTTTTAACCTGTTGATGAGTCTCTTATGTCAGGCATGAGGTAGTTTAAGTAAAATTCTCCTTATCCTTGCAGACCTTCATCTAATAAAATCCAGACTTATTAAATATCCTTTTTTTCAGTACACTGTTGCTTCTGAGCCCCCATGAACCCATTAAAATATCTTAACACAGCTGAACATATAGATGATCTCCAAAGAGAGAGGGAAAAACTGGATCATACCATGTAATGATGCATTGCCCAACAGCATAACTCACTGCAATTGAGGTGATTTTGGTGCTGTGGAAGAAAAGATATCAGTGGGCATTTGAATTTTCTCAAAATGTGTAAGTCTTACAAAACTGACATAGTGACAGAATCTACTTGTTGTAGCAGAGGAAACAAAAATAACTGAAGAAGTTGTAAGATTAAAACCAGGAAATTGTTGTCAAGCAACTGTGGTCCTCAGTGAAGACAGGAGAAATGTGCTAAGAAAAAATCTTAGTTATGTTGTTCAAAATATAGTTTATTTTATGTCCTAAGGATATTCGTTAAAGAAAAATACTGGAATATACTACTTTGGCTGTGGGATCCAGATGAAATCCAATTGCTTAGGTCATGATCATAGGCTAGGGAGTTATTGGCAGAAAGAACTGTCCTGGGCTTTGCTTTTGTTTTGGTTTTAGAAATGATAGGGCTTGAAGATCTTGTTTTAAATATTTGTGTTGTTATCACATATTAGCTGTTAAGTGTCAGAGCTGTGTTTTTGGAATTATGCAAGACATGTTAAAAAAATTATCTCTAACCAGAAGAGTTTACAGATGTTGTGCTTTTAAAAAGTTTTATGTTGTCAGTAATTTCTTCTTGCCTTTGACTTGTCACTGTGTTCTGTAGTAACCTCTAACATCCTGGATAGGTATTCATCAGGTCTATCAAAGGGCTGTTGATATCTGTAGTGTTGACTGTTTAAGCCAATTAAGTTGGCCAATTAAGCATCTGGCCATTTGACAGTGTGTTGAAGAAGCCATCTAATGAGCAGGTGATTATTTCTATAATTTTCTTTTATCTCTTGGCAACCTTAAACTCTAGTTCATCTAAGCTTCAAGCCAGCACTGTTGCATAAGGAGGCAGTCCAATCTTTGTTCTTGACAACTGGTGTGTTTCTGTGGCCAAGCAGTAAACCCAAGCAGAGAGTCTGTATGGTTAAAATTATTTGTTTTAATGCACAGTCACAGATACACTCTAGCAGGTGCAGAGGGGAGAGGCTGCTGGGGTGAGTGGAAGGCAAGAATGAAATATAACTGGGAGAACATGGACATAGGATGAATGTGAATTTGTGTCTTTGACAGCATGAGCCAGGTCAAAAATAGCTTCTGGAAAGCCTACTCCTTTTCTTTCATTTGTTTATAGTAAAATTTTAAGATGTTGTCTCTCTACAAGGAGAGTCTGAAAATTGTCTCTACAGTTTTGAGAACATAGTTCCTTGGGCAATGTTCAGAGTGGGTGATAAATGCAGAAAAGAGGGCAGGAGATCAATTTGGCTCTGTAGGGATATTTAGGGATATTTCATTCAAACAGAAGAATCATTAGAAGTAATGACAGAGGAGACAGGTCCTAGATTCTTTTACTGTTTCCTGTGTGTCTTACTAGCAGTTTAGTTTTGCACTGTTTTCTTTATATGTGTATTCTTGGTGGGTTTCTGTATCATTTATCAAGCGAATAGACAGAGACTGCCATTAAAGAGAGGAATATGCAGTCTCTTGGATTGGCAGGGGCAAGTGATAAAGCTGTTTTGGCCTCCAACAAAAGGCACTTGATGCCTCTCCTGATCTTGAATAGCTTACACTTTTTTTTTTAAACTGGAGGCAGCCATTTACTGCCAGCATCTTACACCTCCACTCTCAGTCTGCTGTGAGTTCGCTCAATGCTTTGTCTGCTTCCCCTACAGCCAAAGTTTGCTCATTCTCCCTGCAAGAAGAGGCTTTGTCAGCCCCTCCCCAGCTGGAAACATAAGTTTGAGACTGAAACTTTACTTCTTGCAAAAGGAAATATAGAGATAGTGGACTTTGGTTATCTAAAATCACCTGTCTGAATAACTTTATGCTCTATATTTTAGCATATACAGATTGAAGTGTTTCCTAATGGTGAGAGTGTTGTACTTTGAAAAGCTTTTTTTTTGGTGTTGTGTTCTGGGTTGCTTATTCTTGAATCGTGCCCTAGAAATATGTAAAGAGAAGACAAAGCAGAGGCACACTTTTCTCAATATCTGCCTAAGTCAATAATTATAATGATTTCTAGATCTTCATGTGGCAATTCATAATTTGAATGGTAAGATCATCCTTAACTGATTTATTGTGTCAAATCACTAGTCACGTGTAGGCCATTTAATAAGAACTAAATACATGGAATAGTTGTTTTCCAGGGAGCACAGACATCTTCCCACCCATATGGAACTTATGTGCAATCAACCCCAAATCTTAGATGGCCAAACAGTGTAAAACAGCGAGTAGCAGAACTGCAGCATTTGATTTATGGGCAGCTGAGCACTGCAGGCAGCAAGGACTCCTCCTTAGCTTGGCAGCCCCTTTTGTTTTTACTAAAATGACTATTGCTGCAGAGATCTATTACCATCAAAGGATCTGAGCCAGTTTCACATGCCCATGAGGTTCTCCTTTGGTGCCATTGTCACTTTTAGCAGTTAGAATGTTCTTGCCTCTGTCTGGACAGTGGGAAAGTTAATATGCAGTGTGGCAAAATCACAAACCACAAAAAGTCAAGCCCAGGTAAAACATGTAAAATCAAATAGGGCAACATTGGAAAGCTGCTTATTCCACATCTCTTTTCCCACCTAAGTTATCAATAAAAGGAGCTGTCATTAAATAGGCCAGTCCAGGAGCATGGGGCAGCAAATCACCCAAAGGCTTGTGAGTTTCCACTGATTCTTCTGCTGGTTTTATCTGCAGGGTTTTGGGGGTTGTTTTTAGTGTTGGTTTTCCTCCCAAAAATTCTTCACTTGTGTAAAGCTGTGTGATTTCCATTCCACTAAGTTCTGTTTAACTCATGTGACCTCTAATGGAATTAAACATGTTTTGCTTCCTGAACAGAAAGCCACTAGAATATTAACATACTGAGGTAGTCTCTCAAGATTTATCTCCTTCTTCCTCCTGGATCTTAAAGAAAGTAAATTCCACTTGGTTGAAGTTGATTTTTACTTTAATATTTTTAATGACGAGTTGAGGACACTGGGCTGGAAGCACAGGGGTTACAGTGCTCAGTTCTCTTCTAAGTTTTGTTTGGGACACGTGTTAATTCAAGTAAACTCTGACCCTCCTCTTCCTCCCAAACTCACTCTTTTTTCTATTGTGATAATGATACACATGGCTTTAGATTCTTACAGGTTTTTTAATACTGAAAATAATGCCTCCCACAGAATTGCAAAACATTTTTTTCTTGGGTTATTATGCTTCCTCCTAATTCCTGTAGATCCTATAAATAAGATTTTACATAAGATTTTGAAGCACAATGTCATGTTCAGTGTTTAAACTGCCCCCCCCCCCCGAATATGTTTGTACTTTCTTCACTATTATCCCATCTGCCAAAATTCAGGCCTTTTGCAAAAATCAGCAAATTGACATCAGTTTATTCATCCTCAGGGACATTAAATTATTACACTGTTTAAGTTCTAAAAATAAATAACTCAAGAGGGTGGAGGAAAGAGACAGAAAACAACAAAAATCTGTCACAAACTCTCCCTGAATTCTGGAGAATGTATGATTAGAGCATTAAAATGTCCAAACAATGCATCTGAGCAGAAAGTGTTTGAGCTTGGGCCCTTTTAGCTGGCTCTTCATTAAGCAGCATTAATGTTTTTATACAGTCTTTGGAAAGCTCAGAATTGACCTGTTTTTATTATTTTTATTGGCTCCCTTGATGATAGACAAATGGGGCTAACTTGAGGCCAACTTAACCAGCAGGAAATTTGGGTCATGGGTAGTTACATTTTTAAAACTCGTGTTCTAGGGCTGTTCAGTCAGGGTAATTGATTGATTGTTAGGTGATGCAGGGAGCCCCTAAATCACTGGAGGTGGCCAGATAATGACAATCTGCCAGTGGATTTTGTTTGAGGCAAATTTCCCAGCTCCCTGTGGAGCCATGCTCTGCAGTGAGGTTTTGAGTCCCTTTTTTTTTTCATGCACAGTCCTGTCCAACTGGCCTGTTTGGACAAAATAGCCTCTGAAACTTGGAAGTTCCATTTGAAGTCCTCTGCGGTGCCATTTCCCAAGAGATAAGGGGAGAAACATTCCAGAGAAGTTCATACCCCAGAAAGACCCTACGTGCATTCTGAAGTTAATGGTTTATTACAGCTCTTTAATTTTTTTTTCCTCTTTCATTTTTACTTTGAAGATAAGAGGTGGCAATTGTTACTTGAAGTTGTTGAGTTTTAGCCTATCCTACAGTAAATCACCCTGAAAGTTTAGACATGATTTTTTTTTAATCATGTATGTTTGAAAGTTTCCCAAAGATGCTGTACATGTGTACTTGCAGGAGCCAGGATCCTCAGGCAGGAGCTGCTCACTCTGCTGTACAACCATGTGCATCCTCAGTGCTCTGTGCTTGTGGCTAATCCATGCATGCAAAACACAGCTTCGTCAAGAGCTCATCTTGGGTGGTGTAGCAGCATGCTGTGCATTTAGAGATGGAGTGAGGTAGAGTTTGTGTATTGGGAGGGGAGATGATGATGTGCCAATAGATAGTAAATGATGTTCAGTAATACCTGGCATAAGTGTTGTCTCTTCATAAAAATGAATTCAGGTTAATATAGACTGAAGTTTGTCATCTATTTCAGAATAACTCCACATGTAGGTTTATCTTGATTTCTTAGATTTTTAGGGTTGATTTTCTTGTTTCTCATTGCAGATGTCTTCCATATGATAGATGCATACCTCTGAATTCCTTGAAGTTTTGTCTTTTTCCATCTTAGGATCTGAAAGAGTCTGTATTGGCATCCAGATGAGAATTTATTTGTGTCACTTTTCCAGTAGAGCAGAGGAGAGAAGAGGCTAAGAGAATGCTGAGTTAAGGCAGGGCTCAGTTGAAATCCAGGAATCGAACAGCCTTGTTTTGAGGATGGCCCAGCTACCAGCACATGCCAGACCAGTGCCAAACACCATGGATTTGCTTCCTGGGTGGAGCAGTGCTTAGACTTATGTGTATGTGATTTAGCACTCCCTGCCCAAACACAGAGGGTGCCAACCCCTCCTGGATTTCAGAATGTTCCTTCTTGGCTCCCACATGCTTTTGACCACTGCAGCTTTGTAATTTACTTCTTCAAGTCTGCAGTTGCACTTACTGTTAGGTTTAGTGGATAGTTAGAAAATTCTTCTCCAAGGTATGTATTCAAATGAAAACATAACATCTGACCACACTGAAGTCCCAGTAAAGATGGGTCCATGGCAAAACTTGTATGTCAAGAGCAGGATGTGGTACTAAAGTCCACAGAAGTGTAGTTTCTTATAGCACAGCCTGGAAAAAAATGTTTCTTGGAGCTTAAGCAATTCACACTTTCTTAATGACTGTGGTCTGTGATGGATCAGTGTAGTATAAAAATGACAGTTTATGAGATGCTTGTTAGTGTTTCTGAGACTGACAAAGAACAACTAAAAATACAACTAGACCCCCTGAAGTCTTGTATGGAGTACACCAGGAGATAAAGCTTTCAGTTTCTGTGTTCCTAAAGCCATTGCATGGTTTTGCTATTGTATAAATTTGTATCTCTTCCTTGTATGTTTGATTTGTATTTTATTTACTTATTATGAATCAATTTAAAGGGTATATTATTGGCTGTGGTGCCTATTTACCATGACTAGTCTGTGTGAAGTTACTGTAGTAACAACCAAGAATAAACGTCTGCAAACTCGACTCCTCGGATTACAAGAGATTTGATGTTTCACTGTACACTATGAACTGACCCACAGGTTTTCACAGGAGGATCTTTTAGGTGATCACAGAAAAACTGGAGAGAAAAACTGTTCTCTCCTCCCACACCTCCCTCCCCATACAAGAGCAGAGTGTTTCTCCTGTTTGCCTTGCAGTGTTCCCACTTCTCACCTGATCCTGCTGCTGAGTTCCCAGCTAAGCCAAAGCAGAAGATTAGCATGTAGAAGTTTCATCCATAGGTGTTTGTGGGCAATGAGGGTGGCAGTTGGATGGTACAACTAGTCACTGGCCTGCTCTGAGTGGCAGAGAACTGCACAATGGATCCAAATGCCAGCCCTAGTGTTGCATGATGTAGGTGTCAGCAAGTCAATGGAATCTGGGCTTTGAACCCCCTGCTCAAGTACAAAATCAGACTCAAGGATGAAGCCTAAAATTTAGAGGAAGTTTTTGACTTTTGTACCATTTCTACCCATACCAAGGGATGGATGCTCTAATCCTCTCTTCATACTCATACTTCATACTCTGGTACATACCTGGTACTTGAAGTACCAGTCATACTCTGGTACTTGAAGAAGATCTAATCATAAGGTTTTTCAAGTGCTAAAATGCTGCTTTCATGAATCCCTAAGGAAAAAACTGTAGACAATTAATGAATTTGCTGTCTAAGCAGCAAATAAATCACATCACCATCTACTGACTACTGAGAATGTGAATATTGAATGATGTGCCACAGGAATATGTTTAGTCCTAACTTACAAGCACTGTGGAGGCATCTGACACAACCTTCCTTCTGTTTTTCAGACTATTGGCGAGTCAGAAATGCCCAGTGTTTTGAACCAGTTATTGCCTATGATCAAGTCTTACAACGAAAGGACAAAAGATGATTATGCCTGTGAGGACTTCCTTGTTTTGCTGATATACATATATTCTGTGGTTGGAGAAATCAAATGTGGAAAAGAGCTTGACACAGCTGAAGAAAAGGTAAAAAGGGCCCTTGTCAAGGCAATTTGTGATGAGCCAGAGCCATCTCCTTTGTTGCAGAAAATTACAGGTAAGATTCTGCTTGTGTGGTGAGAAATTGGATGTCTGGGAACGTGTGAACTGGGAGAAGTGTATAAAAGTGGCTTGACTTGTCTGTGGTGCTGGGAGCACATGAGTAAGCACAAGGATTTCCTGTAGATTTGTTCCATCTCCTGTGTTCATATATGCCAAATGCTGACAGGCTGTCCTTGAAGAGTGCTGAGTCTGATGAAAGCTCTACAAGTTGTTCTTTTTGTTAAAGGTTTGCTAAGTTTGTGTGTTTTCATAAGGTAATCTTTTCCACAATTTCTTTCATTGATTGGTGTAAAGTTGACCCTGGGAAGTCAGAATTAATCCTGGAAACATGTTCAGTGAACCACAGTTGCTTTGTGAATACGAGGAGCTGGCTTGTCTGGCATGAAAGAAGAAATGTGTCTAAAACCAACATTGAGCTTTTTGCTGAAACAACATGAACATTAGCCTTTAAAAATAGCATGCTAAGCCTTTTTTTTTTTTTTTGAGATGAGCACTCCTAGAATAGGAAAGCCCTAACCTCTTGTTTCTGGTATCACATTTTAGAAAAAAAATAATTATTAAAAAAATTTAAATGAATGAGCTGTGGCTCAGGGGTAACCTAGCATGGCAGAGGGGATCTCACTTTCTGCTATCAGTTTTCTCAGTATTCAGTAATACTGAGTAGGTCATTGACCAGGTCATCTTTGAGGTGGGGAGCATATGAACATAAATTAAGATGTTGAGAGGAGCTTACAATTGATAGTGTTTGCCAAGAATGGGCCTAAGTGGGGAGTCTCAAGGGAAGTGAAATAATACTGCTGTTGGTTATTCTGGTACTATTGCCTATGGACACTTCTAATTCAAAATGCAGGTGTGGTCTCACTGGTCTGCTGTTGCTTTGAGTGTAAAATATTCTAATAGTTAAAGGACTTAGGGTAGGGATGGGGTCACTCAGTCATATTTGCACTGTGGTGTTATTTTAATACTTCTGGCCGCAGTGCCCACAGTGTTCCAGGTTTCTTGTAGGCCTTTGCCTTCCTGTTTTTCAATATGTACTGTACATCCTGTCCACCAAATGGTGCTTCCCTCACAACTTCAATGGTGTCTTCTAGTGGATGGGATGTAGTAATTTCTAAGTCTCTGTTTTTGTATTTTTCTCTTTCTCCAATAATCAAAGACGTTTTAAATCACGGTTTTGTCAGATTCTCTTCATTGTGCTTAATGTAAGTATGTGAAGATTTTAAGTCTCTAAAACTTCACCTAAGTATCAAAGAGAAGCTGAGGAGAAGCCCAGTACAGGTAGTTTTAGACCAAGCCCATCGTTATTATATTATGAAATTAATTGCATAACACAAAGCCAGAGTCTTTGCATCCTTATATTTCTGTATCTGTGTTTTAGCACAACCTTGTCTGTGCAGTCAGCACAAGTAGGTGATAGTATTGCATACTTTTTGCCTACTTATTGCTTGGTACTTTTTTGGTTCTTCAGCATTTTTTGGTTTTACATCTTATTTATTTTGAGTTATGCATGGGAGAGGGCAAAGGAAAATAACATCTATCATCATAACCAGAAATAAACATTGTGTTGACAGCAAAAATCGCATGAAATTTCTAGGAATACTCTGCAGGTAGTTTTCAAGCTTTTATTTATCCAACCATTTGCTTTGTCAGTGCTAGTGGAATTTGCTGAATTTGCAATTTGCTGTATTTGCAGTAGAGTTGAACTGGGGAGACTTAAAACTTGACCAGCCTTAGACCCCCTTGATCTCTATTTTGCCAGGCCTGTGTTCTACAGCCTGCTGCCCTCTGAACCTTAGGTTGCTTGCTACTTGAGAGGCAAAGCAAGTCAGAATTGTAGGACCATCCACAAGCCTTCCTTCAAAGGCACAGCAGGACTCTTTGTAGCAGGGCTGAAAGTCAGGGAATAGAGAGCAGTGACAGTTTCTCCTTTTTGTACAGTCATAGATATAGTGCCAAGACATATTCTGCTACCAGCAGAATATCTATGAACTACAGACTGACTATTCCTTTTAGCATATGCAGGTTGGCATATTTTCACAAAGTCAACACAGCTCTGCAAGTTAGCAACAGCCACGAGTCTGGGCAAATCATATTCCAGACCCACAGCGTTCTGCCCTCATTTTACTTTTAAGTCAGAAACAAGAAAACCTTTCTTGTTTCTTAAAAAGTTAATTAGACTAAAATAAATTTCAGTGATGCTTAGAATTATTCATTCACAGTCAGAACAAAGTAAAATGCTCATGGTCTTTTATTTTCACCTGTCCATGAAGGTAAATAATAGGAAGAATATTAAATGGGATGGATCAGGAGAGAAAACTGTGCCAGTTATTGGGTGGATTTGAGAGACACTGCCTGCTGGCTCATTCCTCACCTCCATGGTGAAGTTTCAAACCCTGCTGGCAATCCATGATTGGACAGCTTGAGTTATAGCAAGAGATGGCAAAATGTACTGTTGCCTGTAAAAAAAGGCACACAGAATACATAGTACATAGGCTGCAAATCCAAGCACTTCAAAGTTGAGAAATGCCAGTAAATAATTTTTCCATGTAACCATCATTTGACTCCTGTGTGCACTGTAGCACAGTTCTCAATTTCATGATTATATAGTGTATTTTCTATGAGCCATGGCTGCATTCACTGCATGGACTGAACACCACAGAGAACTAGAATAATATGGCTCCAGCTATTCTTCACATGAAGAAGAAGTACTAATAAAGTAAGTGAGACTCTTATGATATTCAGCAAGTAACTTTCTCTGGCTCTCAGTTTGCAGCTGATGAAGTGGACTGGTGCTCTCAGCTTTGTGACTCATTTTGGAACTTGAAGCAGAAAGTCATTAAATTACATTTTGAGGTATTAGTGATTACATGTCTTTGAACAGAGGGGACTTTGTGCTCTGCTTCCCGATACACCTGGTGCCTGATGTTTTTAGCTTGGGCCCAACACTGCACTAAGGCTCTGTGGTTGATTTAAACTGAAATTTAAATTAAAACACATATCTTAGTTGTGGCTCTGAACTTCTGCCTCAGCCTTTTTCTTTCTTCTTTTCTGCAAAGCATGGAAGTTGTGCAGTCTTGACAAGCACACATTTTTCTTGGTTTTATTTCTTGTTCCCATAGAGTCACTTGAGAAATACAATGCAAAACTTTTAAAAGCTTTAGAAGACTTGTCTTTTGAGATCAAATTATCAGTCAAAGCATTAGTCAGCTTTATATGAGTTAACTTTTATTCCTATTATACTTGTTAAATGTAAACTTATTGATGCTTGCATGAGTCTATGCCTATAGGAAATCTCCAGTTATGTGACTACCTCACAGAGCTAATGCAGATCTCCCCTAAAAGAGGCAGCCCACAGGTGCACAGGGGATATTTGTGCTGTTTGGTGTTACCTAGTGAAACTGGACTAGTATTTGCCACAGTGCAAAGAAAGCAATTGTCAGAGACAGGGCCTGTCTGTCCCATTGGGCACACTAGGTTTCCCTAAGGCACTCTAGGTTACAGCCCTCTGCAAAATATGTTAAAGATGCAGCACTTGCACAGGCTTATATTGTGTAAGAAGCACAAGCCCTTCCAATTTCCTGGCTGTTGAGTGCTAGGATACTCAACCTTACTGTTGCCTGAACATATGTTTTCCCAAATATTTGTACAATAGCATTCTGCATTTATGTAACACCTTGTTTCATTGAAGCACTAAAAAATATCCTGGAAGTGTTAAGTAAAATGAAAATGGAGTGCATAAATCACACATTGAGTTTTAAGAAATATGATTCTAATTTTTGCATACATAATAATATAAAAGTACATTAGCAATGTCTTGTTTGATGGAACTGTTAAATAATAAGTGTAGTGCAAGAGTATCCTAATGCCTTGGGTAATAAAACTGAATGTAACAGTTCCAAGATTTCTCCTGGGTGTAATTTACCTTAAACATATGTTCTTCATCACCGATTCCAGCAGAATGTTACAAATTGAAGGGGAAAAAGAATAGACCAGAGCATAATGGAAAATGATGCTTTTCCCAGAATGCTTGGTTTGGGAGCTTTAGGGGTGGGGTTTTTTGGCAGCTGTTTGAAAAAAAAACCCGCTGCAAAATAGCATATTTATTTTATCATCTTATCTGTTCATCTAGTTTTCTAAATGTCTGTGTAGAGCTATGTGCAAATGCAAACGTCTGCAAAAGTAATGCTAATAGAGCCACAAAGCAATAAAGGTCTATTTTTTCAGCTGTGCCATTCTCTTTTTCATCTGTAAGTCTCTGTGGGAGCTTTGTAGAGCAGATCTGCCTTCCATGGTGTGCTCTGAGGACTCCCAGCCCAGCCCCAGCACAGGCAGCTGGCTGTGCTGCCCATGTGCAGTAACTTTCACCTGGTAGGGCCATATCAGTTGCATCCTCTTGAGCACAGGTGTAATAGGAATGAAATCCCTCTTTTGTGCCAGGGACTGCTGGAATTTTTAATTACAAAGTGATTTTCTGGACATTTCTCTTGCTTTTTCTAAATTCTGTGTGTTATATAATGTGAGTGGGAAAAACAAAGAAGAGAAATCTTTAAGTAAAGACCAAAGTGGAAATGCAGAGTTCTTTAATGTCTGGAGTCTTTCATAAAGGAAATGTAAGCCATCTGAAGTCTGTACTGTACCCTTTTTGACCCGTGTAAAAATCTAGGGACTGGGAATCATAAGTCTCTTTATCATTTATTTGTCTGGAGATACATCTGAATCTTTGATTGTGGGAGGAGAGGTTGGATGCTATTTCTCCCTCTTTTCTCGTAGATTTGGGTTAAATTTGAAAGAACAGAATAAAGGTGGTGGGCCAGGGAAGGATTCCTTGCTCATGGCAGAGGGGTTGGAACTAGAAGGTCCCTTCCAACTCAAATCACTGTGTGATTCTGTGATTCCCACATTCTGTGGAGTGTAGGTATTGCTGTGTTGGATTAGACACTTCTCGACTGATTCTGCTTGTCCTTAGCACATGATTTTTTGGGGGAGATGGTTCATATTAATGAAGTTTCATGCTAATGCCAGTGTGGCCTAAGTATCATTAATCCTAAAATCACTCCTAGTTTTGCAATAAATGTTTGCATTCCTAGACAGGGACAGCCAGTTCTCTCAGAGAACAGACATACACACTTTTATTTGATCGTGGTCTTCACTTCACTGCTGGTTTGGAGCAACAATTTCCCAAACCTGGCTCTATTATGGGTGTGTAGGTAGATATGAAATTGGCTGAAGTTATATTGTATCCCCTTTAGGCTAAATGTGCCACTTGGTTTGTGTAAGAGAGAGTTTTCCCAGCTTCACCGTAGAGGTATAGCTCAGTTATTTGGTAGTGATTTTTTATTCATACAGAAAAATAAACCATTGTTTAAAACATAAAATCCAGGAGTGAATTCTGAGTGATTTTAAAGTTTCTATGCTTTTACAGAAAACAAGTGTTTTCTGTAAAGTTAATAAAGTTTGCAGTAGTCCATTGGAAGACTAACTCACTCCCGTCCTTGCATACTAACTTATTTCCAAGCAATCTGTGAGTTTTGAAGCAGAACTGATGGGAAAAAATAGTCGTGACTTGGATAAAAATGAAACATATTATGGCAACAAGTAGACAAATTACAGAAAGGGTTAATCTAGTGTTTCTGTGTAGTGTAGACATTTATGTTGGGAACTATAACTGGCTGTATTTATCCAAAATAAAATCAAACACCTGCAACCAAGTTGTTTCTTGCTATCATTAAGGGAAATACAGAATAATAAAAATTTACTATTGTCCTGAGTTTCCAAAGATTACATAATTCAAGAAATTAAAAGTTCTTTGTTTTGAATGTTTAGAGAAGTCTTAATGAGCTGTGCTGTCTGCAAGCCTTCTCAAGATCTTCCATTTTGTCCATTCACACTTCAGGAGCTCTGCATTTGAATTGACTGCACAAAAAAAACAACAGCCATGTGTAAGCAGTCCTGGATCCTTCTGGGGCCTTCCTGCTTGTATGGGTAGAGGAGTCAGGTTTAAAAATTGATCCGTGTTTCTAGGTGTGTGGAAATTGGTGCCAGTAGATTTAGTAAATAGGCATCTGCTCCCCACCAAAACAAAGTTTTGTAAGTGTTGTGGTTTAATCCTGCCAGCCCCATGCAGTCCTTGCTCATTCACTCCTCCCCCATGGGATGGGGAAGAGAATCAGAAGAGTAAAAGGGAGAAAACTCGTGGGTTGACATAAAGTTTAATAGGCAAAGCAAAAGCTGTGTGCACAAGCAAAGCAAACCGAGGAATTCATTCACCACTTCCCATGGGCAGCCATCCCCAGAAAAGCAGGGTCCATCATCTGTAACAATGAATTGGGAAGAAAAGTGCCATCCTTCCAAATGTCTCACCTCTCCCTTCCTCCTTCTTCCCCTAACTCTATGTGCTGAGCAGGACTCCATATGGTCTGGAATATCCTTTTGGTTAGTTGGGGTCAGCTGTCCTGGCTGTGTCCCCCTCCCAGCTCATTGTGCACCCCAAGACTCCTTCTGGGGTGAGGAGCAGAAAAGGCCTTGGGCTCTGTGTAAGCACTGCTCATCAGTAACTAAAACATCTATCTGTTATCAACCCTATTTTCAGCACAAATCCAAACCAGACTCATATCAAATACTATAATGAAAATTAACTGTATCTCAGTCCAAACCAGCACAATAAGCTAAATGGCTCATGTTAAAATTTCACAAGTGTTACAGAGGGTGAGAGAATACCTTAACACATCAAATAACTACATTTTGAAGGTCCAAATAGTCTTCCCTCAGAAATACTGATTAGCTTCTTCTAGTCCTAGTCATTGAATATGTAAAGAGTCATCCTTGTGCTTAATGTTAATGGGACAGCTTTGCACTCTGGTTTGAATTGGGAAGACCTCTTTCCACCAGGTTAGTCTGTGTCTGTGCGTGATTGCAGGCTGCATTGTTTGGGTAATCTCTGCTCTGTTTCCTGCAAGTCCTGCAGCTCCATAGTGAAGACAAATGGCAGAAATGTCCCAGAGTATGATCTGTGTAGAGCTATCTATACATATCTGCTGTGATAGAGAGAGGAGCTGCAAATGCTGGTGTGCTGTGGCTGTACAAACATCAGGCAACTGTGCAGGCATTAATACTGCAGTTAGAGAAAATCCAGACCATTTCTTTCCAATTCTGAAATGAAAGTTGGATGTTGAGGAAGCTTCTTTTCCTGTTGCCCCAGTTGATTTTATAGATACCTTAAATACCCCTCTCTGACTGTGTGTAAAATGACCTCCTGGTATCTCTATTTCTCAGTGTGTTTTGGACATGATCCAGGGGAAAGCACTTGTGGTCCAGCAGTCCCAGATGGTGGTGGATCTGACGTTCACCCTGCCAGGAGCACTGGGAAGACACGAGCAGAGCTGCTGTCTGGCCAGCTGAGGGGGGTGCTTAGGGAGAGCCTGCGAGATGAGCCTGCCTAATCCTGAGATGCTGCCACTGCTGCTACAATTCAGTCCTTTGCTTCATGGTAACAGAGCCATTGAGCAAAAAAAGGTCACTTTACATGTCCCAAGATATTTATCTGATTTACACAACAGTCAGAAGGATTATGGGGGACTTTTGTGATCTCTGCAAAAACAAGGAGAAATTGGGTATGCATTGAAGTAATGACCTGCTCTGCTTTAGCTGATGCCTTTATTAAATTTTATCAGCTCTCCTTAGGATCCTTGAGCTCTCCAAGACCACAGTACCCTTCTGCTGTGACCTTTCTGAAGGGTTTTCCCATTTCTGTTCAAAATCTGTGGATCACAATGGAAGATGAATGAGCCAAATCAATTGAGCCGAATCAATCGCAGGCTTTGTGTCACTGCTTGGGTGGATTCCTGGCCTATTTTTCAGCTGGGAAACATGGAAGGGTTTCTAGTGAATTGTTGAAGGACAAATTGCAGTAGTTTTCTGGATTAATTTATATCTAAATTTGCATAGGCATACTTTTTAATAGGTTTTAAAAATTTCAGGCATAACTTAAACACTGTTAAACACTGTTAAAAAGCTATGGTCCTAAACATAAAAAAATCTGGTTGCTTTCTATACATGCAGGTATATTTTGTTCGGATTACATGATGTACATCAAAATCTATTGTAGAAGACAATCCCAATGGAAGGCCAGTGGCATTGTGGATTTTTTTTAACCTTTCATATGTTGTCTGTTTATTTTGTCTTCAGCACCTGCTCTCAGTTGGTTCCAAACTGGATAGTAATTTTCATTGAAGTGTTTATAACATGAAGTATTTTTTTCTTTTTTTAACATGAGACATATGCCTGCAGCTCTGCAGGCCACTGTCTCACTGCCAACTTAGCAGACAGCCAACTGCAGCAGGAAACTGATACCCTGCAATTTTCATTAATGATTTATATTCCTTCTCAGTATGCAATTTCAATAGCATGTAGAAGATGCTTCTAATATCAAATATATATTTGCTTCAAGCATAAAATAAAAACAGAAACTTTAGAATTAGGCAACTTTTTAAAAGGTACTTTTGTATGTATATGGCATGGTTAAATAATTGTTTTCTTCTTTTCATACAAGTCACTTCATTGTCAAACCTTCAAGTTTTGACATCATGTTGTAAAATCACGAGTAAATTCTTGCTGTTCTGCAGAGCACACCCAGCCTGGGAAACCAAAAATTGTGAAGTAATAAATAACTGTCAAAACAAAAAGAAAGATTTGTTAGTCATCACCCATATGACAGAAAATTAGTGAGATTGTTTTAGGGTTGTTTTTTTTTTTTTTTTGTATATAGACACAAATGTTAAGGTATTATACGTAGACGGCAAAATTTCACTTGGTTCATTTGAATGCTTTCTTGTAAAAATTTCTAAGTGTTCTATTCTGACTCTTGTCAATTTGCTATCTGTTTTAAATGCATAATGTGTGCTGGATATGATGACACAAGGACAGACAGCATTGCCTCTGCAGAGACAAGGAGGAATAATTGCCATCTTTAAATATTTCTAGTTATTTTATTCAGCTCAGTGGTGGTGGTAATTCTCTTGAAACCATTAGATTTTATCAGAGGTGAATGCTGTTCTTTACGTTTTGGACAGTCAGCCTATGTCATGCTAACAATCTCCACATATTCTAATGATAATGCAATATGTTGAAATCCAGTATTTTAAGAAGGAGTCAAGCCCACACATAAAATAGAGCTACACAGCTCTGTGATACTGCAGCGTTAAACCAAAGAAATCTTTTTGAATAATGGACAATAACCAAGCAATCTTTTATCTTGCAACACCATTGCTGTGTTGGTCATCTTACCATCTCAACAGAAGAACCAGGACTAGAAAAATCATATTCAAAAGAATTTCTAGAATTTAATAAATAGCTCAGGAATTTATGGCTTAAACATGCATCACTTGCCCATGCAGTTCACTCAGCATACCCTGATTTTCCTCTCTTCATCTCAAGATTTTGAAGACTCATGGATTTTGGCTCTGGACATCTGTTCAACTGCTCATTTCAGTCAAGATAATTTACTTTCTTACATACTTTCACATATACACAATATTTTAAGTGTTAGGTTCTGCTTCTGTATAAATTGGTGTGAAAACATATAGTTCTCCTCATGTTTGCAACAGTCCTAAGATCAAGTTTAAGGGGTGGATCAAACTGTTTTAGTGTTGTCTATGGGTCAATTCTGACTTAAGGGGATAAGCAGGATTAAATATTTTCATTGATCTGTCAACCTTGCCTAATGATTTTTTTTTCCCAAATAAAAATTAAATACTTTCTTTAGAAGTGTTGTAGTGCTACTACGATTTGCATTTTCAATATCGTCCAAATATTGTCCTGTATTACAGAAATTCATAAACTCGACCTTATTAAATCAGTACTTTCTCACAAATCTCTTCATGAGTACTCAAGCTCTAGTAAGAAAGAACTAAGAAGCAGATCTTTCATGGTCTTGAATTTTAAGTCAACATGGAGAAGGCACTCTCATAGTCCTTTTTCCCTATTTGTTCTTGTTTAGTTTTAAATTTTATAGTTGAGTAAGTGTCATCTCTGGTGGCTAAAGTTCAGGTCAAGTTACATTTTGCTGTGACCCTTCTGCTCTCTTTTGCAGACACTGGGGCTGTGGTCTGTCAAGACAGGAAAGCTCACAGATCATAGCCTAAGGATTTTTTCCCCCTCCCCTTTCACAGATATTTGTCAGGCAAGGAAAGTAATGTTTGTAAAATTGGATTTAGGAAGCTTTCTTAATTGAGAGTTTGGTGTAAATAACAGAATGATGTTTGTGTCGTACACAATTTAAAATGGCAAATGCATCACTAAGGCTAGTTTAGTACCAGATGTCTTATTCTCTCTTACTTTCCCACTTTATTCATTAAAATAAACATAGTGGAAGTAGTTGCCTGATGAAAGTGGCAACAGTCAGTCACAACTGATTAGACAAATTTACCTAGGGAAAAACAATACAAATAAAGAATTTGACTTCCCTGGGTTTGTGTTAAAGTGGGGAATGTGTGGATATAATGTGTGAATGTTCCTTGTTGATTCAAATCTCCTTCAGGCTTTTGTTTCTGGTGCTGTCTGCACATATTTGTTCTACAGATCTGTGTACACCATGTGTACTGATGTAGCCACCAAGACCTTGTAAAAATAACAGGGAGAGAGACAAAAGGTAGAGTTAGAGTTATAAAACAGTCTTTGGGGACCGCTTACAGCCACAGAGAGGTGCTGCTGCCAGTTCACCAAGCTGTGCTTGATGAAGATGACATCTTCTTTCCCAGGCTGTTAATGAATATCAGCATGTCTGTACCAGAAGGCTCCCTAGAGATATGCCAGGATCCCAGAGAGAATTCTGACTTTCTTCTCTTAAAATGTTGAGCAATTGGAGAATATATAGAAATGGCAGAAGCACTCTTGCGTTATCTTAAAGGAGATATTGTGTGTTATCTTTATTAGACTGGAGGGTGCAAAAGAGAAACACCTAACAAAAATTTGGAAAAAACCATGCTTCCAATAGCCTTGCAAGTGAGACCTGGGAATCAAAGGATGTGAAACAAATTCTTCATTTTCTTCATCTTTTGCACCTTTCTGTCATCTTCTCCATACTCTGCCCACATTCCTGAAAAACCTGTGCAGTAAGAAGAAATGGCAGAAGAAGTAATAGAGGCTAATTGATTGCTTCTGCATCTTAATGTTGTTCATGCTGAGGAACTGCTGGCATTTGTTAACTTTTGAGCACTTGCCTTCACAAATTCACTGTTGTCCCTTTGATGCTTTCAACATAATTTCTGAAGTAAGCAAACAAAATTCTAAGAAGCTGAAACAACATTTTGACTGTAGAGAATGATACTTATTTTACTGTCAAGTTCAAATAATTTGTCTGCACATCATAGCTGTCTGCTGCTCAAACTAGTGTAGTGATCAATGCAATAGCAGGTTGTTTTCCTTGTCTTCCAAATGGACCAGGTGTTTACCAGCAGGTAAATATGCCACCTAGGCTTTGCAGGTATTTGACAGCAATAGAGTCCTGAGGTTTACAAGGAATTAATTCCATTTGCAATTTTCTGCCTATATTCTTTTAGCTTCCTCTGTGTCTTCATGCTACAACTCTTTTCCTCCACCATCCATCTCAAATTCTTCCCTGTCCATCTGTTTTTGCATCTGCCCCCATTTCCAGCCAGCTGCCTCTGTCTCTCCATCACTCACGTGTACCCATTCCTTAGCTCCTTGTTACACTTGTGCTTTTGTTTACCTTCTCCTAAAGTTTGCCATTGGTTTCCCCAGACTCCCACCTGCAGGCTGTCTTGTACCTTTGCTGCATTCATGTAGGTGAAGTATCTTCTTAGTCTTTGTTATTCCTAATTTCAGCCAGGCATTAATTGTGAGGAGACTTCAGTGACCAGTTGCTATCTGCAGGTGAAAATTCCATGTTCTTACTATCCTACTCATGTTCCCCAGAATAAGCTACTTAGGACAGTTCCATCTACAACTGGTCATGAAATTAATTTTTAAAAAGGAAAAAAAAATTAAAAAGAAAATTAAACAAAGACATGCCTTTTTTTTTGTAGCTATCTAAAACTATCTATGTTAACTCTGTCCTACATTTGGCCCCCAAAACATTTATTTGCATTGACCAGGGATGAAAGTGAAGAATATTGGGTTTTTTCCTGTCACCTTACTTCAAGGCAGGTTTAAAACAAGAACCTTGTCTGTCTGTCTGTTTGTCTGTCTGCCTTTTGACGGCACACAGAAAGAGCTTTTTGAGGGTATGACTCATCTTGTTTAGTTAGGTGTTTTGAACCAGCTTTAGGAAGTACCTCTCCCTCCATTTCCAAGGAAGAGCTGTGGGAACCATTCTTCACCAAGCTGGTTTTGTACTTACAGAGCAGGCACCCCTGCCTGGCTTATGGTTTGTCTGCCAGGGGCCACAGCAGGATGGTGACAGTGAGTGCCCAGTCTGTTCCTGGGGGCTTTTATCAACAAAGTTTGTGTTGCTTTTTTTCTGTTCATAATTATTCGTTTTTGCCTTTTTATTTCCTTTACATTCTGTAAAACCATTTTTCTTCAGAAATACTCTTATATAGGGGATTTATTTTATATTGGAAGTGCATCTCCTTTTGCCAACATTGTCCTTGTCCAAAGATCTGCATATTTTACTTTGAGTTCACAGCCCCAAGGTTGTGTTTATGATGGTTCCTTCTCAGTTCTTTGACTTAGACAGGAAATATACATTTGTCTGGCATGTATTTGAGAACGAAGAATATGTATATTTGGTAATATATACTCATTTAAAAGTTTTATGAGATATCCTTTGTTACTTTTGCTTTTATTTGTCATGCTAATTTACCATTTTGTCCCTCAACACAGTGTTTCTGGCAGATATACAGGAACTGGAAGTGCACCATGCCTTTGATTTTGTAGTGAGCGGGGCTTTCTGTGTTTTTCAATGCACATGTCCCGTCCTTAATTAACTCTCTTGATGGCCCTGAGTTTAAGGTGCCATCTTGGGTGTTGCCTGTGCAAATAATTTCTTCCAGTCTCTTATTTATAGTGGTGGATGGACTGGTTTGATTTGTTTTTCCTTGTAGCAGTTGTGATTGTTGGATTTAATATCTATTTGATTCTAGTATATTTTGCTAGTATCTCTTTCCTGGTTTTCTGGAGATAAACTGCAATGAGTCATAAAGCACATATTCCCAGAGATAGCTTCAGCAATTGAAGGGAAACCATGAATACTTCAGGCAAAAGAACTAGATATTAAACATAGATGGTATGAAGGTCACTGGTTTTTGTTATTTTTTCCCCCTCCCTAAGTAGATGAAGTTCTCTTCAAACAGACTGCAGAAATACCAATTAGTGTGCTTCATTCTGAAATGTAATCAAATTGAAAATGTAAAAAATCCCTTTCGGCTACAGTATAATCAGGCCCCTAATTATGAAAGGCATATGCTCCCCTCCGTCTTTCTTCCCTCCACCCATGTAGATAATTGTCCTTCTTGAATGATTTCTTCTTTGCAGAAATCTTTGTGATGTTCCACTCCAGGTTTGCTCAAAGCAACGCTGTTATCTGGTGCATTAGGTTTGTGTTGTTGGATTCTCACACGATAATATTCAATATAGTTGCTCTGATTACTTGCTATTTCGTCTGTCATCCGTGTTTTGGAATATCTCAAAGCTTGTCAGTCTTCCGCTGGGGATTACATCATTTTGGGGGTCTCAACCGCTCTGAAACAAAAGCATACTTCAGTGGTAAAATATGTACGCCCGGACAGCTGGCAGCCTTTCAAGGCCCCAGAGCTGACACAGAGTTAATCTCAGAGAAATACCCCCCTCCCTCCCCCAACCCCCCCTGCTTTTTTAACTTCCCTTTCTTAATGTAGGGATTTCTTTATGGATAGTAAATAGTGGCATAAAATACATTTATTTGCTTTTTTCACAGCAGTTGCAGGATTTATTCTGGTGGTGATTTTGGTTTCTGCATGGTCTTTTAACTGTTTTGACAATGGTCTATTTGAATTAATAACTGTTTCTTTAGTGATAAGCCTGATCTATTTTTGAAACATGCAAGTCTCTCGGTTATTAGTTTGCTTTTTCTTTCAGGGGCAGACTTCTGAGGAGAAAGTTGCTTGCACCTTCTAAGCCACCTTGTCTTGTATCAACTTCTGACAACAAATTGGTCTCACAGACTGTACACCCCATAAGCACCATTTATGTTGTAAGGACTCCATAAGAGTTAAACTGAAGGACAACTGGTTGCACTAGGGTGAATTTGATCCCAGTATTCACTGTACAAAATGGCTTGACAGCTGTTGCAAGAAGGTGCTATAGCAATGCAAAATTGGACCAAGAATTTGCCATGAGTGAATTCTCCATGTGTGTATTTTCATTCTAGTCCTAGTCCTTTGTTGGGTTTAAAATATATAAGCTGCATTTAAAGAAAATCTGTCTGCTAGATTACCAACTCTCAGCTTTTTTTTGGGTAGTCTGACTCCACACATATACCTTGGTGGGTCCTGTTTTGGTGACAGCTTCTGCTGTATGGCTAATTCATAGGAAAACCCTGCTTTGGGAGCTACTGCATTTAGAGACACTGCCTGAATATCTCTCTCTTAGACTCACTGTGTCGGGATGTAGCCAATATAAAAACATCTGCAGAATATTCTCAGCTTTAACAAAGTATCTTTTTTATTTTCCTAAACTACTATTTAAAAAATTATTTTTCTCTTATCTCCCTAACATTAAAAATTTTTCTTTTCATTTTAAAGAGGATTTAGGCATAGAGTACAAGTGACTGATATGAACTAAAAAATAACAAATAAAAAATGTAAATTAGCTAATAATACTAATTGATATTAATTGTCATATACCACCAATAAATAAGTTGCAATTGCTAGGGATTTAGGGGTTAATCTATTTCTATATTTGATTCACCAGATAATTTGTGTGAGTTTCTGCTTGATTTTTTGATAGATTTTTATTTAATTTGAAAAGATTTCATACTGAAAGAATTTGGGAAGTGGAGAAATTATGCTTTTGTTTCACATAAGATGCAGGCATCTCTGGTATGACAGATAAGTTTTTTGTTATGTAGAAAAGCATTTAAATAAGTGGAAAGCAAATATGAAAATGTTCTGGGATTTTTTTTTAAGACTGGAACTTTCCAAAGACATCCCTTAAGATTTTCTGTCTCCTTTTAACTTATCACAGATGAATGAACTCCATGTTCCTCTTAATTTTAGGAATTTAATTTTAATTACTCTTTTTTTTTCTTGTCCTGTAACAACTTTCTAATATAAAGTGATTAGATGGACTTCACAATCTTTGCACGGCATGCCACTGCCAAAAGACCAGTTTGTAAGCAATTGAGTGGAATTATGCAAGCTCTTGATGCTGTTGTTTAAATCTATGTCAAATCTGATTTCCCATTGGTTTTGCATGCAATCATGTAGTCAAGTGTCTGCTATGCAGGTTGTGCAAATTAAAAGTTTATTGAAGAGCATGTATAGTGACTAATGGCAGCTGTCCACAGGGTCCTTAACACTGAGCTGAAAATTTATCTTTTGATTTGAATGGTTCTCACCTCTAAAAGCATTAGAAAGTCTCAAGAGCATTGCTATTTTTAACTAAATAGGGCTTATGTCTTTAAGTTTACTTAGGCATAAGCCCAAAGATCATTGAAGTCAATATGAATTCTTCACTTACATCAGCATGCTCTAGGTCATGCCCTTAATAAACTGTTGTGTTTGCTCGCCAAACCAGAAGAGATTACAGCGTAAAAACTGGTGTGCTACAAACCAATGACAGCCTGAAGTACTAATTCTATCTCCAGTCAACCCCTCAAGAAAAACAGAGATAAACACCCTACAAGAAAACTGTTTATTGCATGATAGTTACCTTTCACCTAACCCTGGTGAAAACATCTTGGCATTTCCACCCTGTGCCCACACCAGAGTGAGTGATGAGAGGTTGGGCAATAAAACGCCATGTAAGATTTTGGAGCATGAGTGTTTAATCACTAAGCAAACACTGGCTCATTTATGAAGTAAAAAAAGCATTTTGATCTTTGAAAGTCTTTTGATCATGATAGGACAATTATATGTATAATGCAGATGTTTGGAAAGATGTGATGAAGATGATAGTAACAATTAAGAAGTCCTATATCAGGAACCATGAAAACATACTTGGAATAGAAAGTGCAGTAACCTAAAAATTAGGAATTCAGGTAAATTGTACTGTATTATACTGATTCACAAAAGGAGAAAAAAAAGAAAGACAAGGTAGTATGCAACATTATTCTGTTAGTCTTCAGAGGAAAACATGAAATGAAGAAAAATCAAAAAGGCTCTGTATCAAAAGGCCCTTTCATGTCATTACATTATAACTGAGTAATCCTGTGGGCTTAAAAATAGCTTTATAAATAAAAGAAAGAGAAGAAAAATACCCTAAAATTAAAAATATCCCAGACAACCAAGGAATTCAGGATAAAGAAGTGTGCAATAGAAAAAAAAAAAAAAAACAAACCTGATTTTGGAGTTTAATTTTAAGGCAAGCATCTTCATGATTCTCTCTGAAAAAGCTTAGAGAAGCAGAATATTTTCTGCATTTAATGAGGCAAAATTCTGTTTAAATCCTTACTGAATGGCACAGGAGGAATAGTCATAGAAGGGGAAAAACATTGTTAGATAGAAAATTGCAGTCTGAATTGAGAGCTGGCAAAAATACTAACATGGAAAGTCCTTTAATCATGGGTCTGAAAATGCAAACCCTTTTACTTGCTTTTGTTTAGCAGATGCATTAACCTTACTGGAAACCTTAATGATAGTACTCCCTGTTTTCTGTGTGAGGCTGAATTTTATCTTTACAGCAAGAAAAAGCACAAGCTACTGAAATATGATAATATTATGAAAAATATTTCCTTTTATTTAGTTTAATTTTTAAAATAGGTTTTTTTTTGAGGTATGAAAAGGAAATTGAAAGAAGTTGATATCATTATGCTAAAATGTTGTCTGCTTTCCAGTTTTCTTCCATGCTAAATTATTCCCTTGACAGAATAGAAAATATTTATACATCACATTGTATGATGTATCAACCTCTGTGTTTGTGTCTAGGTTAGTAAAAAACAGAGCTACTGCTGAAGAGTGGAAATAATCATGCTGGCTTATGCCTGTGGTCAGTGCTCCTGCCTCCACTGGGTCCATTTTTTCCAGCATGTATCAAATACTGTATATAAGGTGCAGCAGTGGCTGAGGAAAGGGCTGCTAAGGGGCTCTTTGGACAAAGGCTTTTACTTGCACTTTATACAGTTCAGTAGCAGAGGTGCCTGGGTATTATTGGTGGGTAATTGTTCATGTTAAGTACCTGAGGTTATTTTTTGATGGTGGTAGAATCTCCAAAGATTTTGTCGCTACTGGCCCAGGAGTGAGGACTGATTAGATTGGTGCTCCTCACCCCTGAGAGTCAAGTCCATGTGATTTCTTCAAGTTGCTTAATGGTCCAGATGATGGAGTATCTTCTTTGAACACAGTTCACCAGCTACTTTGAAAAGATTATCACTGAAGGCACTTCAGTACAATTTTTAGTCACCATGAGCGAAGGGCTCCCTTGCAGTCCCAGCTCAGGTAGAAATTCTTCTCAGATATTTTGCAGATGGACCCAGAGGAGATCTCAGTGCAGATTTCTGAACACTTAGCATAAAGCCACAAGCCCCATGGGAGGGCACCATGCATCACTGAGGCATCTGAAGTTCAGATTTATCTAAAAGTAGAAGCTGAGCCCTGGAGTCCCTGCCTTCCCTCACCTTGTCTAGGCTGGATGGAGGGCAGGGCAAGTGCTGGTGATTAAAATGGAGAGGTGCACACCATGAATACAGGCTCTGTTCCTGAACCCTGTTTATCAAAGAGGTAGGTACTTATTAGCACAAAAGTGAGAAGGGAGTGTTGCTGGCCTACAAGTCATTGTTATCTGTATTTTTGCATGGGAATAGATGGGAAGAAGAAAATGTGCCTCCAAATACAGCCTTATCCACTAGCTCATTTCATAGCTTCCTTCATACAATCAATTTGCTTTCCATATAAGCAGTGTCTTGCTTCTGTTTTCTCTCTACCACAGGGAAATGTGTTGTAAAATGTAAATGGCTCATTTTCTTGTCTGATTTTGGCATCTTCTACACTTCATAAGAAACAGTAGATTTTTTTCTAAAGGTAGTCTTGAATGCAAGTGTTTATGTGGCTTAGAATAGAAGAGGCAGATTTTTTTTTCACTATACCTCAAATTGTGCATGAAGCTTCATAGCATATGTTCTTGTTTATGAGTACAAGTGGTGTTTTTTTCAGACAAGGTTGCTCAGTTTATCCACACAAATGCTACACCATGAGCAAGTGCCATTGTTTGTAAAAGCCAGCATAGAAAAAGCAAAAGGTCACTATGAAATAATCATAATGATTTATTCATTATTATAAATATTAACATAATAATGCAAAATGCTTTCTCCGATTTCTTAAACACCTGCAAAAAAGGTATTTCCTTATGCAGGATAAATCAACAGAAAGGAGATTGTTTTCAGGCCACTAGTCTAAGGACAAGTAATGAAGAACTGTAACCCCATAAAGAAGCAGGGACTTATAGTAGTTTGCAGCATTTTTTTTACAGGTTGTTGTTGGTTCTAACTTGGATTAATTCCAAGTTGCAGCTTGTCTATCAGCTTGTACCAGCATTGCTGAGGGAGTCAGTTTGCAGTGCCAGAGGGTGCTGGGTGGGTTGAGGACTCCTGCTGTCACCCTGCCTGCTGAGCAGCCTAGACAACCATTTGTTTCATGAACTCTGTTCCACATGATTAGGACTTAATCAGCCAAGTTCATGAATCCCATAGCTTTCACCACAGCATCCTCCCGCTCTTTCTGTTCAGTCTTTACCCTGATTGTTGAATTGTTGGTGAAATAAAATAGCAGGCACTTCTCTTGGAGATAGAAGAAGTTGTGTCAGTCCCCCTGGTGCCCTTTAGCATGTAGCGGATGCTATCATTGTCCTGCAACTTTTATCTCCTCATAATAGCAGAAATGCATCCTATCAGTTATGTTGTTGGATGGTTGCTAATTCCCACTTCCCTTTTTCCTCCCCATCCCCACAGCATTTTTCTCTAGGGCATTGATTATATCTTTATATACTCTCCTTTATTCATTTTAATCTAATCTACCTCCCTTACATCATTCTCTCCTCTTCCTGACGGGAAGTCACATCGAGAGGAGCTCCCCTGGCCCCCTGTGAGTTCTCTCAGGGAGATATCTTGTGCTGCTGAAGGTCCTGTTTTATGCTTTGTGGAACACAGAGGTCATACAGCTTATGTCTATAAGTTGTATTTTGCCTTTCAACAACAAGGGCTGTTCAGCCTGGAGAAGAGGAGACTTTGGAGAGGTCCAATAGCAGCCTTCTAGTACTACAAGAGAGATGGCATGGGACTTCTTAGAAGGGCGTGTAGTGATTTAATAAGGGGGAATGGGTTTAAACTGGAAGAGGATTGATTTAGATTAGATACAAGGAAAAATTATAAGGAACAGGTTGCCCAGAGAAGTTGTGGATACCCCATCTTGGATGTCTTCAAAGCCAGGTTGGATGGGACTCTAGTAACCTTGTCTACTGGTAAGTGTCCCCGCCCATGGCAAGGGGGTGGAGCTACATGATCTTTGAGGTCCATTCCAGCCCAAATTATTCTATAATTCTATAAAGTACTGCATTTTTAGCACATACCTCCAGTAAATACAGCAAGAGGAGAACCAGTTAGCAATGGTCTCTTGGGGCAAGTATTCCAGTTGTCTAGGAATTTTATAGTGCCTCAGTATGGCATGTTTATATCCCTGCTTAGGAACATCGCTTCAAGGATATGGGGTTCCAATAAAATAATACCACAGTGTTGGCAATGTGCTTGCTAAAGTCCTTGCAGTACTTTTTCCTACTTTATTCTTTCTAAATAGCTGTTTGTTATGCTGCTCCACAAGGGAGTAATTCTTCAACAAAATAGTTAGACTTCCTTTGTTCTTCAGAAAATTATGTCTTAAGCACCCACATTTATTTAAGAGACTACATACCTTAGCCTCTGTTTGCATTTTTTGGATAGATTATTTTTTCCCCATGAATTGTATCAATCTCTGCCCAGATGAAATGTGAAATCAAATTTTAAAACTGCAAACAGTTTTGTGGTTTTAATCAGTTATATAAAGCTTCCTTAAATGTGCTGAAGGCTTTTAAAAACTGAGTTCAAAGGCATTTTGATAAATTTAAATGCAAGTTTTTTCTAGCCAATAACAGAACTGACAGATTATACTGTCCTAAAAGCTCCACTGGGCTAGACCTCATCCGCTGCTATCTGGTTTTTATCCGTAAATTGGAAATTGGTTCTCTGTATCTAACAAGCAAGGATTTTCTCAGCTTCAAGTGAACTAGCCTTTGAATTGAGCTACATGAATAAAGTGACTTAAATAAAATGTTCTCCCTGCACCTGCAGAAGAAGCTGCAGCTGCCAAAAGATGAATACTTCAAAAAACGTGGATCCCTAGGATTCAGCCAATGATTTCTGCCAGTTTAGTACTTTGATGTTCTTTGAAAATTCAGCATCAAATGGACAGTAATGGGGGTTATTATGTAAGTATAGCCCTTTAAAAAATAGCATGATCTCAATTTGGAATCTTAATAAGCAAAAAAATTCAACTTCAATGAAACTGTTGATCGAGGCAATTTTTTTAATATCTGTTTTTTATTCATCCTCTTGTCTCTGAAATTAGTACAGGTTTCCTATATGGTCATGTCAGTGCAGGTGATGGAGGTTAACTGCCAGCAGAGACAGGTATTTATTAAAAAAAAAAAAAAAAAAAAAAAAAAAAAAAANGGAAGTATAATTTCCCTAAGTCACTAGGACTGGAGGGTGTTCATCCAAGATCAAGATTTCTGGAAGAATTTATTAGAGCAGCTGAGCTACATTCACATGTAACTTACTGAAAACAATTACTTTAACAGAGAAACTGGTGTGGCTGACAGCATACCTAATTTAGGGAAGTGGGTATCTTTATGAACCTTACTTTCCTACTGGCACAAAGAGTGAAGTACTGAAGAGAGAAGTATAAAAAATGGCTGTTGAGACCTCTAAGCACAGGCAGGAAACTTCTGGGATACAGGGGAGGACAGTGCCCAGGGTTGCGGGAGGTCCCATGATGGAATTCACCCCAGTTTTTAATGGCACTGCAGATAAATTCCTGCTTCTCCTGATAGGACAGTAGCCATCAGAAACCTAGATCATCAGCGATGTGCTGATGGGCCTCCCCCACATCATGATGGGAGGAGGAAGGAGCTATTCAGTGCATAGTCTTCTTCACTTTATTCTGCTTGAAAATGTGGAAATATTGTGATAATCTTATGCATTTAGAAAACAAGTTGCAGAAATTCATCATACTCAAATGCGGGAAAGAGCATATAATTCTCTCTTTGGCTTGTACCCAGTACAAAAGACATCTGATTAGGTCTTTTGCAAGCAGATTAGCTGTGTTTTAAGCCTAGATGGCAGTTGTCAAATAAATTCATTTATTGTTAGCATTTTTGAGGGTTTTATTTTGCATAAATTGAGATTGGCACTTACAAATGAAGTCATTCTTCTCTTTATTATGTTCAGTTCTATAAGTTAATAGACAAGGTGAAAAAAAATGAAGCAATGGGAGGTGAATAGATAGAAGAGTGTACAAGGAACCAGGGTTATCTGGGAAAGTTGAAAAAGAAGATAAAACAAAATGTCTAAACCATGAGTTTTTGTATGAAGAATTTTGTTCAGAGTTCTTATTTTCCTGTAATATGGGGGTGCTGAAATTAAAATGGTAGACAGTTTAGAGGCTATCAGTGGAGATGTTTCAAACACAGCTCTTGTGTTAATTTTCTAGTGTGAACCCAGGAGACACATTCAGTTACGTGGTGCACGTATGCACCTTCATGCACTTCCATGAATGTATGTGCCCTGTATAGTCTACCCTTGGTTGGAAGAGATGAGGCAGGTTCTAGTGCTAACTTCCTTTTATGTGCTCTTGCCTGAGCAAAGTTTGCAGGATGAAAAAAGTCACATGTTGATATTTCAGACTGTCAATGGTTTTAAAGTTAGCACCATTTCATGAGAAAAAAGCCCTCAAATACCAGAATGATATATATATATATTTTTAATAGCTGAAATATATTCTATTAGCAGTAATGATGTGGTAGAAATAGAAATTGAAATGCCATATTTCATAGCTGAACACTTCAAAGGATACTCCTCTCCCAGTAATCCTCTGATCTGCTTCATGTCACAGGTCACCTGAACAATATTTACAAAACTCCTGACTGGAGCACTCATTCAGGATTTAAGGTGTCTCAACTTTTTTTGACATAAAAAGTTCAAGTGCACCGATATTTCTCTAAGAATTTTACATCAGAGTTATTTTTTCTATAGACTTGTGTTTATGAATATGTCTCCTAGAGACCAATGTAAAACTTGTAAACTTGTAAAACTTGTAAAAAACTTGTAAAACAAGGGGGAATACTTTTCTCCTGACAGCTGTGTGATGAGGTTATGCAGTGTCTGGTAGCTGGGTTGCTACTCCTAATGTGTTCAAAAAGGTGAGGACCAAAGTAGGAGGCAAAAGGCTTGGTGTGCCAAACTGAAAAACTGGTGAGAGCTCCAGGTTGCACTTACTACTGAATATAAATATCCATATATTCTCCACAGTGCTTTGCCTTGGAAGAGTAAAATGACACAACTAGTAATTGCTGCTATAATTTTGAGTGTGGGCTGGATTTGGCTGTAAAGTCTCTCTTTTGGCATCAAATTTATCTTGAGAGGCTGGTGTTTACCACATGGTACTTGGGCAGCAATGGATTCTGCTGTCTCAAGCAGGTATTGTCTTTAATTCTTGATGGCCTTTCCAAATCCTCCAAGGGATGATAGTTTGGGAGTTTTGTACTGATCAGACTGTTGCTAGCTGCAGCAATTACATGGTCCTATCTCCTACTCTTTCCAGAGACTGAGCTTACTTTCACTCTGACTTATTACTCCAAGAAAATGATGTCTGAATGAAGCTGATTACTGCAAGTTCCCATGCAGTTTTTTGCAAACCCTTGCAGTAGGAAAGCTGCTTGGTGAAACCCCAATGTTAGGCATGTTGGCAGGTGTTTGAAGAGACTTTTTTCTTTTTTTTTTTTTCCTTTTTTTGTTTTTACAAAACAAGAGCATATTCAAAATATTTCTGCCACACCAAGAGGAAAGGGCCAAGTTCCCAGGGTTGCAGCTGAAATAAAACTCCTGAATATTTTACTCTTGCTGAAGTAGGAATGTCTGGTTGCTTTGTCCATGAATGATTGGAAGGAAGAAGGATATTTTTTCAAATCTGTTTAATTAAGATGCCTCTTCAGTTCCCCCTATCCTTCATTTCAATAGGTTTTCAGAGGCTTTCAAAACAGAGCTACACAGGGCTCTATTTCAAGTGTGCTGTAAAGACCTGATAATATAGCCTCTGTGGCTGGGGCACAGAATCTTCCTTATATAGCTTTTCTGAACAGGATGCGCTTGTTCTGCTACAGATCTTGCGTTGTTTATTCCTGATAACCATTCTCAAGTCAGTATAAATGACACTTCCAGATAACTTTCTTCCTCCTCGATAACAATCTGGTAGTTTATACCACTTTCCAGTAGTGTATATTTCTGTTTAGTTTTTAGGGTGCATTTGGTATGGCCAAAGTAGTAATTCTTTCAGTATCTGCCAGCTAGATCAGTTTTGAGAAGAGTCTCTTCAAAGCAATGTCTGTTTAGAACTGACTTATTTATGTGCAGTTTCTGTTCTACAACAAAGCAGTCAGTGAAATGGAGCATCAGTTCCTGGTGCCTGAGAAAGAGGCCTGAGAAAGGTCTCAGAAAACAGGTATGATTTAGAAGGTCATTTGCAAGGACTCTGTGTCCTCAATAGCTGTGTACTTGTGCATATTTCAGATCTTATTTTTAAGGCTCAGTTTTTTGAACAAATTGTGGTTGGATGTGGAGACAACAGAGGGTCATGCTGAGAAGAAAGTGCTTGGGATCCAGGGAGGATCCCATAAATGGCTTTAGCATATTAGAGGTGCATGCATGTAGGTTGCTGGTGTTGTCAGGTGTGGGTGTACAGGGGGAGGTGGGCTGTCATGCAGAAAGGAACTGGACAATGTCAAAGAACCAGAAATTGGGCAGAATTTCATAGTTCAAAATAGATGCTGAAACTACTAATGAGATATGTTGTCTGGAAAGAGTGACTGTATATTGCCGAGGTATCACAAACAGGTGATCCTAAACTAGAGCTTCTCGTTTGTGCATGTCAGGCTGCAAATTACAGCCAGGCAGATGGGGAATTAATGTTGCTGAATTTGGGCTAGATTTCCTCTAGTTCTGTTTACTCACATGCATGAGAAGTTGCTGTTGCTGGAATAAGAAGAGGGCTTGTTGTGTGTTAAGGAAGGAGCTTTTGGATGCTAAAGAGGAGTGTGCATTTTACAGGATGGGGAATGATTAAGGATAGGGAGCAAAACAGGAGTATCTTACATGGGGGACTAGCTTGTTTGAGTTGCATAGCATTACAAAAGTAAAGGGATGAGGTGGATGCTCTTCGTAAATATGCTTGGGAGCCAAAACCCAAGCAAACAGTGGTGTACACTGCATCTGAGAGGACAATATTGGTGTAAAAGAAAATAGCATAAAACTGATCATAAATAATGTAGGAAACCAGTAATACATATCTAACTATGGAGTAGCACACCTGTATGTAGGTCCGAGGGCACAGAAATCCCAGTCTAACATCCTGTTCTCCAAACAAAACTCTGTAAATAAGTAGAACTGTATAATAGAGTTGGCTACAAAATAAGAAATTAATAACAAGGGATTGATAATTGTAAAAAAAATACATTTCCAGTCCTTTTTGTTCATAAGTTATGATATATCAGAAAGTTAAACACAAAGTATGTAGGGGTTTATTTGCTATAATATCTCTGTTGCTATCTCGTTCAAGCAATTTGAAGTACTTTGATTTTTTTTTTCTATTCTGAAATTGCATTTATTAATAGAAAAATTAAAATATATCGCCATACTTGTGGGGGAAAAAATATGTTCTGTTGGATGTGGCAGCCCATGAGATGCAGGGCTACTGCAGTTCCATGTCCCCAGGTTCAACCAGTAGCAAGGCTGAAGATGTATTCTCAGCAGCTTCCATGCACACACAGTGTGTATTTAGATAAATCCCCTCCTCTGAGTCCTCCATTCAGGTTCCCCACCTGCCACAGTGCTCCTCTGGGCTTGTGCAGATGGGTCTTTGGTGCACTGAAACATCTCCTGGGATGGATGTAGGAGTAGCTGGGCAGGATATTGTTTGGGCTCCTCCTCCTGCAGTCATGTCTCTGTGCTCCTTCATGGGTGTGCAGATGAGATTTTGTCAAGTAACTAACAGTGAAATTCCAAGCTCAGCTTGGAATGTGGTTCAAAGAGCAAGCAGCTCTAAAAGACAGAGGGGTCTCCTTTTGGTAGCTGAACAGCACAGATCCATGCTTAACATGAGAAACATTGAACTTCACTATATTTTCCCAGAAGATTGGTGGGAAAAAAGTTAAAAAGTAGGACTGCAACATGGAAACATCTGTATGATAGCAAATATGTTTGTCAGATGATACTGGGGAAAAAAATGAAATGCAGACATTCTCATCTGGGTATGCCCTTATGATACATAGAAATACTCTGTTCATTCTGAGCTTTCAGGGAAATGTTACAGAATATTACTTAAAATACAGACAGAGAGATGGATTAACTTTTTTTCCTACAAAGTAGATCATCCTCTCATCTCCCATTTTCACTTATCAAAGCTTTCTGTTAAAGTTAATGGATACTTATGGGTATTCCTGGGGGATTTTGCTTTAATTATAAGTAGCTCACTCTTAGGTACCAGAGAACTCTTCTACACTTTTTGACATAGAGTCGGCTTTAATGCATTTCTGTTTACAGTAAATGATTGCTGCCCAGGTAGCTGCAATTATATTTATGCTGAGGTTCTTCTCCTCCAGGAAATGTGTTTATACACTCCTCAGCTTGTCACTCTGTCCAAGTGGAGTGCCTTAGTGAAGTTGTTTGTGTGACATTACAGTCAGAGGAGAAGAATCTAATAGAATCATAGAATCATGGAATTATGACCTTCAAAGACCATCTCATGCATCTAAACATATTTCACTATCCCAAGTTGCTCAAAGCCCTGTTTAAAATTATGTTGGACACTTCCAGTGATGGGTAGTCCACAACTTCTTTGGACATTTCTCTGGTACCTCACTACTTTCACAATTAAAAAAAAAGTCTTCCTTACAGCCAATCTACTCTCTTTTAGTTTAAACTGAGTAGCAGTGCTTCCAGGTTTGCTGAACACCCGTCCCTCTTTCCTGAAGGAAAAAGGCAGGTACTCACAACTCATTTGAAACACTCAGTTGATGAACAGATTTCCCTCTCCTATTTTGTTCTTCTCACCTCAGCTGTTTCTAATTTTTTTTAAATAATGCATTTGGACAATTCAAAGCTTTTATTATTTAATGTCTACCAAAAATTACTGACAAAGAATCCTTTTAAGAAACCATTTTGAATGAACATGAGAAGGGGCTCCTATTATTTCTAGCTAACAAAGGTCTTATATTTTACAAATCTTCATTACAAATGCAGTAAAAATCTTTACATTTTTAAGATGGTCAGAGCAGGATCCATTTTAATATGGGCACATTCCCTAACAGTAGATATATATTCTCCCACTTATGTCTTGCTTTCAAACAAAAAGGCAAAGTTTTTTTTGGCTTTAGATCATCATTACATGCCAGGAGTATATAGATTCAAACAGTGACTGATAGTACTTTAGCAATAGCTAGAAGCTGTTGTTATAGTGCAGTCCAAAAGATGTTCAGAGTGGTTGTAAAGTGAGATGAACCGAATAAATTAGTCTGTAGAAGAGCTGCCAATTCTGCCAAGTATGCTTTATCATCTTCCGTCTTCATGTGTCTGGCTTCAGTGTGGATGGTGTGGCTCAGCCTCTTGAGAATGGGTGCTTGAAGTGTGCCTGACTGCCAAGATCTGTGTAACTGGGACCTCCATTCTTAATGCCTTGGAAAACTGAAGACTCAACAAGGATGACATGGAGAACAATTTGGGGCAATAGGAAGGAGTTGCATTGTTCCATGGTGCCCCACTCTTTTCTTTTCCACCAAAGCAGTAGTTGTGGAGCAGTAACTATGCAATGCATTTATGTTGTGCATGCAGAATAGGCCTGGCACATCCCCAACACACTGGATTCTTCATGGATGGGCTGCACGGCACATGTACAGACTCTTGCATAGCTGACATTTCTTTTACTGAAAGATGGGAGCCATGTGTGCACATGCCTGGATTATGTGCCATGACTGTGCAACATCATCTGGCCAGGTCTGCTTGAACCATGCATCCACTGCAATGATCCTGTGCCACACAAAGTGGGCTTGTTACACGCTGAAGAGAAGGGAGTGACTCCTTTCTGCAATTCCAAGCAATGAGAATTGGGAACCCCAACACTAAAAGATTTAGAAAGTATGAGTCTTTGGCATTTTTTTCCTTAAACTATTTTTGTCTAGGATTATAGCTAGATTTGGCTACACATCTGTCTCTAAACATCTGTGAGGAAACATAGCTGTTGTAAATATAAACGTCTTTAAAACTTCCATTTAATTGGTAATTCCACAAATCTACAGTATTTTAAAATTTATTTTTCCCATATTTAACTTCTAAGGGCACTGAAATAAAGAGACTTGCAAAGCGGCGTCTAAAGCGTAGCTGTTAGAATTGTGAACAGCTGTGTGTGGGAATCACACAATGCACATAATGTACTGTGACAGCAGGGGAGCTAATTTGCAGAGAATTGATGCTTTTTTTTACTTTCAAGGTCACTTTAGACACTGCTGTGCAAATCAGCCCTCAAAATTATAAGATAGAAGAAACTATTATATATTTTTATGAATGTAGAAGTTAATAATGAGTGACTTCAATAACATTTATGTGAGCAAGAATTAAAGATCATAAAAGCATTTTTACATGAAATAGATGAAATTTCTGAATAATCTTTAATAGAATTTAGCTCCATTTGAAGCTCAGATTAGGGTTCTTTTTGAACTGAAACAATGCATAGATTTCAATGTGGTTAAACCTTTCATTCAAATGCACATTTGTTTGATTTTTTTTTTTTAATTCTATAACCACAGAAGATATTAATCCATTTTCTTTCTGCTTAAAAAAAGACATATTTCAACTTTATGAAGTAGGTGTTTTCTGCAGAATGGGTGCTGATGAGAACCATGCACAGAACAGGAAGTTCAGAAGACGGGATGGCAGCCGAGAGCAGCTCCATCTGCTCTGGAAACTCATTGCTGTAAGCGTGGGCCAAAATAACTGACAACACACAGTCATTATTTATGGAAAGACTCTGAACTCTGGCCATTTGTCAAGCTGACTCAAGTAGTCTGCTGCTGGGCCTGATGAGCTAGCAAGTATCTAACATAGATTTGTGCTCTAATAAATGTCAGATACAGAGGCGTTACTGAAACAAATTGCTAAAATATCAGTAGAAAAGGGGAATGTACATCGAACAGCAAAAGGCCCTAATAGCTGACTTCACTAATAAGGACTGGAAAGCATAAAAATGCATTCATTTCAAAAGAAAAGTGTGGGAGAGAGCAGCATGATATCCCAGCCCTGAAGCCAATGGCAGAGCTCTCACTGAGTGTGCAGAGCTAGGGTTTCACCTGTTATGCAGAGCATTTAAGTGTACTTCTCTGTACATTCACTTCATCCTGAGGGAGTCGGGATGGTTCATGGGTTTGTGAAATTCTTTCCATGTCTTCCTATTTATTAAAAGTTCCAGTCCCCAGACCAATGAAAACATTCCCTGTTCTCTTAAAAAATGCACATCAGCAAGGATAGATTATATCTTTTAGACTAATAAAAAATGTTTAGAATGATGATGTGCTTTTTTAATGCTAACTTCTGTTGAAAGCTGGGATTTAGAAGAAAATCAGCTGAAAGAAGCATGGCAAATCTCATAGCCAAGTCAGGTTGCATTTTTTTTTTGCTGTTGTTTTGAGGGATTCCCAAATGTTGTCATCATTCTCAAATAGATGAATTATATCATATTGAAAAATGACCAGAAGGAAGACTTCTTTCTGTAACTGTATGGTGTACATGCTATATACACCCAACAGCTAGAAATTCATGTGCCTTCCTGCTCAGTTGCTCTAGTACCTAATTTAATAGCAATAAGTAACTTGAGGCTGCCTTCAAAATGTGTCATGATTCTTAGTTAGTTGCAGGCATTTTCCTATTGCAAAAACATTTTCTAAAATAGGCACTTCTAAAAAAATAATAAACCCAAACCTCCAAGTAGAAAGTCTGTCTAAATTCATTGCTTGGCTGCGTGACACACAGCAAGAAAGGGAGCCACATGTTCCTGTCTGGAAAGTGATCAGTTACATTATTCTAAGCATTAAAATGTGTCCATATGTGTGCATATGTACACACAGACATGCATACTTCAGATCGTGCTGATAATGGCATTTTCAGTCTCAAAAAAAAAAAATAGATTGTGTACAAAATACTTTATTTATCAAGTACAGAACTTCATTGTGGTCTACCCCTTCAACTTTAAAAATACTCTATTATGATGGCAAGAGCATTCTTAGGGTGGTTAACTGATTCTTTCGTTTAGTCTGTTACTGAATGAAAAAAGGAGTCCATTGATCTCCTACTTCATTTATCATATTTTATCTAGTGTAAATGCAGGTTATGTGTATCTGTAGTTCTAAAGAAAATAGTGTCTAGTCCTGTACATTGGATATTCTAGAGAGCTGAGAGTCTCATAATGAGTTGTAGGCATGTGACAGTCTTTTATTACATGGCTGTGATAGCCTCACCTGCATGCTGGCCATTAATCTGCTTTTCAAGAATGTGCAACTTTACTGTCCCTAGGCAATTTTTCAGTCTTCCTGCATAGAACAGCAAAACCTGCTACAAAACTCTCTCCATACTATCAAAGTATGTATGTATCAAAGTAACACTTCCTCCAAAAGTGCTCTTAGTGAGGTCTAAAATGAGAAAGGCTCAGTCTAGAACTAGTGGTGAAGTTGTGGATCGTTTTCATAATTGCAAGTGTTCAAGGCCAGACTGGACAGGGCTCCGAGCAATCTGGTCCAGTGGAAGACATCCCTGCCCCTGGCAGAAGGGTTGGACTGGAAGATCTGTGGTGGTCCCTTCCAACCCAACTGTTCTATGGTTCTGTGAAGCAGGACATTAATAATGAGAGGGTGAAGGGGCAACCATATTTCTGCTGACCTGAGAAAAGTTTCCATCACAGGCATTTCACACTGGAGAAGGCTTTGTCAAAAGCGGTAAGGTGGGAAGGAACAAAGCCATCTTTCAACCACTGGGATCTGAGGCTATCAGCATGATTAGATGATGAGGAAGCAGCTGAAATGATGCACATGGCTTTCAGCTTGATCCAGCCTATTTAGGAGGAACTGGAACAAGGCTTTGGAAGCTACCAGAGTTGTGCTGGTGACAACAATAATGTTTGTTAACAGCACTGAACCTGTATGGGGGTTTGTCTCTTTGTCAGTGGGTGGTGTAGAGGGGCCCTCCTAGGACAGGGTGCACAGTGGATCATGAAGTCAAGATACAAGCAGCCTGAGCCATGCTGGATCATGCCTTCCCTGCACTTTTCCTATCACAATATTCTTTACTCTCTGTTTAAAAGAGACCTTTTGGGGGCTCTGAGCATTAGGTCTGATCTGATGGTGAGCCTTCTGCAGATAGTACAAAAATATGGCTTTACCTCTATTATGTGAGATGCTTCTGCACAGTTTTTATTATGTTCATGAAATTTACCTGTGTTTTTCTGTCTCCATTAGGAATTTAATTATAACAAAAGAAATTTATTTTGTCAGTTAACTTATTTACTTTTCTTTCATTGATTTGTAATTTCCAGTGCGGAAGACAAGTCTTGGTTTTGGGAAGGGGAGAAGGTTCAGATATTTTACAAATTAACAGCCAGTTTCTAAATTCTGTGCTACAGAGGTTATTGTGGATTTTTACTCCATTTGATACTCATTATGTACACATGATCTGTTCTTTCCATGAGGAATCCTGCAGATGTAAAGGCTCACACAATGGCTGGTTTAATTAGAAGTACAATGTCAAGAAATTTGGCACCTTTTTCATTCTTTGTTCAAATAACAAACGTTAAACACATGGACTCCAATTAATTCCTAAAACAATTTAACTGATTTGGGCAGCATTACAGTGGGGTCATTTAGGCTGTGACATTAATTTCAATGAGTTATGTTTTTATTAACTTCTCTAATTAGAATTGCCATCAAAAATTTGGTGGTAAAAGAGGAGTAACCTGAGATCTGGGAAAAGCATCAGCTATACTTTTATTGGCAAGTAATTTCATAGAATCACAGAATCCTAGAAGGGCTTGGGTTGGAAGAGACCTTAAAGATCATTGAGTTCCAACTCCACTACTGTGGGCAGTGAACCTTCCATTAGAACAGGTTGCTCAAAGCCGCAATCCAAGTTGTCCTTGAACAGGGATGAGGCACACACAATTTTCCTGGGCAACCTGTTCAGTGGCTCACCACCTTCACAGTAAAGAATTTGTTCTTAATATCCAATCTAAACTTACCCTCCTTCAGTTTAAAGCCATTCCCCC
Organism: Peucedramus taeniatus; assembly: GCA_013400575.1. Lineage (NCBI taxonomy): Eukaryota > Metazoa > Chordata > Aves > Passeriformes > Fringillidae > Peucedramus > Peucedramus taeniatus. The sequence continues at coordinate 60,471 of WBNO01028455.1, forward strand.
TTGCCCTGGCACTACATGCCCTTGTAAAAAGTCCTTTTCCAGCTTTCTTGTAGGACCCCTTTAGGTACTGATTCGTAGGTGATTTTCTGAATGTTGTTCTGCTAAGACCTACCACTGAAGAGAAGAGAGAGTATTTTTATTAATTCCTTTTTTTCTGCTTTTGGGAGAGTGACGACTGCGGATTACTGAAGGTCCTCTTCTGTAACTAGGGTTCAATTGTATTCTTGCAAATTGTCAACAGAAGCAGTTTGCTGCTGCAAGTTATTGGTAGTAATGATTGCAGAATTAGGCTCTTAAATTACAATATTGTCAAAGAAGCTGTTACGTCTAGTAATAAGAATCTTTAAAATGTTTTAACTGATATTTGCTTTGAGAAGTAGTAATTTCACATGCTCTTGCTGCAAATGTTGATTTGTATGTGTGCCCATATTCATTTCCAAGGTGCTAAATTAGCAAATGACTAGTGGATTGAATCAGTAAAACTATTGTGCTCTGTACAGAAGTGAATAAACCAGCTATTTTAACCCCAGCCTTGGCTTCCCCTCTCCTGGGCTTCCTAGCGGATCCTTTTGAGATATATCTGTTCGCAAAATAAAGACACTTTTTATGCTTTTTAGTACTTGCTGACTATTTGCCAAGGATTTCTATGAAGTATCTGTGAATATAGCCTGAGACAACACGACACTGCTTCCCCTGTTTCCTGTGGTGAATGGCGAGTCCCAATGATAAACTGTAACACTACTCAAGGTAGGAAGGGTGAGCTGCCAGAAACTATTTATCACTTCACTGGCTTTGTACCATGTACATCCGTCTGAAGTTAAATTGAGGTTATAAGAGGAGTTTTCTTTTTGCTCCAGCTTTGCCAGCAATAGTATCTTGCATAAAGATGAACATAAAAAGTTCAGTGTTCAGCCCTTAGATGTTCCCATGTGATGAAAAGAAGATGGAAGTGATAAAAAATTTAACTCAAATACCTCCAGTTTCTGACAGCTAATGCTATAATGTTAATCTGCCATTCGATAAGGTGAATGCCTCTTTATAATGGTGGATTTCAGGATGATATTTTAGTTTTAATAAATAATGTCAGGTTTCATCCTCTTTGGCTATTTTAGGAGTTTTAAAATACTAATATCTCCAGTCCTTTCAATCTATTTGATGTTGCTGTTATGGATAAAAAGTAACTTCTCTTTGGTCTGTACAATGTCATTTTAGAGATAGTAGATATTCTAAGCTAAAAATAAAACTTACATGATATTCTAAGCAAAGCTTTGGGTAATTCTTTGCAGTTCAACTCATTCTAAAAGGATAAATCCACATGAAGTTAATCTTCCTACCGTAGAATGTGAGTTTAAATTTTTGTGATGTTCCCCTCTTATTCAGTGCCCAGTGCTGTGAATCCATGATACATAACTATTTTGTAAAATGGAAGTATTGTCCAAAGAACTCAGCATGCATTCAGCAACCTAGCACTTCCCATTTTAGCGCGTTCAAAACAGACATGCATCTTCTTTTTATGTGCTGGTTGTGTTTTGATATTAATGGCTGTGCCAGGTCTTGCTTCACCTCAGAAAAAAACTGAATCAAAGAAACAAGAGACTTCACTTGTGAAAAGACAGTGCTTGATATGCAGCCATGTGATAGCAGGTGGCTGCTGATACACTACATGCTCTTACACATCTTCCAATAACTCACAAGTTGTAGTTGTTGCAAAATGTGGTTTTGCTAGGAGAGATTTCCAGTGATTGTATTATTCTTTTACAGTTCTCCTTTCTACTGACTGCAGTTTGTTTAAGTTTGGGCTGTTATTTTTGAGCAGTTGGCTCATGCTAACAGGAATATTGGCGGCCTGTCTCATCAGCTCAAGGGGAACAGGGTGCTGAAGCCGACCACCCTGCTGTCTGAAGAAAGGAGCCTGAGAGCAGAGCACACTGCTTGGGAGCAATTGTGTGCTGGGCGACCTCCCAGCCACTCCACTCAAAGCATCTCCTTTCCCATGCTTTCTCCAGACCTTGGCAATAGCAGAGAGCCAAATGGATGAGAGGGTGTGGTAGGAGAGACAGAGCTGGGGATAAAGGGAGGCAAAGAAGGCTTTATTTCTAGATCTTGAGTAGGTATGTATGAAGCCTTTACGAATATTTTTCATATGACCCCGCAGCTTTAAATGAGGCATATTTTAAATTAATCAAAATACATCACTGAAAAAAACTTATTTGTATAACCAAAATTCCATCATACAATCAAAATTCACCTATTCTTTAAATTTATGGTAGCAGCAAACTCACTTCATGCTTTTCTGAGCATGTTAAAAACGCTTAATATATAATCTGAAAAATGTCAGTGCAGTAAATATGTTTTCTTTTTGCACCAAAATACAAAAATGCATTTTAAAAATGCCATGAAGAGAAATAATTGATTGCTAGTTCATGCCATAGAGACTGACTGCACAACACCCTTAAGTAATTAAATTGCTTTAACCACAGATAGCTAGGCCAGATTCCTTTATGTGATTCCCGCCCCCTACCCAGAATTCATCATTTCATTTCACTTGATATTGACCTTACTGTAAGCTACAAACACACAGATAATGTGTCAAATCCAACTCACAGTCTTGTTTTCGTGTTATGAAAGAAAAAATTTGGCTTGCTACAGTATTTTAATGTTTGTGCTTAAAGAACTTTAAAGAGGTCAATTGCTTTCAATTCTTCAATGTGTGGGGAGGGTTCTTCCATAAATAAATGGGGATATTAAGGCTGCTTAAGTAAAGGAGACATTTTCTGCTAAAAATCCAGTTCTCATGACTCGCTGCCTGGTATTACATGCATTCCCCTTTCCTTTTGAATTTTGCTCTTACAAGGAAGAGTAGCTAAATAAATACAGTAGCACAGAAGCAAATGGAAAACATCTGTTGTTCTTATTCAGGAATGTAGTGACTCAGGTTTTATGAATATCTGAACTCAGCACTTTTATATATTTGTAGATTTTTCTGTAGTTTAGAATTGTTGCTATGAAATATATACTACAAGAGAATACTGTAAGAAGTGTGAAGGTTGTGCTTGCACTTTGGAAATGACAAACCTGATCTGGAATGAGAGGAAGGTGGTTTTTTGGTTTTGTTTTCTCTTAAATGGAAATTATTCAGAACCCCAAGGAAATATGAAAAGCATACAGGAACACACCATGGCTTAGGGTAGTGCCTGTGTCTGGAATGGCCACTACAAGGAAATAAAAAATCCTGCTCTTCTCAGAGTGATCATTCCCTGATATGCCATTGAGTTCTTCAGCTATTGGAGCGTTACAAGATTTGCAGAGCTAATGGTGGATCTTGTAGCAACAATAGCAGTGTAATGGAAAGGGGTATTCTGGGATTTATAAACTGCAAGACTAAGGGGTATTTGAAATAGATGGAAGCACGGGGGGTTTTTATAGAACATGGGTAGTACTGTGACTTAAAGAGAAGGTTACTGTAATGTAACATCTGGTTCCGATAATGGAGTAATCTGACCTAAAATATTAAGAATGCCTTTCTCAAGTTGAAAATGGCTTCTTCTTCTAGTATGGCCTATTTTTGTATCAGGGATCTTTGTGGAAATCTCTTGCTGTCTCTCACTCCCTCAGGCCATGAGTTCCATCTCCTTTATTTCTACAGCTTTCTCCTTCTCTGCATTTAGAGCCCCTTCAAAACTTTATTCTGTGCAACTCTGGTATTTGAGACATGTAAGTATTACCACATTGCCAGAGCTGCATGTCATTACTTTCTTAAATCTGTAGTGTTCCCATATTTTTATTTCCTCTTGCTTAGGACTATTGCCAATATTCATTAATTCAGTACCTGTTATGTCATCTTTATTTTGGAAACTTAAGGATCCTTATTCACACTCATCTTCCTCAGCTGCAAATTGCTGAAAGTGGGATTACATTAATTCATTCATGTACAAAAATGTAGCCCATCACAGAGTTCATTAAAATCTGCTTTCTTGGAGGCTAAGCACCTCATTCCCACCAAATGCTAATGTACATTTTCTTGCAGTCATGGCAGCAATGATGTGATGTCTTTTGGTAATCTTCAAAAAGGGAAAAAGAACCCACAGTTTCTGCATGTTCAATCACAGAATGTGCTGAGTTGGAAGGGAGGATTATCGAATCCAGCTCCTGGCCCTGCACAGGACCATCCCCAAGAGTCACATCCTGTGCCTGAGAGCACTGTCCAAATGCTTCTTGAACTTTGTCAGGATGGTGCTGTGACCATTTCCCTAGGAAGCCTGTTGCAGTGCCCAAACACTCTCTGGGTGAAAAACCTTTTCCTGATATCCAACCTAAACCTCCCCTTACGCAGCTTCATGCTCGTCCCTTGGGTGCCATCGCTGGTCATGAGAGAGAAGAAAAGGTACTAAACTGTCAATAACTATCTAAAACTAAAACTGATCTAGAAAAGTTTTCAAACTTTGTGGAAATTCAACACCTCGAAAGATATTTTGGTTCTATTCAGTGGATATCCAAGCTGTAATAAAGGACTACATGCTGGGTGCCAAAAGCTTGAAAAATTCAAGTTAGTCATACCTCTCACCTTTAAAGTGTATGTTGAAAAAAAGTTGAAACTAACACAAACATCAACTATCAGAAAATATTTTGTGCTAAAAAAAATTAAAAATGAGCTTATTAAAACGTGCAAATATTTCAGTCTGAATTGTTGAAAAAGGCAGTGTCAGCCATGAGGTTAACAACTGATAATTATGACAGAAAGAACCTTCCTGTTTGTTGGCAGATGTTAGGTTGCAGCTATTCCTCTACCCTGAAGACATTTACTAGTCTGAAAGGTCTTGTGTAGTTTAAAATATGAAAAACTAGGTATATCAAATCCACTGTGTTGTTTTGAGCACTGGAATGCTACCATCTACTGATGCAGTGAATGCCAGCTCTGTTCTCTCTATCTGATTGCTACATAGGGAAGAGTACTTGGAGTCAGGCTCACCCATAAAAAAAAATGCATGTTTTCTGTGATTTTGCTTGTATGTGCTAGTTATTGGCTTTGGTGTGCATGCTATTGTATCTTAGCAAGAAGATGAAAAGGGCATTTTGCCCTGAAAATTGCTAAAGGAAAAGTGTGAGGGTACCTTTGCAAGGTCCAGAGTGAACTGAGAATCCATTCCTCTACAGCTCCCACTTTGGAAATTTCAAATCCTCTGCTCTTCAAGGTCAGTTGAGTCAGGTCAGAGCCAATTCAAATGAGAGCTGTGTGGTTTGTAGTTTGAGGATCTTACTAGTTTCAGCCTTCTCTCTTAGATCTACAGTAGCTTGTTTTATGCCTGACAGTTTGTATCACCTAAACAGTCTTGCTTACAGTGTGCTCCAAGCAGCTAGGTATGTTTGCTCATGCAAGCTTTACTGTCTATTTTGTGCCTTCTGAAATTTCCAGGATGATCTCAGTGTAAAGTTTTTAGATACTGAAAATATTTGGTTTTCCTTCAGTATATTTACATTTCCAAAAACATTTCTGTGCTGTTTTCACTTCATTATGTAGAAAGCTGGTGCACAAAGCCTAGGATTAGAAATGGTCTTATGCTACACTATGCTCTTATGTTTACAGATGTAATTAAACTGAAAAGAGGGGCTACAGTTTTGTTCACCTAATAGAAGAAAGACAAGAGCAGTAGGTAGTTACTGATCTTGGGACTTGACAGTTTTTGTTAAGTCCCACAGTACACGCTGTTGATGCTGTGTAAGTAGTAAGTAATGCTGATGAGCTTTCAAGTAAAGAGCACAATTTCCATTTGTCTTTGGAGCTGTCATCATGGTATATGAGGGGCTTGAAGTTGTTAACCCCTCAGGTAGATGGATATATCAATCTGAAGCAACTGGCAGATTCTTAACAGGAATGAACTGGGGTAGTTCCATATAACTATGAGCATCTGTGTTGTTTTAATCCAGCTGAGAATTTGTCCCATAATTTTCATAACCTTTGTGGGTCTGTCTATGGTAACCATCCTTAGAGAATGCTGCCGTCTACCATGACCTAAAAAGCACATTCAGTCTCAGTTTAGGGGCTCCATTTTTGTTGTTGTTTTTTTTTTAAGAATTACTGAGATTGAGAATTCTCATGAGGGTCATCTCCCCCTCCTAATGAGAAAACCAAAACTCTATTCCCTACCATAAGTGATGTTCTAGCAGGAGGAGATGGCTATCTCCAATTTGAAATGAAGGGTTTCAGCTATCCCACCTGTGTCAGACACACATAATTTTATTAGTCCTGCTCCATAATGTTATATTTATTGGCAAAAAGGAAAGACTAGCTACTTTGTAGGAATTTTCTATCCTTCAGGTTTGTAATTTTGTGCTTCTACTTATGTACACACTCACACAAATATATATATGCATGTAAATCAATGTCTATCTGTTTGTTGGTTTGTTGGAGTTTTTTTCCCCTGACCATAACTTTGGTACAACAACAAAAAAAAAATCTGTCTGTACCAGAAAATTCTCCAAATGAACAATGGAAAAACACTGAATACAGTTTTGGTCCGTAGCTCTTAAGAAGTAGAAACAAAGGCAAAACACAATAAGGAGTGACTGTGTTGAATTAGGGTATTTTTTGCATCACCTTTCATCTTCCTACTTAATGCACTGCTCTGGGGATGGGAGAGTCTTAAGAGAAACAAGCTGGGGCACACCTATTTTAATGCAGCATCCAATAGCTGCTAAAAGGCGCACAAAGTTTTTAGCATTTCTGTGTCAGCTTCTTCTCCTGACACCATTTTCTGTATGCCAACAGTTGTGAAAAGGTTCCTTGGAGGGCTGTGTTGCAGTAATCTGCCAGAGTTTTGTACCAGAAAGTCTTCCTTGAAGAAATAAGGAGTTGTCAGTTTCCTTTGTACCACATCAGCCTTTTGCATGATGCCAGGGTGGGAAAGAAGATCTCATCCTCAGTTTCATGCCTTTATTTAATATGCTGACCATCTTCATATAATCATCAATACCCTTGGATAAATGCATTCATGATTTCTAGATGCAGGACTTTGACTCTTATCTTTGAGCCTTGTATCTCGAAATTCCATATAAAGATTGGTCAATGTGTTCATCGCCATCATTGTGGATGCGAAAACAGAGACTGTGAAACATTCAGGATAACAAAGAGGAGGGCATGAAATATAGGGTTAGAAACATGAGTTTCCTGACTCTCTGTCTAATTTTTTGAGCTATTATTGTTTTCTTTCCTTCCAGAAGCATCTTATGTGATCGTATTTCTATCCCAATCTCTTAATATATGAAGAAATTAATTACTTTTTTTTTTAATGTAAATGATTTTTCAAACTCAAGCAGGTCATTATGGGCAACCAAAATTGAAACAGGCAAAACAAGCATTCTTGTTGTACCCCATGTTTATCAACGTGTCAGGTTGGACCAAGAACATTCTGTAAATGTTATTCTGTGTTACAACAAATCCCCTAGCTAGATTACAGCACTGACAAATCTTTACCAGATTTTTACTGCCAAGTTCACTGGGAGCACATCTGGAACTATTCGACATTGTCGCATCTGGCAGATCACGTTCCTTTTCCATTTAGGGCAGGTTGGTCATCATTGGGAAAATTCCTAGCTGCAATCCTATGTCCTTTCCCACCCATAACTTAAAGGGGTGCCCTGAGTTCATTGTTCTCCTCTGTTTGACATGGTTAAGATCTATGAACTGAATTAAGGAGGCACAGAATCAGCATTTGCATACTGATAAATCTATTACAGTTTGTTGGGTAAGGTATTTATATGTACATATGTGTCCAGAGGGAGAGACAATCGTACCCCCAGGTCCCAGGTCTTATGCACTACAGGAGATGGAGTCTGACAGGATCCTGAAACATCCCTCACTGCATCTGCTAACCCTGAGCAGGCCCAGTTCTATACCCTTCTTACTAGAAGTTTCTCTGAACAGTTCTTAAAAATTGCCATGAACAGTCCTAAAACTTCCAAAACTTTCCCAGAGAATCAAGTATGTAACTCCTTTTACTACAAAAGTTCCTCCTAACATTCAGTACCTTAAATCTTCCTGCAATTTAATTCCAGCCTCACTGGCCATAGAAGAGTCTATTAGGTGAAGCGTGACTAAGAAAAGTATTTGAAAAATGTTCCCCTGTTCCTTCCTGTCTTCTCTGCCCCAGACTAAACAAACCAAGGTTTCTTATTCTTGGTTTTGCTAGCTGTGTGATGATTTTGGGCACTTTGCTCTGGGCTGTCTCCAAGATTTCCTTGTGCTTTCTCAAGTGCAATGGTCACAATGAAGAGCAGTACTGCAAGAGAGTCATCTCTGCAGAGCAGAAGACTGGATTATTTATTGTTTCTCCTACACAATATTTGTCTGTAATTCCTAGTGTAGAACTTGTTTCTTCTGCCATGGTGCCACACTGTTTGCAGGAGTGGATCATTCCAGGCACTGTACTTCTGGCCTTTTGAAACTTCAGCCATTGCCTGTACCTCCTCAAAGAAAGCCTGTAATGGGTCTGAGATTAGTTCACTGACTTCTTGAAATTCTCTCAGGTACAATTCATCTGGCCCAGCTGACATGAAAATGTCTCATCTTATCTAGTCTGGTTTTCCTCTAGTCTATCCATGATTATTCTAATCTGATCATGCTATCTTTCCTAGCAAAGGCTACAGCAAGGAGGCATCAAACCTATTTACCTTCTCAGTTATAACTGTGGATATATTTGCCTTGCATTTAATAATGGTATTTCAATTTTTGTTGTCATCTCTCTGAAATTTCTTCCTTCCTTTCCTGTTTTCCTCTTTCCTTCTTCAAGTGTTTTCTTGCCATCCCTCTCAGGGGACATTAAAAGCACCTTTGTTTTCTCATTTTGCCCCTGAGTGCCTGTATTTCATCTGTAGTGGTCTGAGCTGAGTTGCACTTCCCATGACTTTTTGTTTCTGGAGTCAGCAAAGTCCTCATGATTTAGTCAAGAGGACCTTCTGTTTCTCTAGGTTTTCTGCCTCATAGGGGAAATTTATGCTGATGTCTTGATTTGTATCTTTTAGGAAACAGTAACTTTCCTGCAGTCTTTTTATCTTGTAGTTTTGATTTGGTCGTAGTCTTCTATACAGAGTTGCCTAGTTTTTTCAGCCTGTTTTCTTAAACATAGATCCTTTTTGTGTTCCTGTTCTTCCTTTTCCCGTGCTGAACCAGGTGAACTCAGTCATTTCAGGTTTTTTGCTAGTGTAATTGCTGCCTACAATCTCAGTAAGTTTCCTGTTGTTCATAAAAATTAAATTTAGAAAAGTCCTTCCTCTAATGGCTTTTTCTATTACCTGTATGAAAAAAAAATTATCAGCTGTACATTTAAGGACTTTACTGATTGTAGTACAGGAGCTAAAGATGACATAGCTAATTACAAATTTGCAATATATACTTTAAAATAACTTTTGTGCCTTGCACAATCAGTGAAAACCACTACAAAATCTCCAGGGGCAAGCTTGTATTGTATTACTAGCGAAACCTCAAGTGCACATTTGATTATGAGATAGCTTAGCATACCCCACTGTTGGTGGTAAAGTCTGCCCCTGTCTGCAAGGAGTGTTGCAAGTTTTCTGAGGCAAGATAGGAAAGTACAGGGCAGAGCTTCAGATTGCACAACCCCCTTTCACAAATTTAGTAATTTAACCTGCCTGGTAGATGAGACAGTCTCAGCAACAGTCAGGTCTACCTGGCCATGTGCTTTGTGTCATAGCTTGTAATGTCTTGCTGTGATATTTTGTGGTGACACTGGACAGACAAGGTGCCTGTGCACCATCCTACAAGGGTCTGACATCTATTGCAGTGAGTCAGTCTGAGATGCCTAAGAATTACAGATGTTTGCCAGGAATGCTAACTTGTGGATCTGCGAGCATTGGTAAGTCTGCTTTACATGAAAGTGTACTCCTAACCACAGGTGATCAACAACTTACTAGTGGCAGGGAGCCAGTTGCAGTAGTTCTGTAAAGAAGTCTGTTGCAATAGGCTGTATGAAAGTGCTAAATGTGGGGTATGGAGGCTGATACAATATTTTGCATGCTGTATTATAGGTAAGCCTTCTTTGTGTAGACTTTTAACCATCAAGATGAAAGATTACAGAAAATAAGGTGTTTGATTTGTAGTTTTGTTTTGAACTACGAGATTATGCTACTTTGTTTTCCCAGGAGATAGGTAATAGTGTTATTTTTAGTGGTGCTGATAAATGGTGAGTTGTGACTGGCTGCTCTCTGCGATGTTCTCCTTTTCCCTTTATGAATTGCCCATTCTGTGAATTGGTAATATCTTATGATTGCACTATATGTAAGGCTAGGGTGGCAGACTTCTACATAAACATGAAGGCCAGCTTGCACATAGATACAGGCTTGAGATGAGCTCTGGGGAGTGCCAGCAGAGGAAGCTTAGGTCTGTATTGCCCTTGGGTACAATGTTGTAGCATCTTACAGACAAGTTCGAATTGTATCAGATTCTTTTTCTAGCAAACAATGAAAACACGGCAACAACATCACCTGGAATCAGGAAGGAGCCTGAGATTGACCTTCCCTGAGTGAGCACAGGGCTGAGCTGAGGGATCCTAGAGCCAGCAGCAGGATGCAGAAAGTGCAGGTAGGGAGCAGGGTATGTATGAGCCTGTTCACCTCAGGAGCTCCACCTCATCTCCACCACAATTCCAAGATGCTCAACAGCATTCCTGGAGGTCCAGGCTTCTTTCAAGTTTGAGAGATCAAAGATCTACAAATCTCTCTCTCTGCTTTGGTGTTAAGTCATATTTCTTGTCATGTTTGTGCTTTAGCACCCTGTGCTCCTGAAATTGCTGACCCTTTTGAGGTATGCACTCCATGGATGGTTTGGTGGCAAGTGGATACAAGGTGCTGTATTGTTCACATGCATATTCATTATATGTATATATACATTTTTAATATATACATATATATATATACACACACATTAGTATGTATGTGTTATATATATATATGTATGTACACTCTTTTATATCTATATGTAAATATAGATACATGTATATATATACACTTTTAATTATTCACAATAATAAAAATATTCCTTCCCCATCCATAAAGAAATGTTTTGCCATTTTTAGTTAAACTTTGTCACTACCTAGTAAACAACTTCTCTAAACCAAAAGAAAGAGCTATTCCCCCATTGTGTCTTTGCCATGTAAGCACTGGGACTGGCTTACTGCTGGGTCTGACACTTCTTTTCTTTGCCATGAAGTAAAAATCAACAGGGAAATTCTGCTAATTGCTCTGGTGTACATCTTCCAGGATGAAAAGGAACTGCACATTTATTTCTTCTTTGCGTCATCCAGACACAGCAGCAATTTTCTGACCACAAAAAGGGTGTATTCTGGTATTATCCAATTTTAGAAAGAAGGATACTTCTGCTAGTTGCTTCTGTAAGAGTTTTAAACATCTGAGCACCAGAAGAAACTACAGCTGAGAGCCAGTGTTGCATGATAATGCTGGAAGTGCTCTTCTGAGTTCAATGAGTGTTCCTATTCTGAAAATTCTGAAATTAATTAGCAAAAGCTTGCAATATGAGGGAGATGTCTTTGCATGCATATCTCTGATGATTTGCAAATTGGAAAAAAATTACTGTATGCTAACCTGAAAAAACTCAAATCATGGTTACCATGTATTGTTTCATTATGGTGGCCTTTTTTTCTTCTTTTTCTGTGCTTTTAAAAGAAGTTGGGGGAAAGAAGCAGATATGTGACAAGCAGCATATGCAATCTGGTAAAGGTGGAAGTGGTAAAGGAATAAGACCACATTTGGAAGAGACAGATGGTGCTTTTTCTTGATCATATGGTAGCACTGGCAGTTGAAATGTTTTGGAGTTAAAGAAGTGGAGAGGCCAGACACATTTCCTAAATGCAGGATGATTTATTTGTAGAACATGCAGAAATGCAGGGAACAAAAACATTAAACAACCCTTGGAGATGTGCATGAACATGATACATTTATTTGTGGTTTGCTTTGAACTCCTGGCCACTGACATGGGATCTGTGATTATGTATTCTTGCTTTGGTTGATAACATGTCCCAGCATTTCTTGTCCCCATTGCCAGTTCCTCCTTTTCTGGTATCTGCTTAGCTCTTGCTGCAATGTGCCTTCTTCAGACCCCATTTAGCCAAAATTGTCTTATATCTGCCCACATTTCTGTTCTGGTTGTTTGTAGGTTAACCTTCAGTCAGCTGAACATCTGATTAACAGATACAGCCATGGCCTGATTTGGCAAAGGTCTGGTTATTGGGCTAGTTCATTACAATGCCAGAAGGTATTAAGATGTCCTGTGTCAGGAGGAATGGTACAATACAGGCATATAAAGTGGATAAAAACTCATTGAGTGCTGGGGAGATATTTTTTATGTGTGTACATATATATATATATATATAAAATATGTAATGAAAAGGATGATTTCTAAAAATCAGTTGATAGAGGAAATAACTTTCTGTAACTGTATGTTTTTATAATTCCTTGAGTAGCATCTCAGGTCTGTTACTTCTGAAAATATGTAATCAAACGGACTTTCTGAAAAATAGTGTAGCAATAGAATAATTAAACCTTTTAGTTACCATTTGTTTGTGTTGTGCAGGTTTTAGGAAACTTTCTATTTCTTTTTGTAGCTTTAGCAGTAAATCTTAGATATTTTTAACAACTGAGTACCTGAATAAATAGAACAACATTTTCATAGCAATATTTGGAAGATATATAATGTGCAAAAACCTTTCTAGAATATGGTAAACAAATGCTTAAATACAGTTTAAGAATGAAAAAGGGGAAAAAAAGGAAAATAAAGTTTGCAAGCAAAACCTGTATGGAAGTAGCAGAAGGTACTTTTTAAAATCCACTTGTCACCTTTTTTGTCCTGCAAAGATGATAAAACTAATTGCATTTCACACACTAATGGAAGGAAACAAAGTAGAACTTTCAACTGACAGGATGAGAAGAATTTTGCTAAAGCTTCAGTAGAAAGTTCAGAATCTAAAGCCTAACAGGGTCAGGAGGTTAAAGTGAATCTGTTTGAAAATAATGTAGTCCTGCTCACAGATATCTGAAATCTCAACAAAAGATGGAATAGTTACTGTTTTTTACTTTCATTGCATTAAAGAAAAAGTTGAAATTCAAGATATTTCTTGACATTTCTTGTTTTGTTGACTAAGGGAGAATATGTTTATTTGTACTAAATATGAACGATTGAGAGTTTTGAGAGGAGAATTATGAAGACAAAACACTTTGGAAAACTTCTACACATTATGAACATTGGAAAACAATGGTTGCCAGTGAAATGTTCCTCCACAGACTGTGATTATATTCATAGAGAAGACATTTAAAGAATAATTTTAACACCTTCTGCATCATTCTCCCTTGGCACCACTCTGACATATCATGGCAGGACCCACTCAGCCATGGAGAGGCACACTGCAGTAGTGAGAATGATGTTGAAGGATGTGACTGGCTAAAAATAACTTCTTAAGCCCCACAAGTTCTTTTCATGGGTTGGTATTGGGATAAAAAAATCACAGATCTCCTGCCAAGATATGATATGTTTGAAAAGATCACCTGGTGTCAAAGTTTGTGAAGACAGCTTATCCCTGGCTGCTAGTGCTGTATAAATTTATGTTTTGTGTACATTTATAATTACATTATACTTTATTTTCAGATGGGCATGAGAGCAGTTGATATAGTCAAATGTCCTCTGAGTCCTTCATTTAAGTCTAGGCTTGTCATTAATTAAGAGTTAACCTCAGTTAATCTTCAATAATTTCAAACAGTAGGAACCCATCCACCTGCAGAATCCCTGAGGGCTGTGGTGATGCCTGTCCCTAACTCACCCCAGACCTGTCTCATGACTCAGCCCACTCTCAAAGCAATTCTCCATCATGTTGCTTTATCCTTAACTTCTCAACGGTAAGAAACATATTTTCATCTTTCCTAGATTTCCTGCAGCTGGCAGGCCTTCCATTTGTTTTGCAGCCCCAGCATGAGATGATTTTATATTCAGCAGTGCATTGGCAGCACTATTGGCTGGATGAAGTCACTGTGATCTTCCTTCCAGTGCCACACTGGATGAACGCTGAAAAGTTAATCCATGTACCTGAACTGGAAAAGCTTCGATTCATTGACCTGCTCCATAATACTTGTAAAGCAGTAAGTTAGAAGATTATGTTTAAATTACAGAAGGTAAGCTTAGAGACAGCCTTTATTCAAAGAGAGATGCATCATTTAGATCACAGTGTGAAACTGTACAATAGCTGACCAGGCAGGCATAGATAGCAGTGGGGGAAGGGGGGAATCAAAGGCATATCCAGATCCAGCACTGAGGCTTTATTGAGACCTATAGGAAGAGAGGATTGTGTGGGACAATGAAGATCACCCCTACTTTCTTTATTCCAGGAGTGGGGAGTGTTTCAGACAAGCATTTCACTTTATCAAAGTGAAAACATTGCTGACTGCACAGTACCTTCCTTCCTTTGACTCAGGTACTTGAGTTTCTATGCATTGGAGACTTTTCAGGATATGTTTCTTAGCAGCTGAAATAATGGAGATTTTAGTTTACTAAGTTATACAGATTCAGACTCTTAGTTTGCAGAGGATTGACCTAAAAGATACCTCAAAATGGGTCCTTGGAGTTCTGAAGTTTATTTTTGTTTCTGCACAGCTGGTGTACATGTGTTTCTTTAAAACCACATGTTTAAAGTCTTATGAAACACTTAAAAATACACTGTACATACTATGGACTTGCTTAGCAAGTCTTAGTATCTTTATTCATTCAAAAATTAAAAATATTATGTTACTTAATTTTTTATAATAGGTTGACCCATATTTATTGGATTTTATTACTGAAAAGCAGTTAAATAATGTGAAAATAGAGTTTATATGTACTAGACTACAATTTGTATACCATCAAGTTTTAGAACAATGAGCTTGTGTTGTAGAGTTTATTTTGTTTCTTGGAAGGCCTAGGAGAGCAATTGAAATCCTGAATCCGCTGAAGCTGATGGCAAATTCGTGGGAACCAAATTTCTTAGGACTAAAATTTCATTATTCCATGCCTGTATGATATGCTGCTAGGCATCAGCTTTGACTGACTGCAGCGAGTTGGAATAGCATTCATAGCAGAAACTTTGGTAGCCACATGATTACATTAGCAGGTCATGAAGCTTGAAATCCTAAAAGGAAAGGAAAAGCCAGTCAGCTGATGATGTAAACAGTTATTAGCAAAGACTCCTGGCACAGGCTTGGGAAGTGCAGATCTAACTGCCTGGGTGTTGCCCAACAGTGGATCCTTTAGCATAATTGTTCAAATAAGTTCTTCAAATAAGTTTTGACTTGTATGTATGGTGTATGGTGTATGTGGTCCATGCAGTCCTACTCTGTGAATAAGGATTTTTTTGTGTGTGTGCATTTCAAAGTGCTTAAGATGAGACTTCCCTACTTCTGAAGCTGTCTGCTAGCTATTTGTCATGACAGATTAACCAGTCAGTTTTGGTATCTCAGAGGTAAGACCTCAGATGTACAGAGATGTTTTCCTGGAAAAAATGTATTACTTTAAATGCAGAACTGTGTGCATTGGTAATGCTAAGTTAAGCACTCTGTGGTCTGCATTTCAGTTTCTTGCAGTTAAATGTAAGCCGAACCTTGCAGCAAGGCTGGTTTGGAGAAATCAACAATAATTTGGAGTAATTAACATCAAGAGTTGCTTTTCATTAATTAAGCAGCTTGATTACTAATGCTCTGATGTATTGCACACCAGCTTATCCATCAGTAAAGGCTCCCCATAGCATCTTGGCCTTTTGCTTCACTGCTCATTAGGCACCATTTCTAGGGGAGCTTAGGCAATCACAGATTCCTAAAGCCCCAAGATACTGTGAGAAGGGTCTTCCCTTCCCTGTCTTCCCTCTCAGTAAATGCCAACCTTGCACAGCTACTGCAATCAACTTCCAGCTGACATACCAGGGACCAGATCTGCTCATTGATCTCAGCTGTCTTGCTCTGCTCCATAGATCCCCTGTTGGTTTACTAACTGTAAACTTTTCTTATTTGGGGATGCACACCATCTTTGCTTTGATACAGTAATGAATATGTACATAAAATACATGTATGTCTATTACTGTATATCTTCAAACCATGGAAATACCATATAAGACATTTATAGTCAAGAATAAAGTAAGGAATGTTTACAGATTATTAAAAAAAATGAAGGACTTAAGGATAAATAGGTTGCAGGAATGATGGAACTCTCCTCAAACCAAGGATTACAGTAAATCTTACATTCAGATATAACCACCCTTGAAAGTAATCTGAGCATTCAAACAGAAGCAGCCTTAACTCCTTTTGTTAATGGCATGAAGTAAGAATGTTGGGGGAAGGCAACCATTTGTGAGCCAACTATCATAATCAAGTAGATAAAAAACATACAGTATACACTAATAATTTCCATGGTGTTTTTTGTTTGTTTTTTTTACTTTTTAGGTTTCATTTATATTTTAATTTTTTTTAAATAGGAAATCGGCATGAACAGACTAGAATTTGGTCAGCTTGCACACAAGGCTTTCAGAAAAGAGGAGAGTATTTTCAGATTTAGCCTGCAGGTTTATTTTACAATGGAGATTGAAATTCTAGAAAATCCTTTCCATGAAAATGCAAAAACTGTTCAGTGCAATCAAATAAAATATTTTTGTTTGGGGAAAAAAGAAAATAAAAACTGAAGCAAAAATCCAAACAATTTTACTGGGTGTATTTGACATCCCCTGTGTAAAATGATCTGGTTCTGATCGTGGTCATGAAATGTGAGGTCTGATTGCAACAGTTCTTGACCCAGACACAAAAAAACAGTGCTTCTCACTTTAATTTAATTCTGGTCTATGGTTGGAGCACCACCTCCACTAGGGATTTTAACTGTGGGCTTGTTACAAACATTCAAAGTGAAACAGCACAGGGGCAGAGCCTCCACAGGCATAGACCATGTCGAGTCTTTGACTGCCTTTCTCCCTATCACCTTAAATCTACAAAAGACAAGGCCAGAAGTTGACTACTTACTGTCATTCTCAGCCTTACCAAACTGAAAAGTGAGGCTGTGTATGTGTTCTTAAAATAAACTCAAGATTTTTTAAAATTACAGGCTTAAAAATGCTAATTCTCTAAGATGTATGGACAGAAGCATATGTAAAAGTTCCCTCACAAAAAAGGGAAAGCAGCATCTGAAGAGCAAAAACTATTGAGCATCCATGTCAAACACCATAAATTGCTGGTGGAATGTGATAGTTGGGACCTGCTCATGCTCCCATCCATCCCATGTGAGGGGTAGTTTTCCTTCTCTGAGAGCCAAGTTTGTCCCTCAGGAGTATCCAAGCAGTCATCACATGTCTTAACTGCTCCAGACTTGGCTCTTAAGCAATGATTAAAGCCAGAAATTGTAGATACCATTTTCCTTCTTTGTCTGTTTCTCATCTTGAGTTTTATATTTGATTCCCCAATATCCCTGTGTCCCAAAGTGTGATCCTCCACTTTGTTTTGTGCACAGACATTAACTCTTCAAAGTATTACCTTATTTTTCCTGAGTTTGCATTGGGGTTTTGTACCCAGAAACTTGAGAATCTGTCAGCTTCCTGAAGCTGGACAAATGTCATTTTCAGCTCTGTTCTGGGGCCCATTTTCCTTTTCTAATTTCTCAGTCTTTTCTGGCCACTTAAGCAGCAGACTCAGATGCTTAAGGCTGTTTTTAGCTTCCCTGCATGGGCAGCCTTCCTTGTGCCATGCAAGCCCTCTCATGCCTGCAAGCTTTGTCTACCACATACAAGCTCATTAGGAAGGTGATGATATTTATGTCTCCTCTCACCTGAATTCAAGATTGAACTACAGAGTTGTCCTGTCATCATTCCCTACAGAAGTCTGTTCATGACCCCAGAGTGCCAGGAACCAGGCTTTGCAACCAGCCCAAAGGCACAGCCAGAACAGCAATTCCCTCACTCCCCACCACAGACAGGCTTTTTCTCCTAGAAGATGCCACAATTTTTTCTTCTCCCTCCATCACTTAACTAGGCCAGGGGCATATTTTTAACTAACCCACTGTCAGCATATTTGCTCTGGGAGTTTTGTTTCTCATTCTGGACTGTCCTTCCTCCACCTCAGCTCTCCGACCTTTTCTTCTCTGCTGCTTTCTGGTGGTTGCTCTGCAGAGCTTACACTGCCTGTACAGCTCAGTTGCAGCTGTTTGTGCAGTTTGGCTTTGTTGGTCATAGCTCTTGCCATTGTGTAATGAAAAATATAGCCCAAATCTTTCTCTTGCTCTGCCTTTGATAAGTATGGCCACTTGAGAAGGTAGACTTGCTGTTTGATTCAAAGTTCATCAAAAATAAGAGGGGCAAACGCAACAGAATCCATGAGTGATTTGAGGAAATTGCCATTGGTATTGGCTTGTGTCTGAAAACAGCAGGTTTCCATCTGCAGTTGTTTATTCTGTGCTATAAGGCCTTACTAAATAGCAATCTATTCCCAGGCTGTTGTATCTGAGTGCCTCACAGAAACTGAGTGAGCGTAAACAAGGAGCAAAACACATTTCAGGTGCTGGTGTTTTGGCAATCAGGGTTAGTTTGTAGTCTGAGTTTATCTCGTTGGGGGAATATGTAGGGTGGAAATGAAAGGTTTGAATTCCATCCTGCTGGTAAGTGGGTGCGGGCATCTGTCTGTCTTTCCTGCTGGGTCACTCTGGCATTGCTTTTACAGCTGAAACTGACTGCTCATCTTCCTCTCAGTCTTCCTCTGCTCCTGGTGTGGGCTAATCAGCAGCAGCTCTTTGGGACCACCACAAGGAAGGACTTTGCAGACGAAAACCAGCATCTTGGAACTGTCTAAGGGAGAGGCTGCACAGACTGCTGCACTTTGAGCTGATTGGTGCTCTTTCCTCATTTCAGAGATCCCACTCCCTCCCACTTCCTAACTGAAATATTTCTATTCCAAACTGTCCTTTCGTAAGTTTTGAATTGCTTTCCAGCAGTAGATGGTTATCTACACATTTCCTATTTTTCAGCTTTCTCCAGTGTTTGGACTGAGACCTTACCATAAAGTGATTACCTTCAAAAGTTTCTCAGAACAGAATTGCTTATCTCCAGTCTCATTGAAATCCAAGTTGTAGTTATTGAAAATAATTGCAGACCTATCATGCCACAGCAGAGGTGCACAACACTTTGGGGTAAAATTTCTGTTTCCTGAGTGGTGTTAGGAGATAGTTACTAGCTCTAAGCTTAAAAATATTTTTTCCTTCTTTTATTGTGAAACACTTTAAGTCTTCTTTTCCTCATTTATTTTTCTCCCAGAAGACCATTGACTGTTCAGAGCCACAGTACTGGGGGAATACCTTTCACATTATTATTAAAACAACAAAATTACAGGAATGTTTTCAGTAGCCAGCAAAACTTCTTTTAAACCCAAAAATCCAAACTTTCATGAAGATCCTTGTTTTTTTATAGCAATGTCCTCTAAGCCTTTCATACCCTGAGATCCTGGCATTCAGTTCCTTGGACAGGATTGTCCCACTCTGTAATGGGTTCCAGCTGCTGTCTTGGCATCGTTGCTCAGGAGGTGCTGCTCAGTTCCTATCTCGGTCTCTCTCAAGCCAAGAGCCCTTGCAGGAGAGCAGGCAATCCATTGCATCTCCTGGCAATGAGGTTTCTTTTAGCAATAAAAGATTGTGATGATTTACGTGAAGTGAAAGAAACTGCAGTTTTGAAGGCAACAAACTGTATTGTGTGAGGTTTCTTCTACGGAAGGAGCAAAATATTACACAATGAGCATTCTTTTACTGTTCTTCTGTAAGAAATGAGAAACAAATTATGTAGGTTGTTTTTTTTTTTTTCAGCTGTGCTGAACACAAGTTGAAATAGTGTTTGTTGAGAGCTTCAGAGCACAACTCTTCTCCACAGAGCAGGTCACTGTAAATGCACTCTCACAGTTTTGTACTGAGAATATTGTGTTTGCACACACACCTCAGTTTGCCATGTGTTCCTAATGTAAAAGCAGGCAATTAAAACAACATCCTTATCAAAACATTCATGCAGTGATGCATTGCTTTGGAAAGAAATTCCTATGCTGTTCCCCAACACATGTCAAAAAGTTAAAACCCGTGATTTTGAAAGGGAAATAGGTTTTGGGTTTTTTCTGTGGGTTTGTTTTTGGGTTTTTTTCTCTCTCCTTGCACTGATATTTTAAGGTTAAATGCTGAACCTGGTTATGAAAGATAGTTTTATTTTTAAAATATCATAAGGTTTACATTAAGGTAATTTCTAAGATACAGTAAAATCTGCATTTTCTAGTGGGATATTCTTATATGTAGAATTAACTATAATAAAAATATTAAGTATAATAAACCTACTATATAGTAGGTTTATTTTGTAAAATTGGAGGTTTTCTTTTCCCTGCCAACCAATACTTTATATATTGAAGGAACACTAGCTCAGCATTTCTGAGTGCTGTTGTTTCACCTGCATAATTTCTTCGTCAACAAAGGGGCATGTTGCTTTTTTTGAGGTTGGAATTCAGACTTGCTGGTCACATAGGAGAATAGGACCTTATATGGAGACAGGTGATTTATCCACACATCATGAAATGGAAGCAGTGCCATGCAAGGTTTGTCACACTTATTTGCTTGTTCTGCTGAAAGTTTTTGAAATGTCTGTTGCCCTGTGGATTTGGGCAAACCTGAGGTCAGCACAGATCCCCCTTGTTGGTTTATTGTCCGGGCACCAACAGTGGAGACAGCTGCTCAAAGCAAACAGGGGAACTGGGAAAACTCCTCAGATTAGATGTGCTGTTGGTGCTCCCTCAGAGCTCTTGTTGAGTCCTGTTGTCCTGGGTTTGGGTTGGATGGAGGCTGGTCCCTTCTTCCTGGCCTGACAAGCATATGCCATCCTCCCCCATCAGAGGTCTCTCCTGCTTGCTCAGCAAGACAGAGTCAGTTGGGGGAGGCTTTGAAGACTGCTCTGTTTAGCCTCTGCACAGGACATCACATTCAGACAGTAATTAGCAATGGGGTGGAACTAACGCAGGCAATGCAGGAACAATGCTGTGGGCCCCGCTACTGAAAAAAAGCTACTACCCTTTTAAATTAAATCAGGGTCTTGGGAAAGTTACTGACTTGTCTCTTCCTCCCTTGCCTTTGCTGTTTCATCCCTTCCATCCCAACTGAAATATTTCTAGGCTGAGTTTCAGCAAAGGCTGCAAATAAGAGCATTTTTCTGTGATGCAGACAGAATTCATTATGGGTGTTCAATAGTAATTATATTGACGTAGTGGAAGCGAAACATTCTACTCCATTATCAGCTTTGTTATCAGTGATTATGATTTTTATGGGATAGTATTTTTGTACTTTTGCACTATTAGCAGCACTGTATATGCAATTAAAACTAGATGCAGTAAATTATGGCAAAACACCAGCAGTCTAAAGGTTAATTTGTACAAGTACAGTCCCAGAGTTATGTATGAACATATATCTACATACTTAATAATGAGCAAGGTTAGACTGGCATGAGCTGGGCTGTATTTTCTGAGTGTTCTTCTAGAGTTTACATATGATCTTTGGTACAGATAATGCAGAGATCCATTTTCTGGAAAGACCTATTTAACCATAAAGAAAATAGTAGGATGCAAATTGTTAGCTGCAAGCTTGATTGTATTTCAGCTGATGGAGGGCTTGAGTGGGATCTGAAAGAGTGCCAGTAACTTGTGGTTGGCATCACCCTCAGGTCTGTGCTTTTGGGAAAGGCACGAAGAAGGAAATCCATGAACCCAAAGCATTTGCATGCTGTAGTCAGCTGAAGTGTTGCAGGGGAGTACTCCAGGGAACCTGGTTGGTATGTTTTTATTTAAGTGCAACTGGCTATAGCTTGAGAAAAGACTTTTTCAAGGCACCCACCTTTCCAAAATCATGCTGCTTGGATCAGCTCTGTCATTGTGACAAGGGATCTAGGCAGCTAATGGAGGGTGAAATAAAACTCCTCCTCCCCTGATTTAGGACATTTTCCTCTGATTGCTTTCTGTAGGATAACTGTACTGGATAAAAGTGCAGCCTCACATTTCTCTTTGTGTAATTTCAGACTTTCTTCATCATACCTGATTTACTGTGTTATTACATTATTGTAGCTTGGCTTACTTAGATCCAGTTTAGTGTTCACACAGTTCATTCAGTCTGTGTGTCTCATAGTGGGCTTAAAATTTGGTGGATTTATTTAACATCTATGCTGTGGCAGTATCCAGGTGTCCTGGCAGTTAATTTTGATGATCCAACAAAGAAACTCATCAAAGTAAAGATAAATTGTACTCTTTTACCTAGGAGTAGTAGCTTCATGAGTTAAAGCTACACAGATTTTTATGAGCTGTGGCCCCACTCCAGTGTTGAATCCAGATGTGAGATGTATGCCCAAGAGGTAAAATTAAATTTGTTTGCTGAACCAGTTCTCCTTGAAAGTGTACTCAAGGGATTGAACTACAAATGCTTCAAGGGAATATTGGTTTTCAGATACCAGTGCTCCACAAACGTTCTAATGTAACCAGAAATACTAATGAAAAAATGTAATTGGACATATTCTAGAATATCTGAGGAATACTTTTTAATAAATCTAGACTTTTCTTTCATGACAGAAAAGGGTCAGCTGGTGGTTATCACTGAGACTGGCTTCCTGTGTTGCAAGGGAACACTTGCCCTGTTGTTCCCTCTTACATTGAGTAGGTTATGGATTGCTGTGGAATTTAGTGAAATCTAAGGCTGATGTTTTCACCCAAGCTTTCCTTCATTTTTAACATTTTGAGGTGCTTAATATCAGTGTGGCATGCATAAAAGAGGAAGAACATAGGTGTTACAAGTGTTGGCATGCATTGTTTTCAAAATCTCTTTAAAGGGAGTGAACATACTTGTTATAAACTCCACCTCCATGTCTTTGAGCAAAGATCACTGGCATGGCTTGTGCTTTGTGATACAAGTCTGTTCAGTAGTTGTGAGACGTGAAAGGGAGGGAATTGTATCCCTGCCTGACAGCCCAAGGCAGGTGGTGTGTGTGAGCTATGAGTAGGTGGCTTTCTGCTGGGGCAGGGGGGTGCCTAATTTAATTTGGGAGAAGAGGCATCAGCTAGAAAGCAAGCAGTTCCATATACTACCTCTGTTGTTATTGCCAGTTCAACTTAATTCGATTCTGATAATGTCAAGAGATCTCTCTGTACAACATCTTTCAGCTGAATGGAGCTAGTCTGGCAGCTCCCCCAACCCAAGGGGGTGTCTGGCACTATCTGTCATCTTGTTCACGAGGCTGACAGTGTTTTGTCCAGGATCGTGTAGGAGCCTCGGTTTATACACTACCTGAAAGTAGATCTAAGTCTGCAGTGACCTTGTGTGTACCATGGCTCTGTGCTGGCCTACAGCCTTGTCATCATGGAGAATTTTGGCCCATGCCAGGCACTTTTTGAGGTATACAGACATTGTAGAGAGCGGCTTCACTTATTTCTTCAATGCAGCTGCTTCTGCTTTTGTGTTCACGTTAAGGGGGGAATAAAATATGGCTGTAGAAAAACACTGTTGAGATTGTCCACTCCCTTGCTCATCTCTGTCAGCAAGTACATCATTTGTCAAGGGAAGAGGAGAGTCTCAATTTTGCTCTCCTAGCTGACAAGTTCAAATCCAGACAAAGAGATTGAGAAATCTTCTGTGCAAACGAAAAGCTGCAAATGATTTAAAGTACAATTTTCCTGTTGGGAGGAATGTTCAAGATCTAAAGTACAACTTGCTTGCTGGGAGAAATACTCAAATATTTTAGACCAAGGCAAGACTTTGGGGTTTTTATGTGTTTTAAAAGTTTTATATTCTTCCAAAATATCCTTTTTCTGTTGCACTCACTGCATACCAAGCTATTTCTAAAAGACATGGCCTGTCTATGACACCATATTCTCTTAATATGTGATCCAGAAATGTTCATACTGTTGAATTTGTGAAATATTAATTTCCATGACAACTGACTAATGTTGCAAACAAAGGATTAATTGCTTTGTTGTGGCATGAAGCAGAGGGGGAATTTAGATCACATGAGGAAAAAGTGAAGTGCCTATACAATGCAAATATACTGTAATTGCAAAAGCAATATAACAAAGGAAGAGCTAAATGTGTTTTTCTTTAACTAAATCTTCAAATTCGACAAGCTTGTTTAAGTGTTACAAGTTGCTTTCTGGGGGAAGATGTACAAGAATATCAGTTAATTCCTTGTGCAAGGCTGAAGAGCTTATCTCACTCACTGGTCAAGCATCCAAACTGCAACTGGCCAAACATCTGCAGGCAGACAAAGGCAGCTGCCTTTCATGACGCTGGAGAAACTCACACATCTTGTGCTGGGTCTTTCATGTCGGCGGGAAAAGTCAATTCCCTCCAGAAATCCCGGCCTGTTCCTATTTGTTAACACACAGTGCCTTCTTGTGGGCGCCGGGGCTTATTGCCGCCTGGAAGCCTCGGCACGGCAGCTCCTTCCTCTCCCTGCCCCTTTTTAACTCAAGACAATTCGGGGAAGAAACCCAAGGAATGTAAAACATGTGGGTTTAGATACAGAAATTGCAAACGCATGTGGAGCCATCCAGCTTGCTGTACATCACAACTTTCCATTAATGAAAGCTCTCTTTTGAAGTCTCTAAAAATGGGATGAACATAGGGTTTGACTTTCACAGTGCTAAGAAGCATTTTTCTTTTTTGATTTGATTTTGTTCGAGAAAAAGATGCAATCTCACACCGAAATAGATGTAGCAATAACTTGTTGGATATTTTCTCATTATCTTCCCTTTTTGCAGGAAGGTTTTTCTTTTCCTTTCAAATTCAGATGCATACGCATACATGCACATGGATGCCAGATGCTCAGGCACACACATGTACAGGGCTGGGTGGACGGGACAGTAAATCATTTTTGGCATTTCTGATTTCCCTTTTCGGCTTAGGGAATTACCTGGCTGTGCAGGTTACCTCGAGCACCTCAGGCCATCAAGCCCTTTAGCAAACTGAGATTTCAGCCCTGCAGCATCAGTCCTTCCCCACAGTCTTCCACCTCCCACTCCCCAAGGATTCTCCAGGACAGTGTATTTATAAGCCTCTCTTCTCCCCACAACCAGGGACATGTAAGCTTGGGGGTTTCAGTTGTTGCAGCACCACTGTTAAACCCAAAGCAAAGGGCCAGCTCTGCTGAGCAAGCAGGCTGGCCGTAGGCGTGGGTGCGCTGTGGTGGACACTGACCAAGGAACGGGGGGAGGCTCATTTCTAAGTGGAAGGAAGGCACCCGGAATGAGAGGCCGTATCCCTGCTTTTCTTGTAATTGTTGCATTCTTTTTGTCACATGTTTAGAGTAAATATAATAACTGGGCACTTCCCCTTCATCAGATTTTAAATGTTTGTGAGACTAAACTGCAAATGTGTTTATTGCTGAGATGAGGCTTACATTTGAAACCAGTTCCTGAATTTGCAGCTTCTTTTATGCAGCCAGTATCAGTCCAAGTGTGGTGGAGTTGAGTCTAGTGAAGGCCCCTTCCTGTCATAAATAAGATTACTTTCATTTCACTTGTGGAGTGTGTTATTCCTCAGAGTAATGAATTTCCTCTGTGCCTTTGAGCACATAAACATGGTTTTCATTAGGTTTCTATTAAAAAAAAAAAAACAGAGGAAAATTAATAAGAGGACTATTAACTCCATAAATGCAGATGCATTTTCACTGTATAACCACGTTGGAAGTAAACAGCTTCTTCGCTGAAGGCTCCAAATTGCAGAAAATTAAACAATTGCAAGGTCTGCAAACCTGAGTTCTGCTATCAGAGAACAAAAATACTGGAAAATCTGACTGTTAAAATCTAGTTTATTGGGAGGAAAAATAGACTATCAGATCAAATGTAGACGGACAAATAGCTTCAGGCTTTTTACTTAATAAATAACGTATGTGATAATAATAGTTCTAAGCTGTATATTCAGAATTAGCATTGCAGCTAAGGGTTTGAACATGGCTTTTTTTTTTTCTGTATTCTACCAGATATATTCCTACAGTTGCAGAAAGAGGAATAGCAACATTTGCAAATATTTCACTGTTGGACCCCTTAACTCGTAAAATTTTCATGTACCATTTGTATTTGTGGCATAAGATCTCTGTCAAGTGGTGAATCCATACAGCATCATTGTGGTTTTCTTTTTTTTTCATAGCTGCCAGCATTTTAAACAAAAAACCAAAAATTGCCATGCATGTGAAGCAAGCCATTTTCAGAAATACAGACCTTAAACTGCTGGCATCTCATTCCACCTCACAGTCAAAAGTATATCATAAAATGATAGAAACTAGCAGTTAGAATACATGCTCTTTGCACTCATCTAATATATTGTTTTATTGGAGAAAACTGAGATCACTTTATCACTACTCAAATCCCGTGCAGTAGATTTAACTTTCTCAAAATGAAGTTGCTAGATTTGAGTAGAAATTAAGCCAGAAAGACTACAGCTTGGCAACTAATTAAATTTCAAAACATCATCAGCCCACTAAATGTAATTTTATATTGTTCTGTAGACTGTTTTAAGGCTTGTTTTAACAGAAAATAAAAATTCTGGAATTTTTTATGCATAGTTACTGTTTCCATTCTACTTAGGCAAATTCAATGCGAACAATAAAAAGGCATCACATGGTGATTTTTATTCTTGATGCTAATCAAGACATTTTGCTTGAACGCAGAAATACAAGTATTCCTTTCATATATCAACTCACTCTCTTTTAAAATAAATTATAATGTTTTTAATTTTTCTTCTCTCTATTTATTTTTTAATAATTCTATGAGGAAAACTGCCAATTTTACCCGAGAGTCATTTTTGGTCTGATGCTAAGCCTTTTAATTATTCTTCCCTGTTATCATGCAGGTTTTGCCATTCTGTTACTGTTAACAGTGCAGATGTTTACCATTTAGAATCATAAGGATGAAGTTGTTTAAAGAGCCAGTCTCATTTATGGGTGATCTTTTCTGTTGAAACCTAACAACAGAAGAAGAGATGTCTTAAATACCAGCTCCTATTTCCCTTTGCTTTTGGGCAGGATTTTTTTTTTTTTGTTTAATTTTTTTGGGGGGGTGTAAATATTAAAAGTCCTGCTGCACATTAAAAGTACTTTAATATTTGCTCTGTAGTGTGCTATTCCCTAATCAAGCCCCTGCAAGCTGTAAATCATGGCCACTATGTCACTGTTTTGATTGGAAGCAAGAGCTGTACCATGACAAATCCCTAGGGACAGCAAACTTCTGCAGCTGTGGAAAGTTGGAACTATTTGCTATTATTATGAAAGGAATCAGATTTTTTGTTGTTATTTTTATGTGAAGTCATAGTGAAATTCATAAGGTGCACAAGAAATGTAGTATACAGATTTTATAGCAAGTGTAGTTTGTAATAGTGTTTCAGTAATAGAAATTAAGTTGTCCCAAGTGTCAAAGTAGAAATGTGAAATTATAGCACCTTTTTCATGTCTTCCATTGTCCATCTTAGGAAAATTTATATGTGAGTAATCATAAAATCTTTCTAACTCTAAAACAACAGACAAGCATTTGGGGCTTCAGTGAAATGTCTTCCTATTGAATGTAAGGATGTGTTTTCCTTCTAGAAACATGCTGGTAATTTTGACTATAATTTTGTTTTCATGAAGGTGTTTTGGTCTTCAACTTCTGAACTATATCCAGTATAAATGGAGCCTTAGGACAGAAATGTTAACTTCTGCAGAAGTGCTTATATGTACAGGGCTTATATTTACATTTACAAGAATGTAAATACTTAAGTTAATTTATATACTGTTTATCATGGAGAGTTCTAGAGCTAGATGATAACTTTTCATTAGAATATTGTCTTTAACATACTCTAGAGTGCTTCCCCAAGACCAAATTGAATGACTAGAGAGGAAATTAGTTTTTGTCGTATGCAAATCCACCATCCATATGCACAGGCTTCTTGCAGAATTGATTGTAATAATATTCCCAGAGGCCCAAATCATATGTTAGGCCTTGATTAAAGTAATCACATAGTCACACTGGGATTTTTCCTAACAGTAAGTCTGGCATACTGGTATATTCAGTTTGAAGGAGGGAAGTGTGGAGGAATGTGAAAGATAGCATGCTCACTGACATGTGGCTTACACCAGTGGTTAGGAATCAAAATGAAATATGGATGTGGAAAAAATAATTCCTGTTGGACTAAAAGATGGTCTGATCATATTTTGACATCTGAAATCAGCCTTTACATTTACTGCAACAGCATCCTGTACAGTAGCATGTCTCAAATCCTTGGTAATGTAGTACATTTATAATATAACACGTAATATGGATATAACATATAATATCTAATAAATAACTTACATGGGCTGTTTGGAAAACAAAACAAAATCTTTTCACCTTTGAAAAGAAGTGGGTAAACATTGAATAAACAAGCAGATAAGTTTTTTTGCTGTAATCTCTTTAATAAATTAATAGTTACTCAGCATAAATAGCAGCATGGGGTTTCTGCAGGGCTAATGCTTCTTGCCGTTGCTATTTTGAAAGTCCTGTAGCTACAGCCTGCAATCTGCCTGGCTTTATTCAGGATTATTCATAGCTTAGGTTTCATGATTATTAAATGAACCAAATTTACATATTTCCTTATTCAGATACAGATCTATTTTAAAACTCCTAAGGAAAGAAATGCTTTCTAGTAACAAACCCACCTCATTAGTCATAAGTCTTGCTAAGAAGCAGTAAAAGGTGGTGGTATGTTTGGAAGTGTGCCTGGAGGGATCACATGTTGAATGGGACTCTCATACTTTGTTCCCAGGTAGGTCCCATTGCACCTCTGTCATTAGTTTAAAGTGGCTGTGAATGAGCATAGATCAAACCTTAGGCCTTTTTTCCTTCAACTCACATGAAAGAGATCTGGCAGAAGGCAAATCAGGTGTGTGATATTTTAAAATATGCGGTAAAAATGGAAGTTGGGCAGAGCACACAGTGCCTCCTTGGAAGTCTTTTCTTTCTCCCAGGTGTGTAAATTCAGAGAAAAGCCAATAGGCCTGCAGGAGACCACCCCGTGTGGATAACAGCACCCCTGGGATCAGAGCTCAGGAGCTGGTTGTGTGCAACCCACTAATCTGCTGTTCCACGTGAGTCCCTTTGTGTGCAAACCAGCAGCCACATACCTGGATTGCTCAACTGCTCCTACAGAGGCTGAGGGATGAATGCATCCTTCAGGGCTGTGAGTGATCGCAAGCAAGCCCCATCCCACCACCAAATCTACAGTATTGGCACACAGCTGATTTGAATGTGAGCTATGGGGGTTTCTTCCCATAGGCCATCTCAGAATCTTTCCTGCAGTGCCCTGTATTTTAGCCCAGTGTAAAAGCCCACCTGAGATGTGTTGCAGTGTCACCAGGTGACTGCAGCTAGGCAGGTTTGCTGTGCTCTTTGGGCGTTCACAGTGTTCTGCAAATACATCGAACCTGTGAGCTTGCACTCATCCATGTTTACCACTCTCTGTCCTGGGAGACCAACAATATAAAAATCCCCTCAATTGCTCTGTTTCAGTGAATGCCAAAGAGGAGAAAGCTCCCACAACCTTTCTGAGGAATTACTTAAAGGACAGTTGTTTTTGTATGACACCAAAGTGAATATTGGGAAAAAAAAGTCCAGCTGCTGGATGTGCTTGTGTAGCCTCAACCACCTCTGCATAGTTATTCTCTCTCACAGTCATTTTTAGAACCTGAATTGCTTGTTTTTTCTTTACACCCTTCCCTTCCAATTCTGCATATCACAATGGAATCTTACAAAAGAGTCAGGTTGGATGTGCTGATGGTTTTCCTACAACATTCCTATGATGTGAAAGTTAAATCCCTAACTTTGTATGCCAGATAGAAATATAACCTGCTGGTTATATTCACTTAGAACTTCCTTTGCCAACTAGCATACTTTGCCTCCTTCTTCTTGAAATATGTTGAGAAAGGCCACCATTCTAGCAGTGTGGCATATATCTAATTATACCTGCATACGTGAAATAAAGAATTAGTATTTTAACATTATTCATTCATGATTTCATATAGCAGCCTAAATATTATGTCATGTACAAAATTCGTCAACAAAATATTAGGAGCCCAAATCAGCATAGTTGTAGAAGTCACTCTAAGAATATCTAACCAGAGAAAACCAATAAAATATGATGTGTTGCAGTACCTAGCCTTTTTAATTCAAACAGACAACTTAGTAATATTGTGTGTTTATTTTAGTTTGATTTTATATTGAATCTATTAATTTATTCACCTGCTGTTGGTGGAAGACTAAAATTCAGTGACTCTTTCTGATAGTACTTTTTCCACTCTTGTAATGCCCACCCAGCCTTTTGGAGAGCTATAATACTGCTTCGTGCAGCTATCATATCATCCTCACTGCATGCACATTTTGCAAACCCAAAACCAAATTCTCATCTGTCCTATTTGGACAGTGAATAATATATTTCATCTGAAGTATAGGAAATCTGCTATATATCTAAATTGGAGTAAAGCTCTTCAGCTATGCAGCAGAATCAATTTTCCTTTGTGTTTTTATAAATAATACTAACCTCAGCACCAAAATTCTGCAGTTGCAAGAATATTTTTGCAAGCTTCAGTTTGGACAGAATCCTATGTTAGTCTTCTGAGTCAGACTGACTGTTTCCTGTTGCCATTTCATGCTTTACCAAGTGCCATCTGTAAGGCATAACCATATGTAGTGTGGTGTTTCCCTCTGTGGCTTAAAATGAAATATCTAGGTATCCCTTCTCTTTATTGAAGAGTATAGCAATCACAGTGTCTAATTAAAGGACAGCACAATTATTGTTTAGAAATCTAAGAAGATACCCAGAATCAATTGAAGCTATTTTGGACTTGTTATAGTGTGCACTTACCTAAATAAATAGGGTTCCCTTTTCTTCTTATTCACTGCCCTCTATTGCAAACCACCTTGAAAATCTAGCCAAGGTTACCCTTGTGGTTTGTATCATCTTTACATCCAGTATCATTTTAAAAGTTGCCATTTCCAATGTGACCAAGATATTTTTTCTCCTGGTGAATTTGATCATAGGTACATTAGTACTCAAATGTCAGAAAGTATCTTTCTGTGGGTTTCTTTGGTTTAGCTTCTCTTTAAAGTGGTGTCATTTCCTTTTCATTTTTCCCCATCTCATTCCCAAAGGAATTAGCAACAAACTCCCTTTGAGAAAAAACACAGCTGAAGAAGAAAAGTACTTTTGATGATTAAAGCCCTTCTATTCAAACAGTTCCTGCCTACACTATGGAATCCATAGATACTGGAGATATAAAGGAGAGGGTTAGAAGATAACTGAGACCCCTCAGGCTTGGTGTGTAATCAAAGAAGGATTGTTTGTGAATGACTTAAGGGGAAGTGGAGTGGCTAACATTTTGGCCCCAATCCAGCTACCGCTGGAATTGATGGCAGAATTCCCACTGACTTCAGGAGAAGGGAGAGCAGGTCTTTTGTGTGGTAGGGACAAGCAAATGAAAACACAACAGGAAAGATGACAACCATGCAAATTGGGAAAGACAACTGCCTACAGATTTCTTATTTAAAGGACATCTCTGCCTGGGTAAGTGAGCTTGATAGGAGAAGCATGTTTCCTCTCCAGTCCCTGGGCAGTGCCCAACTCAGTCAGCAGCACTTTTTGGTGGAGGCAGGATCCCACTGTACAGATAAGAGCAATTCCAGAACTATGGCTCTGTATCTTGCCAGATGAAGTTGTAAGAGCAGCTGAAAATTAGATAATAACACAAGTGCAGTTATGCTAGGTAGCAACAAAGAGCTAGCTATCCTGGCTGTCTGCTTTCTGTAGAGGATTAAAGAACAGCAGCATAGGTCATGCAGAGCACAGTGCTTCCTTTGGTACAACATCCCAACTTTCCTAAGTCAGTAATTTAGAGCTGTTTGGGTATTATTTACATTTCAGAACATTGTGGGCCTGTGTGCAAACAGTTGAAGTCTGAGCTCCAGGCATAGCATCTCCCTTCATGTTTATGTTAACAGCTCTGCAAGTGAGTAGATGTACTGCAGTAGCTGTACTGTAGGGCACCTTTGCAGGGTCAGCCACTGAAAAAGGTGCTTTCTACCTCTTTCCTGCTCCCACTATTGTGTGAGTGATTAGAGGCAAATCTCTCTGGGCTAGGTCATTTTTCTGGGTATCTGCAGTTTAGGCATTAGAAGGCTGGTGTTGGATTCCAGTTTCTGGTTGAATTTCGGCTTCTTGGAATTGCGTGGTTTCCCTAAAGAGCAATGACAGCTGTGAATGGCATTCCCTGAAGTAGAAGAGCTCAAATACCTTAAACTTGATTAGGAACCAGCACTGGGAGACCTGGCAAAATCCACAGAGAGAAAATTAATCCTTTAGGAAAGTCTGAGAAGGAAAGTAAATATGCAAGGTACAGAAATCAGGAAAAAAAAGGACAGAGTTAAAGGGAGATTTGACAACTGTTCAGGGACCTACAAAAGGGGCCACATCTGGACTGGCACTATCCCAAGCCATGAACAGGTCTGACAAATACAGAAGAAGCTTTCCCCATGGAAAGATTGGAGAGGTGTTTGGTGGAAAGGGTGCAGTGAAAACTAGCTGCACTTTTCTTTGCCTTATGTCCATACGGTTTCCATTTATTGGGTGGAATTGAATATCTGCAGACATGCCACTCTCAGAGGAAAGAGATCATCTTACTTACTGTAAAAGTCTTGGGGGCGTTTTTGCTTGAATGTATGAGAAGGACTCTGGCTGTGACTTGTGAAACCTTGCACAGTGCACAACAGGAACTGCAAGGTGATTTTGCTTCAGTGCAAGTGTGAATCGAGGGCATGTGTGGACACAAATATCATTCAGCTGCTGGAGCAATCTTCAGTGAGCAGAAACAGCCTGATGCTCTGATATCCACTCTGTAGCTTTGTCCAAATAGGGTTAGAAACGAAAGAGGGATGTGGGAAAAATTCGTTTGTTTAAGGATTCTGGGCATGGAAGACCCTTTTCTATAAGCCTTTCTCAGGTCCAGGTTGTTGGAAGAAATGAGCCTGGTGCCATTTAGGGGTGGCAGTGTCAGTGACAGTTCTAATTCTTCCCTCGACTGTAACTCTTCCACTCACCCCATGTCCACGTCTGACAGGTTTTGGTCTTCCACTTCAAACTCCAGCAGCTGAGTTTAACCTGAGAAGAAAAATAAGTTGATATCTCTTGTGGCTGGGAAAAGAGGCTGAAAACATGAAGCTGAGATGTGCCAAAGCCAAAGAAAGAATTAAAAATTTAAATTGCATATGGATTTTTGAAGCCTTTCCCCCCAATTTTTTAATGCTAGTTCAGAAATCACTGAATAACTCAGATGAATCAAATTATGCAGATGATTCCCCCTGCCAGCATTAAGCAAAGTAAAGCTCTAATGTTATTTATTTGGCTACAGAGAGTTTGGAGGAACAAATAGTATAGTGAAGGATACCATTTATCTGTAGTAAAAGACTGCCTGTTTCAGGGGTAAAATGGAAGGCTTAAAACAGTGATATCCTTTGTATACTGAGTAGAAGAAAGTCCATTTTCCAAGCTTATTTCTCACTGTGCTAAACAATCCCATAATTTTTGTGTTCCTCAGGTTCATCAGTACTGTCAGATTTAGTAACCTATATTTTTGTATTCCATTTTTGACAAAGTTACTCTTTAATTGAGCATTTCTCCAAAGTACACAACTATTTTTTAATAAACTATTATCTCGTAAACAAACTCTCTTCAAAATTTTCTTCATCAGGTGCTAAAACATAAATACTAATGAAAGAAAATTCTTATTGCATTGAGACTTGAGCAATTTCTATTGACATTGCTCTGCTTTGGAGATGTAATGTTCTGTAAGAGACAAGGGAGCT
This sequence comes from Peucedramus taeniatus, assembly GCA_013400575.1. NCBI lineage: Eukaryota > Metazoa > Chordata > Aves > Passeriformes > Fringillidae > Peucedramus > Peucedramus taeniatus. The sequence goes on from WBNO01028455.1 coordinate 94,398, forward strand.
AATAAACCAGTGTCTGATCAGTCCTGCTGGAGAGAAGAGTCAATGTGGCTTCTGCAGAATTAACTCTGACATGTTAGTGCTCAGTGAGTAGAGTAAGGAAGTTGTCAGCAATCAACTGTCTTTGGCTGAGACCCTCTGGATAATATGCTTGCATTTCATCCACAGCCACCACCCAAGGCTTGTACATAAACTGAATGACCACAGGTCAGTATGAAAAATTCACTTACAGATTACTAACTGGTTACAAATTAGGACATTTTTAAAAACCCACAAGCAGGGTACCAAAAATAGTCACAGATATTCAATGTGAGTATGCTTCAGTTTCTCCAGGCATGCTGGAGCGTGATATTATGGATTGACTTTGCCACTTCTCTCCCATTTGGACCGTAGAGCAAAGGGTTTACACCGAGTAGCAAGTCAATTACAGTCCCAGGGGTGAATGAAACATGAGTGAGGAAGATAATATTAGGAAATTGCACCACTAGTCTCAGATTTCTTTGGCTTTATTTTGACAGCTGAATTAATGTGAGTTATCCCTGCTCAAGTGAACTTTTCCACCATAGCACAGCTTCCTCGAGAACAGCCCTCCTACAAAATTATACTGGAGCAGCACAAATTAATCTGGGGATCAACAATGTGCCTGTATAGCAGCACAGAGAGATTAACTTAGGAAAACTAAATATTTTGCCCCTTCATTATAGCTTGACACAAACCACACAAGTTAAAAAATACCATCACTTTTGAGCTAATTTTTTTCTTTATGGTTGCAAGTCTGGCTATGGCTGAAATTTTACTTTGGCAAATTAATTCTATGCTGAAGCTAAGTGCTTTGATTAGCAGTGTACAGAAAAGTATAATTTGAATAACTTATTTCAGTTTCCTTCTAAGGGATGTCCAGGCAGCTCTGGGAGTCCAGTGGCTCCTAGGATTTAATGTTTTGCCTCTTATTCATTCTGCTGAAGAGCTGCTTTTGGAAGCAAAACTCAAATCTCACATTCATTATTTACACATATCTCATTTTGCTTTGGAAAGAGAAAGGAGAGTTGTGTCTGGCAGACAAAATGAGACTGGAAAATTAGCAGGATAGTTGAGAGTGATGTTAAAATTGCTTTCTTCAGCCAGAGCCCACGAGCACCTGAGTGCAGTCGAGGTAGGAGCACCTCTTGTTTTAAAGCATTATGGAGCCCCCAGGAAAGAGCATGTTTGACACACAGCAATAGAAATGGAAGGCCATGAACTTAGTGGAAGTTCAATTTGTTATTTTTGCTGTGTAGTTAATTTAACCTCCCTCTGCCAAATGACAAAACAAACTAACAAACAAGAAAAACCAAACAAACAAAACCAACAACAACACTATCTTCATTCTGTTAAAGCCTTGAATTTTCCAAATGAGATGTCCAGGAGGGACTCTTTATCTGTGTATTCTCCAGCACTGGCAAAGTTGCTTGTTTCTTATATCTAGAAAAAAGGCTTTTTTCTGGGGAGAAGTCCCAGCTGCAGACAGCCTAATTTGTTCTTGGCACATCCTAGGATTTGTGTTGCTGTGGGGGTCAGAACTGTAATAATTCACAGTTCTATCTCTTGAACTGGGCTCAATTAGCCGTCTGCTTNGTTTTTTTTTGGTTTTTTGGGGTTTTTTTGGTTTTTTTTGTTTTCCAGTTGCCTTTTGGGATAAGTAGAGCCTTCCCTGAGCAGAGCAGGGGGTCTTGGAGCATGTTGTGTGGCCCTATGCCTAGCAATGCCACTGGAAAGAGCAGAGGCGGAACAACACTGTCTCTGCTTTCAGCAGGAATGGAATTGGGGCTTGTCTGGAGAAGTCACTCATCTCCTCTGCACCCTTTGTTGGTACAGGAAGAAATTGCATTTCCCTTGCTGATATTTAAAATACTTCCTTCCATTCCTTACAAAATCTGTAGGAAATGAACCCTTTTCATTCAAGACTGTGGCTTTGCTGCCCGTGTTTCCTCCTTGCTAGACCTGGCAGAAGGCAGCCACAGGAATATAAATTCTTCCTGTCCAAGGAAGGTCCCATCCCAGCATTTGGCAGGGCAGCTCCCAGAGGGACAGGAAGTTGAGGAGCCATCAGCCTGCAGCATGGGCACGAGAGCTGCATCTTCTCAGAGGGCTGCTGTGAATTTCTGTGAGGTCTGGGGCAGGTTATGTCATTGCTTCCTGCCTCAGTTTGCCTGGTTTGTGCATAAAGAGTGGAAATACCCCCAGGTGGGAGCTAGGTGCAGTGATTTGAGCTTCACAGTTCTGGCGTCCTCCAAGCTGCTCCTAAGCATTCAGGTGTCATTATTCATAAGGTACAGCTGTGGGCTTTAAAAACACTTAAGTCTTGGCCATATCAAAATGGATGTTGAACAGACACACTAAAATACATACCTACCTAATCTCAAACCTGGATTTAAGCTTCACAGCTACTTCTAGGTGTTAAAGCACAGATAAGCAAAAGAGCTGCTGAAAATATTTAAAATGGCAAGGAATTCCTCTTCCTCTTCCTCTTCCTCTTCCTCTTCTCTGTTCCCAGAAGCAGATGGAATATTTTTACTCCTTTCTTCTAAGCACATACACTTTTTGAGGAGAAATTGGTTAAAAATTATTCCACTTTGACAGAATAATGAGAATCTGAAAGACTTTTGCATGCCACTTTCAGCTAGAAGTACCTGTCTCTGACGGCTCCAGAGATAATGAAAAGTCACATTTTGTGCAACTAGAGGTTCATTACATGGCAAAATCCAGACCCTGGTGTAATCAAAAGCATAATGTGCTGACTTGCACTAAGACCTGATATAGGCAGTGTGGTTACAGGGTAGCTCAGGTGCATAGAGTCTTACTAAAGGCAGTATGAATGAGTATACATTCTCTACCCCTTTCTGTGTTGTGGGTTGAGGTCTTAGTCTGATTGGGCTTTTTATGAAACAGTGTGCAGTTGTGGAAATGTGAAAGGAAATTCTCTTCAATTAAGATATTTCACTGCTATTATGCTGATGGTGGGGAAAGTCCACAAGATGCCAATATTTCTCCTTTGCTACAATTAATGGTACAGCCATTAAAATCTTAAGCCCTGATATATATAGATATTAAGAAATACCAGCTTTTATAACACTAGGTGAAACCTCTTTGTTCGGTAATAATTTCATTTCTCAGAATTATTTATCCATATGCATGTGCTTGCTGGCATTAGAAAGGTAAGAAATCAAAGGTCAGACATTTTATGAAACCTGCTCTACATGTGCATATATATAGAATCACAACATGACAAATTTTAAGAATCATTTCCATTGGAAAAGACCCTTAAGTCATCAAGTCCAATCATTAAGCCTGCACTCCAAGTCTACCACTAAACCATGTCCTTCAGTGCTACATCTACACATAATTTAAATAATCCCAGGGGTGGTGACTCCACCACTTCCCTGGGCAGCCTGTTTCAATGTTTGACCGCCCTTTAAGGGAATAAATTTTTCCTGATATCAAATCTAAACCTCCCCTGGCACAACTTGAGGCCATTTTCTCTCATCCTGTCCCTTGTTACCTGGGAGAATTGAGCAACCCCCACCTGGCTACAGCTTCTTTTCAGGCAGTGGATAGAACAATGTCTCCCTAAGCCTCTTTTTTTTTAGGATAAACAACCCTGAGGTCAGGATAAACCCCCTCAGCCACTCCTCATAAGATTTTTGCTCCAGAGCCTTCACAAGCTCCATTGCCCTTCTCTGGACTCGCTGCAGCCCCTCAATGCCTTTATTGCAGTGAGGCCCAGAACTGGACACAGGATTTGAGGTGCAGCCTCACCAGTGCTGAGTACAGGGGACAATCACTGCCCTGGTCCTGCTGGCCACACTATTGCCAATACAGACAGGGGGCCATTGGCCTTCTTGGCCACCTGGGCACAGCTGGCTCATGTTCATCCCCTGTCACCAGCACCCCCAGGTCCTTTTCTGCTGGGCAGCTTTGCAGACATTTTTACCCCAGCCTGTAGCACTGCAGGGGGCTGTTGTGACCCAGGGGCAGGACCTGACACTTGGCCTTATTGAACCTTGCACTACTGGTCTTAGCCCATGGATCCAGCCTGTCCAGATCCCTCTGCAGAGCCTTCCTCCTGCCCTCCAGTAGATCAACACACCCACCCAACCTAACATTGTCTGCAAACTTGTTGAGGGTGCCTTCTATCCCCTTGTGGAGGTCTTTGGTAAATATATTAAACAGAACTGGAAAGATATCAAACAGAAGTGAAATATATATACATAAAAAGTCCTAGGCAAACAAATATTGTTTCAGGTTGTATGCTAAGAGCTATTGAAAATATATGGGCAAAGGGTTGCAAAATATCTTTCATTCGGAGTTCTGTTCAGATTATTGTTTCCACTTAATGAGATTGTTTGGACAAGTAGTTAGCCCTAAATATTGTATGCCAAGCAAGAATTGCCTATTGTGTCAATCAAAGTTCACCACTAGGGTAAACTGAAGTATACTTTGGGGGCAGAGGCATTAGAGGGGAGCTTAAAAAATTGGATTTAACAGAGAAATGACAATAATTTAGAACAATACAGGTGAAGGTATAAAATGTAACTGGAAGGGACATTGTCTTGGAGTACTAATAGATACCAGCTAGTGTAAATAGTCTGGGTAAATAATGACTGTAAAATATTTGACTCATAAATTTTAATTCAGTAGAATGTTCATGTAATATATGAATGATACTTGGACTTTTATTTATTTAAAATGTCTTGCAGATTATCATTTTTTTGTTTATTTATCAAGAGTTTTGCAAATATACAGTGATAAAAAAACAATAGCAAGTAAATAAGTAGAAATTCAGTCAATACTATCCAATGGAAATAATTGTAAAGGAAATAAAGAAGGAGCTTATGCAATAAAATAGTTAGTGGTAAGGAATAATGCCTCAGAACTGATGAACTAATGGTTTTCTACAGATTTGTGTCTCAAGTGTACTAAAAATCTCCCTACTACTTGCACTTTAGTCATTCAAACCTAATAATGTGATGGGAAGCATTTTCATGTCATTATTTAAGAGGTATTTTTACTGAGGTAGAAGCTGTGAATTCAGTGTGACACAGCATAGGGAACAAAAGCTGATACATCAAAAATGCAGACATACAGCACACAGCAAAAGTAGCAAAGCTGAGTTCAAAATTCATGGCTATTTTCATTTCCCATTTAAATAGGCATCTTGGCAGACACAACACAATTTTTTTAAATTCTTTCTGGTTAGTTCAGCACATCCCTGTCTTAAATCCTCTCCTGGAGCGCCAGCCACACTGCCTGCAAAAGCTCTGTGAAGGAGAACTAATCAACTGTGAGCTCCCCTGTGGATGTGACCTCTGTCAACAAGCTGTTTATGATTCCCAGAATGGATTTAAATGGATACCAGTTCTTCTTCTGCTGTGAGAAGCTGTTGACAGGGTTGCAGTTGATTAAAAAAAAATCCCTATATCTTAGAGGAGAGTAAGTGAATCATTGCTTTACTTAGGGAGCCTTCAGATCAACACTTCACTCTTTGAAAAAAAGCAAAGGACAACAAAACCACCTCTGGGATGTGATGATGCCCACCAAGAGCAGTTTACAAGATTTTCCACCTCTGAGACAGACAGACAGACAGACATCCAGAAGGATTCTCTCTTCCTTTTACATGAAGAACAATAAGAAGCAGTAAGTTCATTCCCCAGGTAAGGCAGGGAATGGATCAGAGGAGGAAGGCAGGGAAGTTCTCCTTGCTGCGTTTCCAAACAGGCTTTTTCACGAGACAGCAGAGGTCACTGTGCTCATTAGGAAAGTGGGGAAATCACTTGGGGTATTTCAGTCCTCAGCTGACAAAAAGAGTGTCTTTCTTCCTCCAGAAAGGAATTGCTAATTCAGATTTGTTTTTCTGTAGTTAAAAAGCAGTATATTTTGGCCAGTAGTAAATACAAAATCTGCATTTAAGAAGAATCCTCTGAATTCTCACTACCATTAACCTGAAGAAGTTATTAAAAAGGATATGGGGTTGGAGACTCCACACATTAATTTCTGTCACTGGGAGGCCTGGAGGGTATGCAACAACAGACCCTGGGCAGCTTTTAGTCCTTGCCCTAGAATACCAAAAAGCTCTTTAATGGCAAATGTAATTTGCAAGAGCAGCCCAAGAGGTTTTATTATCATGTGTATTTCTCACTATAGAGCTGCAGTTTTGAGCATGATAAATCTGACACTATTCCCTGAGATATCAGGAAATGTGTGTGGTTCCCTGGGTAACCCTCATGCAGCATCTTTCAGATGACCCTGGTTAAACTTGAGAATGATGTGACACAGGAGAGGTGAAAGATTGGGGAACAAGTAGAAATCACAATAAGCTTTATATCCAGTCAAGCAGCTTTCAGTCCTCAGTGCAGTCTGTGCTGTTACCTACCATCCACATTATAAGTTTCTATCCTTTCTTAAAATTTGTAAAATCAAATCTAGCTTTGTTTTGACAGCTGGCACTAAAACTTAATTTTTTCCTACCCCACAGGAAAATAAAATAATCTGTTCTTTGCTTGGTTGTCCAGTTGCCTATTTTTTGTACAAACCCAGCAGGCTGAAGCTTGAACAGGAGAGGGCAGTACAGGAGTGTCTGAGCACCCAGACTGTCCGAGCTAAATAGGGTGAGCAGGGATATGGGCATTTAGGAAGCATGTTTTATTCTCATCGGTGACAAGAGAGAAGCTCTTAAAACTCCATTTGCTTTTTTCAAATAAATGTTTTTGTATCACAGACACAGGGTAAATTAAATTCAGAATTGTTTAGTGGCTAAAACTGGAGGATGATATTATTTATATTGACACATTGGGTTTATTTATTGTGATGAGAGAGGACCATTTTATATGGGGGCTGAAAAAAGCAAGACAGCAATTATTAATTCAGCTAAGGATAATCTGGGATATTAGAGACATATATTCAGGTATCTTTTCTGAGCTGCATGAAATCAGTTTCATGGGACTGCATCCCTGCATCCAGCTGCATGTGTTGGGATTTGTGGTGTGGCTGAGCAGGGGGAATGTGCTGAGGCACTGCTTAATCCAGAGGCACTCCAAGCATGTGCCATGAAGTGAGGAGAGACAGCTTTGCCCCCTGACACAGGACAGCAGTTGAGCTTTTTAGTGCAATTCTTTCACAGAACAGCAGTGCTTTAATGTCTCCACAGTGATGTACAGCTCAAGGAGCACATGAATAAGCACCCACTGTTGCTGTGCATCCTGCCAGCCTAACTCCCCCTCCTCTCCTGAAGGAGGCTCACCCGCTGAGCTTTGTGTTTTTCTGACTCCCCACCAAGCAATCTTATGTCTTACTGGGTGACTTGGATGATTGCAGGCAAAGGAAGAAGGTGATCCTTCAGACAGGAGGAAATCCCTCCCTCCTTCCCTCCCTCCTCTCTACAAAAGCATGGAAACACAGCTTTAAGAGCACAAGGCCAGCTCATCAATGAAAGTAGGAGTCTGGTCTTTTGACACAGAAAACATCTGGGACTGGTATAAGACAAATTGGTCAGCTGACCTACAGCCTTTTTTAGTCTTCAAAGATTGTCTCAGGGGTCATAATCTTCCTAAAGATCCCTTTATTTCTTGAAATAGAGAAGCATTATATTAGCATAACAAAGAAGGATGCAATTATCTCCTACTACCTGGTTTGAAGGACCTGTTAGAAAAGACCTGATCCTCAGTTATGGTAACACAGACCTGTTAGGGGTCACTATGCCACCTGATGCTGTACAAGCAGTTGTCAGCACAAGGAAGAGAGAAACTTTTGCTCTTAAATCCCTCCTAACATCCATATGCCAATCACTGATGCAGAAGTCAGCATGAGGGTTCATCTTAACTCTGCATGTCTCAACCCAGTTGTACCAGTTCTGAAGACCCAAACCACAGATACAGGGTAGAGAAGGACTGCTCTGAACCAGTACATATTTGCTGCTTGGTTTATTTTGCAAGCTTCACTATTGTGAGCTGATGGTGGGTCTTTTCTACTCATTTAGCTAAATGAAAATATGAAACACAGTAAGTGCATAGTAAAAAAAGCAGGCAAAAGAATTTGCCTTGGGTTTTTGTTGTTGTTGCCATCATTGTTGTTGTTGTTTTGGGGTTTTTTTTTAAAGAGGAGATGTAGAGAGGAACTCAATCAAGACAACAACAAAAAATATAGGATCTATTTAAAGACTGACCTTAATGACATTAGTGATTCCTTGAGCACGTCTGCTTTGCTTTGTACATCCTTTTAGAAAATGAGTGACCTAGACTCACTTAGATTTTTTCCTCTCATTCTTTTTTTTTTTCCTTTTCAGAAACAATCTCTCCAATCTCTGTCAATCTCCTCCCTTTTTTATCTTAACAATTCTGAAATGTTTACTTCCACACCATTATCTTTTATGGAACTTAGTGGCATGGTCATTTGTTATTTTTAGAGCTTTTTAAACAGCAGAAGGTTTCATTGCAGTTTTACATATCTTTGCTGCCTGCTAATGTTACTTTTCTTTCATTAAATCACTTAGCTCAGTGTGTGTATCATAGCATTTTCTCTTTGAGTGAAGTAACTTTCTGTTTCCCTTCTGCTTATTCTCCATACACGCTGTCAGAGCTCGTGCTGTGAATCCAGCTTGATGAGCTGGAGACTCATTCTTGTCTGGTCCTGTGATATGAATTAGTCATTGGAGGGCATTTTTGTTTTTGTTTCAGTGAGAAGGAATTCTGTTTATGCACTCCAAGGTTACTCTCTAATGCAAATCAAAGCACAGCAAATGGGAATTAGAAGATCAAAATTCCTAACCCAAACTAAATTCTCATGTAGATGGAACTAATGGGGTTTAGTGCCTATACCATAAAGGTACTTTTGAAAGTGAATCAGAATTACTTCTCAGCTTGTCTACATGCATTTTTTAAGGGAAGACACAACTGACTTTAAGCATGGTCATTCATGGATAACTGGAGTGACATCACCACCAAATGTCTGTCCTAGCTTGGCTAGCTGGTTGTATGATTTGTATTTATATGTAATCTTTAGATCTGTTAAATATTCTTAGGCTTGGAGTTTGAGTAGCATAAGTTTATTGGTATAAAACTTGTTTTGGATGAAGTATTTTCTTTAAAGGATAATAGAGCTGGTAAATATATTAGAAATAAACATTGTTGGGGATGAGTTCTGTAGGAACATGACAAAAGCCTTATCTTCATCTGATTTCTAGTGTTCAGGCTCAAGCATTGGGAATCTACAGTCTGATCCCAAGCTTACCAGGTAGATTTATAAACATAAAAAATCTGCATGCACAGTGCTGACCTCATTCCAGCCTACATAAATTTACTGCTAGATATACTGCATCAGTAAACTTCACCTCAAGGGGAGGGGAAAAAAAGCCCTGTGGAAGTGATGCAACACAATTTGGCAAATTTAAGTTCTTGACTTGAGAAAGCCCTTTAATTAGTTAAAAGTACAAATGGGTATGTGCTGAGACACTACCAAATAACAGATAATTGCCTGCGCCTGTGAGTTCAGCAGCTTTCCACAAGGGATCTCTTCTAGCACTTTTCTACATTACTAAACACACAATTCTTAGTTCTTCCTAATTTTTTTTTCAGTTAGCCTCTCAGTTGCAAGACCTCTTTTTGAATAACAAATAGAAGCTGATGAGACTCATGCTATTACCCAAGGGAGGATGACGGGGTAGACAGCTACCTTTAAAAAATCTTCTGCTTCTTTCTAATTTTTTCTGTTTTCCCTGAGGCCATGCCTTGAACATCAGAGGCCGGAAGGCAGCATTAAGGCTGGGAATGGTTGTATACAATGGCATGCCCCTTTTCAGTCTAATGAATGTGCAGAGGGATCATTTGAAGTAGTTTATAGAATTGTGGGTTGTATTGCTGTTTCTTTGAAGTAGCTTTTTCACACTGACTTGTGCTAAAATTCATTCATTCGTCCTTAGGGTGGGGAATCTCCTAGATGTCTGTCAGAGCAATTGGCTTAACTCCTTTGATTTGAAGGATACTGCAGTATTGAATTACCAAAGGGATTTCTCTAAAGAAAGGAGAGGAAGGAGAGAAGGAGACTTGGGGAAAGCCTGGACTGTCTGTACCAAAGCAGTGACCAAACAGCCTTTACTCGTGCTTTGCCAAGAGCTGTCTGATCACACCACACAAGTACCCTTTTCTTACCTGTAGGCTGCAAACTGCTGAAAATATGATTAAAATGTGTTCAGTGGTTTTTGTAAGTTGCTGGATAGCTGAACAATTGTTGCACTTTTACTGGAGGGCTAAGGTGCAAGCTGGAGGTGAAGATCTAAAGGCTGCCACTGCTGAGAAGTGGTTCCAGCTGTGAAAAAAATGTTTGTCTCCCTGTTAAGCTTCAGAATTTGTTGGCAAATTAGACTTCAGTCTCTGTTTCTGTGCTGTCTACAGTATCTTATATATAGAACTGTATGTGAACTGAAATGATTAAAGCAGTGATTTTGCTTACCTTATACACTGTAGAGAACTTTAATACTGGTGCATTTCGTTGGCCTGTCTTTTTTTCTCTTGGTTACATAATAATAGACTAATCAAAGCAGAAGTAATTTCCCCATCATCTCATGGATGGAAGGATTTTAAAGTGAAAGGAAGAAATCTCACCTTTAAAATATACACCAGAGTTTATTATAAGTACAACTTCTATGCATTATTGGACTATCTCTCCTAAATGATCCAGAGGGGTGCAGGTGTACTCTTCAGAATAATTTGACCCACTGCCTGTTTTAGTGTATGTTTATCACTCTGATCTGATATTAGATGTATGATCCATTGGTTAAATACATCTGTCTGCCTGTTGAAGTAGGCCAGGCTGAAGCCACTGATGCAAAGAGGCTTCATCAGCTGTTCAGGGTGCAGCACCAAGTGACCAGCTCTGGCATGCCCTGTACATTCAGGTTCTCCACCCATACAGCAGGCTGTCATGCCAGAAGTTCTCTTAAGAAAAACAAGTTAAATTTAGTGCTTAGAGATGGAAAGATTTAATTTATCTGGCCACCTATCGTGCTGACATCTATCATAACATTTTTGATTCCTAGCAGAAAATATGCTCAGTGTAAAATACACTTCCAGCATTTCTGACTTTTATTAATACAGCTATAATGCAATTTTCATTGAAGCTCACTTTTGCTTCAGTGTTTCTCCTGGTGAAGCAAGGGATGAAATGCATTTTCACTGAAAGTAGAATGCAGTCCATACAATTAATTTCCTAAAATATTTTAATAGTTCATAGAGGTTTTAGCAGTGAAAATCCTGTTGTAACAAGTATGTGGTGTTTGCAGATGGTTTTCTCAGTTTATGAAGTAAATGCGGTGGCTGTGGAAGCTACACACTGACAGTCAGGGGAACAGTAAACTCTGATTTTAACACATTTAACATTTTAAAAGCAGAGAAACCTAAAGCAGCAGCAGCAGCATCACAAGTTTCATTATGATTCCCAGCATCCCGGGAGGATCCAGGCTATTCTATGTGCCAGTTCAGTCTTCAGCTTTTATTTTGACCAAGCTGACTTTGGTGTTCTAATTTGCAGGTGTCTATATAAAAAGGGTTTATCAACTCAGGTCACTTGAATCGTGGTTCTTTTTTGAATAGGCTCCTGTTAAGATCAGTGGTTGCCTGAAGAAAGACACTTGAGCCACACAGAGATCTCCAGAGCTCTTCTCTAGAAGTCAAGGTCCTTGTCTCCCACCTCTCCATTAGCCAAAGGAACCTTTCTAAAACAGTTTTTAAGCCATATTTGAAGAACAGATTAGTGCAACATTTTGAGACTAATTAGTGTTTAAACAGTGGCTAATACTCCTGGAGCCTTTGGGTCTTAAAACTTCTTCCCAAATTTACTGCTGATCTTTAAATGTACGTCCGATTATGTCATTTTCAAATAGTGCTTTTTCAGTAACTTTTTGTGGACTTTTTTCCTCATAAAGATATAAAAGCAACACTTACATACAAGCTAGTAAAAGGATTGTCCATTAAACCTAATTAGTTTCTCCAATGAGAAACTAAGTTTGTGATGTCCTCAACTGCTCAGTCTTCTGAGGTTTCATCTGGTAGTGTTCAGTGTATCCTCCCTAAGTGTATTCCTTTTGAGCTGAAGGTCTAGCTATATGTCACTCAGTCTTCTGCAAAATCCAAAGAGCTGAAAGGTGCACAGAACCATGGGGATTTAGACCTTCCATTCTGTATTGCTTGTAGCTTACACAGTATTTTTGATTCTGATCATTCCTGCTTTCTTCATCTTTAGGGCAGCAGTTCAGGTCCTGTCAGTGGAGAGCTTCTCATGTTGAGCAGCATCTCCAAGCAGCAGAAAATGCCCAGTCCATCCTGATCTCCTCCTCAGTGCTTACTGCCAAGTATTCTTAGGTACAACACCTCCAATTCCTCCACAGTGCTTCAGAATAAACCTCAGCCATACTAAGTCCTGTATTTCCAGTAATTTCTACATTTATAATCACGTTACTTTTAAATGCTTTTTGTGATTTTTTTTTGCTCATTATAGCATTTTAAGGCTCCCTAAAATGAACCTGATAAAATTCCTTCCTTGCATATGACACACAGACTGTTGCTTCCTGACATCTGATTTTACATTCTTGCAGCAGCTGCTCTTGAAACTTCATCAAGAACATCAAGAAACATTTTTCCAAAGAAAAGAGTACTCTTCCTTGCACTTCACCCATTTTATGTGCTTACCTATTTGTCACTTTTTTATAATACAAACAATTTCTCTGATGAACTGGTATTTTTTACTGACTCCCTTTCTGTAATTCCTTCCATATGTTTATTGTCCTTTGTGAAAAGTATGGAGTAAATTATTCCTACTGAGGTCATGTCATTTTGTTTACATTCTTAGTAAATATGAAGAGTGTGATTGGAGCCCTTTAGGCATCTCAAGTATGAATGTCTTTTTCCTGAGTCTTCTATAAAAACAGGATGCTGCATTTTGTGGAGCTAACCTGGCAAGGATTAGGTTTAATAAAATAAATAGATTTCTTGGTAAGTATAGTTGGGGTTTTTTTGCTAAATTCCTCTCTAGTTTAACAGCTTACATTTTTAAACATTATTTTAAAAAAAAGGAGAAACTATCTTTCTATAACTTATTTTCTATATGGACTTTATCTTTAGACACAGCCACATCATTGCCTGGGTGCCATTAGTAGCCTGCTCCTTTCTGAAGCACTGGGTATAACCCCATGGCACCAGTGCAGGGGGTGAGCAGCCTTGGTCTGAGTAAAGCCCAGGAAATGTGCCAGGTTCACGGTGTTTTTTTGAAAATGACACGTTTTTAGCTGTCTGATCACAGTTAGGAGCTGGGAAGTAACAGATCACAGCTTGCTGCACTTTAGGAGTGATGGATGGACTGTTCTGTTAGCACTATGTCCTGTGAAAGACTGGAGTATGTTTGGCAAGAGCATCTTTAGACATCTTAATGGTGAAAATCCAGCAAGGCTTAGCTGAGCATGTGTGAGCGATGATCTTTCAGAGGTTTACAGCTTGCCCAGACTTTCAGAGGAGCAAGGAAATGCATGTCTCTGGCTGTAGAACCAGGCAGTTGCTAAATGCCACCTCCCTGTTCTCTGGAGTACAGGCAGCAGGAGGTGTTTAAAATATACTTTTTAACAAATATGTCCCTTGCTTCATCCTTCTCAGCTAAGCTTTCTAAATAGCAAGGAAGTGAAGTCTGCCTTGCCATGCTACCCAGAAATATGTGATGCAAGTCCTTCCCTGCAAGAATAAATTGCACATTCTACAGAATCCCATGTACACCACAAAACCTCTTGCTTCTCCTGCCTTTTAGAAACCTATCACATAACACTGGCTTGAAGTGTTTTCCTCCGCCTGTTTTCCTTTCAGCCTTGACTATTTCATTGCTTTGCCTCTCGGATGACCTTTCCACATTTCAATGCAGAAGCAGCTTGGTTTATTAGGAAAGTTAAAGAGCTACACATCTGTGTTTTCTGATGGCTTTACTATTCCTACTAGGCTTTTCCAAAGGCTAGACAACCTACTCAACATCTATGTTTTGAGAGAAGGAAGGAAAACTGTAATTACTTTCTGTGGGGAGAAATATTTTCATTTCTATTAGAGACTGATTCCCAGCTTTGAGCACTTCATCATTAGTGGGTTGTAAACCTCTCAGACAGGCTGTCCCATAGCTATCAACTGAGCCATTTGTCAGGGCAGAAAAATGTGCCTGGTGAAATTGGTCACTGGCAGCCTGCAGCTAGACTGAGCAGGCTTTCAAAAAGGCTGCCAGACATTGCTGCACTTTTAATAGTCAAAATCCTGCATTAGCATTTATGAGAACATTTATAGAGAGTTTGAGCAATTGCATGTTTTTTTTCTCCTTGATGTGATATTAAATCCCTGAAATACAAAAATTGTTCAGAATGATCAGGGGTGTCTGTGGAAGGAGACGGCAAGGAGGTGCTCCTCTCACCACCAAACCAGACCCCTTGCTCCTTCCAAGGCAAATATATTGTGTAAGCTCACTTACAAATGTATCAAAATCCATCTTGAAACTGCTTTTATTTCCAGATGCATTAGCTACTTTCACACAAAAGCTCCTTTAGTGGTTGGATACTTCATTCAACTTTCTAGCTTATTTATCTTCAGTTTTCCTGTTGCTGAGCTGAACATGCCTCATGTTTTTCAGATAAAAATGTTTTCTTATTTCTGTAATCATGCTTACAGATTTGCTTTAAGTCTGTTGCAGTTTGAATTCAAGCACTAGTGACAAGAATTATTTCTGTTGTAGTTCTACCATTTTTAGGACAGAACTAGCATATCTTGTGTATTTACAGGAAGTATATTATCTGATGAGTTTTGCATGTCTCATGCAGTGCTGGTAGCCCAGAGTCATCCCTGAATCAACTAATGCCACCCAGATTCTCTTCTCTTCTCTTCTCTTCTCTTCTCTTCTCTTCTCTTCTCTTCTCTTCTCTTCTCTTCTCTTCTCTTCTCTTCTCTCTTCTCTTCTCTTCTTTTCTCTTCTCTTCCTCCCCTCCTCTCCTCTTCCTGTTTTTGTTCACAGAGTCCCAGCTGGAGAGATTTTCTATTATTGCCCACTAAATAAGCCTGGGTGAGCTTTATCTCATTTTGTATTGCTGTATTGGTCTCTTTTGTCTCATTTCTGGTTCTTCAGAACTTATATCTTGGATAAATGTTTTGGCTTCTACTACCTTTAGCAATACCTCATAGCTTTGTCATCAACACTCCTGCTTTTTGTGCAAAAGTCATCAATAAACACAGTAAGACCAATCCTCAAGGAACATCATCATTAAGACCCTGTATAACCCAGGCCATTGTTGTCTCTTCTGCCTGTTCCTTAAAACGCTTTTATGAAGTCCCATCTCTTTACTCCAAAGTAGTTCTCCAGGTGGCATTGTATCAAATGTTTAACTGAAATCAGATAATCATCTACCAGACTGCTGTAGGCTGAACATTCATTTATCTCACCCCAAATACAGGTATGGCAAGCTATGTTATCACCTGCATTTTGCAGCTTTTGTCCTTCTTCCTCATTCCTTTTTCACACTTTCTTTTCAAAATCTGATTGAACTTTGTGTCTGTTTGAAAGGCAAGTGACTAGACTGTTGGTTCCTGTTGGTGTATGATTTTTCCTCTTCCCTTACATTTATGTGAGTTATTTGGTGCTCTGCAGTTACTCAGTTATTCAGTCTTCAATTGAACCAAGTGGATATATGGAGAGAAACAATTTGCAAACAGCTCTGTGGGGGTTGCATGTTTACAGCTGCTGTGACTCATATAAAATTTGCTCAACTTACAACTGCAAATATATTTTTTCTAACTGTTATCTCTGCAAAAACTTGCTCAGATTTTTAAGCCAACCTATGTCCATTTTGGCTCCATGCATTGGAGTTTTGTATCCTACTGCTTTTCTGCTTCATTCTGCCATCACTTTTTTCCCTTTGTCTACAAGAGTTGGTTGAGGTAATCTTTGTGAAGGCCAGACCCTGAATTTTGTGATCAGCACTCTGGAGAAGCTATGAAAAAGACCATGTAAAAAAGCTCAAATAAATTAAGCAAGCATTATACATATTAAAGACTCCTCACTAATGGATTGCATTCCATTTATCATTCACAGGACAATCTATATTCTAGCTAATATCTCTGTCCTTTTTCCTTTCTGTAGTGTTGGTGGAAGCAGAAAGTAGGACAGTTTATTTATATCTGCAGAGTAAGCGTTTCTGACTTTGAATGCGCTGGGGGCTGATGGTAGCATCTATTAATAGCTGTGTTTTACATGAACAGCACATGCCTCTTTATGCTTGTCATAGTTCTTTTGGTCTACAGATTAATACTTTTTCTTTTTTCTTATCTCAGATTTGTATTGCTTTAGCTTATTCCATGTCAATGATTTGGTCCTTTAGTTGAAAGTGGGAATTATTTCACAGAGTTTGATGTTAGCAGGTGAAACTTTAGAAAGTCTGCCTCCAGTCAATGCAGACAGATTGGCCTTTCCAGGAGATTTTGTGGGATGGGATAATGGGTATGGACTAAGTTTCTGTTTTTAAGATGGCTGATTGTTAGGAAATAATCCCAGTTTTGAATATTTGTTAATGGCAAATAATCAACATAAAAGTGCTAGTGCTGTTCTGCAAGAGCAATGAATGGCCTAATTGAATTTCTGGGAGTGCAGAGAGTTACAATGAGCTGTGACAGGACGATTCAAGACTGGGACATTGCAGTAGAAGCTTAAACATGATATAACACCTAATGCAGAGCAATCTTTGCTTGCTGTGTGCTCTGCTTGGTGCCATCTGGGGTGGGTCTCTTCAGCTCAGGAACTGGACGCAGAACAGCCGTGCCCAGAAAATGCAGCATTCCAGTCTTGCAATGGGCAAACCTGGTAGGTTTGGATGAAGTATCATCCTTGTGAATCTGTCTTTTTCCTGGGAGCTGAAAATGGTGTGTTCCTGCATTGCAGCAGAGACTGAGCTCAACCAAGGAGCTTGAGCATGGTGCTGTCTTCTGCCATCTCCCTCTAGCATAAAGATCACTATGTAATGATTTCCAGGCTCTACTCTCAGGTTTTATTCAGTTATTGGGGCTGTTCTGCCCCAGTGAAGAGACAAAATACCTGTGCAAGAAAAAAGTGTATTTTTCAGATGCCATATAAAAGAGCTTAATTTCTAATTCTTTGGTGTAAAAATAAAAATCTGTTAAAAAAAAAGGTTATGTCACACAAATATGAGGAAAATAAGACATTGTAGACATTATTACATCACAGATAATGGAGGCTGTCATAATATTACATCTGAGGCTGGTAAAAACTTAACTAAAATTATCTAGAACAACACCATGACGTTGGCCAAGACTGTAAGGTTGCACAGAATCTGCAGTAAGCAGCCCTGCTTATCTGATAGAAAAACCCCATAGTAATAAAGTGTGTGGGGAAGCTTCCTCATGTGATATTTTTCATTGCTTGAAAATGTAAACACTTTCTTACTCTGAGGTGATTCAATTCCAAGGTGACATTTGCTGTTGCCAAGCCCCATGGCTGGCAGCACATCACTGTGGGGAGGGGGAAATGATGCACATGGGGGCTGCCCTGGTGGCAACACTGAGCTGAGCTGCTCTACTGTGCATGTCCTCTGTATCTCCCTCTGTGTGTGTGTGTGTGCTGGGGGTCTCCTTATAGCAGGAGGAAGAAGAAGGAATGACTGAAGGATGTCCATCAAGCAGTAATGGCACAGGGAAAGGTTCTGATGGCAGCCTTCTGTTGTTCAGAAACATGCTTCCACGTAAACTCAGTGGATCACAACAAGTATTTTCCCTATCTGAAATGAAACATGGAGGAGCCTAAGGAGTCTCCTCTCCTCCACAGGCTTCATTACATATCCATGGAAGTGAACCTATGCCCACTGATCATTTGAGTACCTCTTGGTTTAGATATATTATATATTAATATTTCTATTGTAGCTGCACAATTTTCGTTGTGTGAGCACCCTGCACCTGCCCAGTCCCGGGATAGCAAACAGCATCCAGCTGCCACAAACCAGCCTCATGATTAGACTTCTGCTGTCAGCCCATCAGACTTGACTGGTTGGTTGCACTTAGAAATGTCTTTGTCTCCTAAACAACATCAACAACCAAAAAAAACCCCATTTAATTCTGAAATTGCATGTCTTCTTTCATTTTTAGGCAGGCACAATTCAAAGTAAAAAATCCCCGTGCTTCTGCCACATACTTGGAACATAAATCATGTTATCCTTTTTCTTTTGGTGACAATAAATAAGCAAATGTTGAAACTTGACTACAAGATGACTAGTGTTTTTCATTATTTCTTTTTCCTGAAAACATTAACAATTTATACTAAATGGAAATTACTACATATCTCAGGCATTTTCTGTCAGTTACTTGTTTCTTCAAACTTCTGTTAAAAGCTATGTTTTCACTAACGCACACAACATTTTCAATTGGTTTTAAACACAAAAAATGCTATTTTTTGTGTGCTTAAGAAACATTTTAGACCAACTCCACAAGCCATTCAGTTGTTTGTTAATTAAAATAGCACAATTAATTCTGAATTTAAACCAGAAAGTAACTCAACAAGGCATTTAACCACTGCCCTAACTCCATCCTGTCACACCTTCTAAGTTGAATGTGTGTTTACATTTTTTGTTAAACTGAGACCTCTGCCAGCATCTTTTTTTAATCTATTGCACATATTATGAATTATTGTCTGTTTTATGAATATGAGTCAATTCCACTTAATAGTCTAGGATACTCCTACGTGCACTTGAGATTTGTACTGCTGATAATTTTCTTCATTGACTGATACTTGCCATCTGCACTACAGCATGGTTTCTAATTTGTAGACAAGAAGAAAAATAAAATGAGCATTGACTGTATAATTTTGTGTTATTCATAGTTGGGGATCTGCTGTGTCTTAGGGCAGCTGCAACCCTCATGTACTTAGAGGAAGGGGTGGCTTGGCACATGGTTGTGTTGTTCATTCTTTGGGAAAAAATAGCACTGCATTGGTCCATCTTCCCATAGCAGGGTTCCTTCTCTTCAGATCCTTTCCACAGTCACAGTTGTTTCATTTTTGCTTTTCATCCAAAGTATGCTTCATGCTGCCTGTCTTGTCTCTTGTATGAAGTAGTTTCAAGTTAAAAATTAAGAGAATGTGGGATAATTCATGCAGTTCTTTCTTTCTAACTTGCATTTTTTATTTATGCTTTATTCTTGTTCTTCCCAGGCTTTTTACTTACTTGCCTTTTCTTGTTCATCTGTAGACTGTGAAATGTTTGGGCTGGGCTGTGTATTTATGATATCTGCAAAGGGCAGTGCAATTTCAATGGGTTATGGGCATAGATGAACATAGGAGGACTTTTAAATAATTTATACTTACATAAAGCTAAAAAAGTCTGTGAAGGTACTTTTTATAGGATGCTATCCTCCATCAGATATGACATATTCCCAAAACAAGAAGAGTTATATTTGAGACAGTACTACAGCAACAATTCCAAATGAAATAGTTTTACAGCAGATGATGAAAAATACAGCCAACCATTTTAATCAAAGCTGGAGAGAGAAATTGGCGAAGACCTGTCCTGGCTTTTTTCTGACTCCAAATGCAATATGGGTTTTGCTTAAATATTTCCATGAGATTCATGAAGAGCAAATGCCTCTGCAAAATATGGTTTTCCTAATCTCATCAGAGACATAATGCTTATTCCAAATAACGTAATCACCTATACTGTAGGCCAAGTTATCATTTACCTTTTCACCTAAATGCAAAGCATTTTAGTATCAAACTCTGGTCGGTAACAGATAATACATGTTGCTTTTATGCTAAAATTAAATTGTTCATGATTCATAGCTTCAAAAATTGACTCATGCATCCCAAGTCCACATGTACAATGTTGTGCTTTACAGATAGATGAATATCTGTACCAACAGTGGCAGTTTTTCTCTGTGTATTCTTCAGACAAACATCTGCAACACAGTAACTTCATATTAGGTATTTATTCAGTAGATCAAGTACAGGACCAGAGACAGGGGTGTGTCTCCAGAGGGTCTGTTTTGTGCACAGCATGCAGAACGTTGAGCTGGTAACGCAGAGTAGATGCTGCGCACGGATTAAACCACACGAGCTGCTTGCCATGATCTCTCTTGGTTGTGATGAGGGGATTGAGAGGGCCATGCTCCGGTGTCACTTCTCATCTGTCTGCAGAATAGGGACTCTGTGCCCTATGTTCACCCCTGGCACGTGTGACCAGCTGAAGGACTCCTGCATGGCTTCTTTGCAGCTCTCCTACAGCCTGAGCTCCTTGCTGGAGGCACCTCCCAGCAAGGCTGGCACACCAGAGAGAATGCAGCCCGTTCTTTGTGTGCATGGTACCACTGACAGTGGCAGGACAAAACAGCTCCAGTGAGGGACAAGTGTCATCACAGTGTGAATGCAGAAATTTTCAGTGTTCCAGTTCTTAGTCCTTTTGTCCTTGGTCATATGTGACTTGCAATGTGGCAGGTTGCCATTAAAGTAGAATTTCTGATTTCAGTGTGGACAATTGTGGTTGTTGCTTTCAGTATTATGTGTTAAAAAGGATTCTTTGGGGGGTTTTTTATGTTATGCAGTTAAGCCCTTTGCCATAAATATTTCTGGCTTTTCTCTGGATGTTGTTATATTTCAATTATCCTCACTTGCAGGATGAAAGAACAGTTGTTCTGCCCTTACCCTGTTTTATCACGATATTCCACCTCAGTGTCCAAAGTGTTAATGTCCATTTTCAGGAGAAGCAGCTTCAGGAACAAAAAAGAGTATAATATGGTCCTTGCCCAGTACAGCCCCTGGTCTCCAGGTCTCCAGCAGAGCATCACAAGCCACATTTCTCTGCTTTTGAGCATTGTAAATGGTTTCACACACCCTGGTCAGCTTTGGGCTGCATTTGCAGAGGCACAGCATGTCATGGTTCTTGCACTACTGATGGAGAAGGTCTTGTGCAATCTGCCAGGCAGGAAATTGTTTCCTCTAATCACTTGGCAGGTTCTTGATAGTATATAAAAAAGGGAAGCCTGCCTTCCTCCTCAGGGCTGTAGCCCCTGGGAGATGTGCCCCTTGACTTTCTCTTCTCATCAGCTTGTGCTCAGCAGGCTGCAGTAAGTCATAACTCCCTCTGCAAACCTGCTCTGAACTCAGCCTCGAGTTAGGGTTTTATTTAGGCAGTAGCAGTATCTGATGTAGCTGTCTAAGTCTAAATTGCAATTATTCTATCATTCTTTCCTGTCATTAAATATTGCCCATTGAATGCAACCTGGGTGGCCATTGTCTTTGTCAGTTTTCAGATAGTTTTTCACCTGTGCTATAGTATGCTGGGTGAGGAGGCCTTTTGGAAAAGATAATTATACAAAGCATTAGAATGTGATTATTTTTGTCTTTCTGTTAAAAATATTGTTTTGTTTCTGTAGTTGATAAATAGGTTACAGTAATTAGTTTTAATTGTGGTCTTATGTTTTTATATATTTACATTATTGTATAAAGCTGCCTACAGTAATTTATGGATACTGCGAGTCCTGTGAGTTTGGCTCAGAACTTTAACTGGGAAAGAAAATATCTCTTGGACACTTCTCCATTATCATCATTCTTAGATCCACGAGTTAAAACTGTTTCCTGCATTTTTACAAATTCCGGGTATGGCCGTTGTTTTCAGAAGGAAGCATTTACCAATTATGTCAAATCTGCAAGCCTGATTTGGCAGTTTGAGGAATACACAAACAAATTGGACTGTGAATGCAAAAAACATTGATTGTATTCATTTTCATTGTCTAAGAAAAAAATTACGGAAAAATAAAATTAAAATACTGAAGTATTTATTTTACTTTGTTAATGTTTTAAAAGCAGGATTCATTTAAATTAACATAAAGAAAAAAAGGGTTTTTTAAAAAAATAGGGATCTTTACAGATCTTGTTTTCTGGATGTTCCCCTCTGAATACAAGATGGGTAAAGCATCTCGACTCCCATGCTTGCCTGGACTTCTGGTCAAGGCAGCTGTGCAGACCCAGTAGTGGTAGTACTGACTGCCTCACCTGCTGCTGCCTGGACACAAACCTCATCCCTTGCCCTTTGTCCTTCACATACATGGTACCTCTTGGAGTACCTTGAGGACAAGCTGGGAGGCAGCAGATCCAAGGGTGAAACTTTATATCATCACTGGAATTTGTTGGCTAATGCCCCACCTGAATGGAAGTGAGATCCTCGATGGGAGTAAAAATCAGTCCTTGCCACAGTGCAGCCACCAATCTGAAGACAAAAAAAAAAAGGGTATCAGAATAATTTGCAAATAACTGAGCAAGGACTTTTGATCATATGGGTCCTAGGGTGGTATGTTCATAAAGCTCTATATTGTTTAGTAAAACCTGGAGTTTTACTGAGTTCTTGCAAGAACATTATTGGGAGGCCTTATTGGACTTACAGAGCATTTACCATATCTTTATTAGCATCTGTGGTTTTTTAATTAAGATATGGGCAGCTTGAGGGAGCAACTGAATTGTTCCCAAATGAATTTGTTGCATTAATTTCCTTCAGAAAGCACATCTGAGCCTAACTTAAATTCCTCCTGCAATTAATTCATGTCATTTATTGTAGTAAGTTCTGTAGTTTTTCCCTGGAATTGTTCACTGAATTGACAGGTTTAATTTCATGTAACATGAGAACCAGCAGTACCAAGCTTGCAGTGCTTCATAAAAGTTGATATTACATGTTGTGCTGTTGAATTTTGGCAAGAAGAAGGCAATAAAATATTCCTGTAGAATCGAAACATCCAAATGACAGATATTAAGACCAAAATTTAAAATAAAAAAAATAATTACTCTCCTAAGGTAGCTCTTAAATCCATATTTAATCACGCAAATGGCCAGATTTTTACATGGGCAGCTTTAGAGCTTGAGAGCCAGCAAAGTACTTATCCATGTGGGCTGTGTGTCCCTTGTACACCAAAGAGCAGTTTCCAGAAGTGGGTTCAAACACTTGATGCCAAAAACAACCCTTCCAAGCACAGTGCTCCTAAGGGAATTCCAGAGCTTGCAGGATGTGTCTCTATATAATAAAGATCAGATAATGTGCTGAAATGCCCTTGGAGACATACATGTGCAATCCCTGGATGCTCAGCACTGCTAAAGTGTGGATGTATATTTAAAAGCTGAAGGAGAGATAGAGGATTCTAAATTTAGTTAACTCTTTAAAAAAACTATCCTAGGCTTTTCTTTCAAATGGGAGATGTTTGTTGTGATGAGAAAAGAACTAAAAATTGCATCTTTGTCAGCCACAATGCTGGCTTCTATGGCTTCCTTGGAAGTGGATCAGACACTCTCCTCCTGTCACAGACACCAGATCCATACCAGCACTTGCTCTGCATAGTGCTGGTGACTGCCCCAAAACACATCGCTGTTTTCACTCTCCATGTGCCAATCAAATCATAAATGAAATTTATAGAAACACAGAGCTTTGATTTTTGATATTTTGTGCATTTTTCCTCCCTTTTCTAATTTTTTTCCCGTATGCTGCATTCTGTTCTTTCATCCTGCTCCCTGTCTTTTCTGCCTGCTAGCATTTGCAGTCCAAATTCTGGGCTGCATGGAGATGAGTGTGGCCAGCAGGTTGAAGGAGGTGATTCTCCCCTTCTGCTCTGCTCTTGTGGGACCCCTCCTGGAGTGCTGCTCCAGCTCTGGAATCCCCAACATAAGAAGGATATGGAACTGTTGAAACAAGTGCACAGGAGGGCCACAAAGTTGATAAGAGGACTGGGGCACCTCCCCTGGCTGTGAAAACAGGCTGAGAAAGCTGGAGCTGTTCAGCATGGAGAAGAGAACGTTGTGTGAAGACCTCACAGCAATTTTCCAGAATGTGAAAAGGGCCTACAAGGGAGACAGAGAAGAACTCTTCATCAGGAACTGTAGTGATAGGACAAAAAGTAGCAGGTACAACTGAAAGAGGGGAAATTCAAGTTAGGTATTAGGAAGAAATTTTTTACTGTGAGTGTGGTTAGACACTGGAACAGGTTGGCCATGGAGGTTGTGGATGCCCCTCCCTCAACAGTGTTCAAGAACAGGCTGGATAAGGTCTTGTACAACCTGGTCTAGTGAAAAGTGTCCTTGCCTGTGGCAGGGCAGTTGGAACTAGATGACCTTTAAGGTCCATTTCAACTCCTTAACATTCTGTGATTCCACACAATCACAGAATCACAATCAATTCAGTGCTGTGTGGACTGGCAGAAGGGTTAAGTCCAGGACTAGGAAATCCCAAATTCCCAGTCTGGCAGTGATGCTAAACTCTTAGACACCTTGGAAGAGTTTGGGTCTCTTCACTTCTGGTGCAAAAATAGCTTGCCCTTCATGGGGTTGGAGTGGTTTTGCTGCCGTGTGGTCCAATCTGAGTTCAGCCTCCCAAAGCCACAAAGGGCTGAGACTGGGTCAAGGAGCCATCCCAGAAGACAGAGGGAAGAGGGGGGGAGAGGAAAGGGATTGAATTGGGATGATACCTTAAAAATCTGCTATGGTTGCTGGTAAGAGATGGGAAAAGAGCATCCCAAGGCTGTGGATGAGGACAGGTTGTCTGTGTAGATCTGTGCCTGCCCTTCCCCAGCTGATGAGCTCCTTCCCCTCTCTGCTGGCAGCACCAACACACTGCTTTGCCAGGGCTTCAGCAAAATGGTCATGTTACCTTTTTAATGATGTGAGCTGCCCAAAGCACAGACCTGGCTGTCCATCTAAACCACACAGCTGTGGCTGGGGATGCAGAGGACAGAGCTAGCACAGAGCAGGACCCTGTCCAAGCCCCGAGGATGGATGTGCTGCAGGGAAGATGTCACAATCACCACTGTGTTTTGTGTGTCCCTCCTGGACACTCTCTTCTCAAGGGCTGTATAACACACCTTTCTTCTGAAGTCCCCCAAACTAGAAGGGAATCAATTACAATTTTTCACCTTCTGCTGGTGTAACTGTAGGGAAATGGCAGATTTCATGTGTTCTGGCCTGTCCTTCCTTGTCCCACAGTGTCACACTCACTTAGCAGCTTCACTTTTGAGATGCATCAGAGAGCATCAGACAATTCAGTACAAATCAAATGGAAGAATAAAGATTCAAATGTATGGCAGAATCCATAGGGAAGAAAAGTGACAGGAGAATTATACAAATTACATCCTAGTTTTGGGTTTTACACTTTTTTACCCTGCAAAAACCAGCAGTGATCTGTGTCACTGTACACATTTGTACCTACTTTTGCATAAAAAATCTTAATGCACAAATATACCAAAACTATTGTAAAACATATGGCTCTGGCTATGCATATGTCGGTCCTTAGATTTATCTGCTAGAAAAAGAAGGGCCCCCATTGCTATGCTATCACCTAAAGTATAAAAATAGAAGATTTTAATCAATTTAATATCATAATGCTGTATTTTGAGTTCTGACCTTCAAGGAACCTTTATCTCTCTTGTTCTTCTGTCATTTGCTGACAAGCATATTAACTCTGCATATCCAGAAAATAATTAAATCCTGCATAATGAAATCCTGATACTGGATTTTCTCTCCCTCAAAGTGCAAGTTTTCTAGTTTAGCCCATGATTCAATGTGTGCCTCTGAAATGGCTTGGTTACTCTGCTGGCTCTGTTCCAGGGTTTGGAGGGTTAACTTTGGTTTATTTTTGTAAAAGGGCTATAGAGAGAGCCTAAGGTGGAGAGAACTGACATTAATACCAATAACACAGAGTGGAGTGGTAAACTTTCAGCCTTCCTAAACTTTCAGCTTTGTAAGAATCATAGGCCTAGTGATGTCTCTGAATTATCAAAGTCTTCAAAAAATGCTGATAATTACCATACTGTTTTAGAGAAAGAACATGTTTGTTTGTAATGCCTTTATGTGTACCAAAAGAGACTCAGCACAGTGAAAGGTTTCCTGAGATTCGGGTCTGAAATTCTTGTTTGTTACATTTTTGGAGGTAGAGGGAGGATAATCAAACACATGCTGCTCTATAATTATAGATCTCATGGGTTCACAGTGCCCATGTCCTTTTCTTAAAGCATTTTCCTTCTAGTTTCAGAAATCAGTAGAAAAGCTGGTCCAGTTTGGTTCCTGGGTCACTCAGTACTATAGAAAACAGCATCTCCATTCATTCATTTTTCAAACTTCTTTTGAAAATGGATTGATTGTGGTACTAATGGTTATGCAGATGTGTTGCTTAAAAGGAGATGTACTTTGTCTCATGAAAAAGTTCAAAAGTCTCATCCTGGTAGGCACTGAGTGCAGCTCCCAACAGACTAATTTTCCTCAAATGTGGCACAAGTGGATAGGAGAACAGAAGCAGTATCAGTGAGGATGAGCACCACTTACTCCAGAACTAGGTTGTGTTCTTTAAAATCTTGAGTCCTCTGCAGGTTAGTGGTGATTTTCTTTTTTTCCACAACTGGGCTTCTTCAAGTCCAACAGGAAATCCCAAAATTTTATTCAAATGCCTTTTCCCATATATAATAGAGCTTGGGATTCAAAAGAATTCATTCAGCATGTTCTCCAAATGGCATTTAACTTCCCAAGAAAAAACAGTAACAGGAAGTTTTGTTTTAATTAGTACTTGAGCTGTGCAGCAGCTAATGTATTCCACCTCTTCACTGCTGTGAAAGGGGCAGATTTCTTGGTAGCTTGAAGGGAGCAGAGAAGAGGGGTTGTGTTCTGCTCTCCATATGCTGCAGAGCCCCATTCGCAGGGAAGGTGGGAATGGGAGGTGATTTGTAGCTGCCTGCCACTTGTAAAGAACAAGCTTCTGTTGTTCTCCAGGCTGAAAAGAAACCTGGCTCCCCTCTATAAGCCTAGAGCAGCACAACAGGTAGACAGTAGCCTTCAGAGATTTTGATTTCAACAATAAGGGATTGTAAAGAAAACTTTTTTTAAATTTACATTTAAAAAATAAGTACTGGGTGTCAGGCTGGAAATAGATATCCCTGGTTTCCTCAGACATATTTCTTGATGGAAAGTCCCGAGGAAGTCACATTTTAGAGAAACTTTGAAAGTACACCTCTGTCGGGCCAGCCATAAACAGCCAGACTGGATCTTCACCTCCCAGAGTCACCTCGGGGTCACAAACTGGGTCCAGCACAGCAGTGACAGGGAGACTGGAAATGGACATTGGCCCCTCTGTGCTCCAGTGCTCCTCGAGGTGCACTTCTGGTTTTGCTGGAAGGCACAGCTGAGCACAGCCCAGTGCACCAGTGCTCCCACACCTCTCCTCAACAAACAATATTGAGACAAATGAAAGCTCAGTGTCTAATCACCATCTTGTAGGATTAATTTCAGAACTCTATAAGTGTATGTGTGTATGCCTTTATATTGTATATAATTTTTACTGTGCAGAACACAAAACTGGGAAAGTAATTGAGATTCACTGTCAAATATTCCTGTACATTTTGAACTTAGCACCTATCTTTTGATTTTTTAAAGTACATAAGGATTCTGTCTTTTGTCAGTTGCAGAGAAAGTTTGTTCAAGGATCTCCTACCCCAAAATCCAGGTTCCTTCTTGACAGTCTGGATGCCTGTTTTTAGTGCTGGGCTCCAAGGGTGCAGCACAGTGCAAGCTGGACCTGCAGGGAGACCCTGTCCTCTCAGCAGGATTCTGTATAGACACAGAGATTTGCTGGTGCAGGATTGTTGTCTGAACTGGAGGATGGACACAGAAGTCACTACAGCAGCATCCCTGGAGAAGACAATAGCAATAAGCAGGAATGAGTGTGTTGGTGCAAGTGTGTGGCAAGGAGGGTTATTTTGTGATGGATTTTCTGCCACAGGGATGAAGAGTCAAGCAAGAAGAGAGTCAGGCAGAGATGTCAAGAGGAGTAGAACTGTGTTGACAAGGCAATAAAAATATCAAGTGACCCACTTACCTCTCACTTGGCTAATTCTCATCAGCAGTGGAGCCGAGAAAGCATTTCTTTCAATGCTTCTGTGCAATATAGGTTGGATGGTGAGGGGGAAGGAGCCAAGACTAAGACTTTATTTTTTTCCAAGGTCCTGTCTGGCCATCCAGAGGGACATTTTAGGTAGTTCTGTAATTGGAAATTAGCCTTAGTGGGAGTATAAGCATTATATCTTAGCAGAAGTGCATTGGAAAAATACATTAGAGGTAGTAACTCTGCCACTTTCAGGGATAGAAACTTTTTTGTGATAATGCAGCTCTTTCCAATGTCTGGCTGACCTTTCTGCTGTATTTAGCACAGGCTCTTCCATTTTTCTTGTCACAAAGGTGGGAAATGTATTTGGAGTGAGCAGGCTGCTGGCCAGAGAGGAGCAGTTCCCTTCTTCATGGCTGTTTACCCAAGCAGACCAGCAAACCAGCTGGCACCTTTCCACATAACAGGGGACTCTTCTTTGGGGTCTGCTAGCATGGAACCTTCTGCTTGCTGTGAAGAGCAAAACATACTCTGTGCTGATGAAAATGCTGTGTGATTGAGGTTAAGAGATATGCTCTTCACTTTGCCTGCTGCCCAGAATTTTTGCCTTCTTGCTTATCTGCAGAGACTTGTGCCATGCTGAGGACATGCTGCCTAACAAGCCACTGAGTTTCTAGAATGCAATACGATGAAAATAATTTAACATTTCCTCCCAGTTACCCTTTTCCTACTGTTTATCATCAAAACACATGAACATTTTTCACTCACTCAGTTGTGTGTTTCTTTATTTCTTTAGGCTGTGACTCGTCACTGAACCTGACATCTCAGAAAGCCACAGATGCAGTGGACGCTATCTTCCGGTCCCTCAGGGATATTGCCAGAGTCCGAATGCACATGAAACAGTTTCATTCCATACATAATCCAGGCAGCAACACCCACCAGGCAAGTCTAGCTTTCTTTTCCCTGTGTTTGCTATTTCTCTAGCCTGCTGTTAAAATTACAGCACTAATTTTGTAGATGTGCTAATCCTATACACATTCTGCCCATGAAAAAGATACTTAAGCATAGATTTTATGATTGACCTAGTCATGAAAAACTTTGTCAAGTTCTTTGTCCAGACTCAGGCATATGCATATCAATGTCAGCTCTGAGGAAGAAATCTGGGCATTGCTCTGCAGCACTGTGGAATGATATGAATGCCTGTGGAAGGCAGGACTAGGTCAAGATGGCTCTCGACTCAGACTGCTCAAGGCAGAGTGAAGCAGGATGTCTGCATCTGTACTGCAGCTATATTCTTGTTGTATTTTCTCTGCTGTCCCTGTAAGCATGAGGGACAAACCTGTTTGTAAATAGGTCACAAAAGCAGCTTCTGTTTCTGAAATAGGAATATGTGATCTACAATACTGCTTTAGGTCATCAGGACTAATAGACAGTGTTTTTTCTTCTCTCTGTCTCCCCCGAAGACCTTTTCCAGTTAAAAATAGCGTTCTACAGCAGAAAGCAGTGATTTGGGGAGAGATCATAAAACATGATTCTAGCCTTGGGCCATAAAAAGTCCTTTCAAACTCCAAATCCTTCCAACTCACTCCAAATGGTGCTGTAGACCAGTGAAGGGAGGTAGTTCAAATTAAGCATTGCTTTGTAAGAACATGAGTGTTGCAAAATGTCACTGGAAATCTAAGGTGAAGAAAACCTGTTCCTGAAGTCTTCTAGCAGTTTGGACCAGTCTGGTGTCCAAAATGGGGAAAATTGTTAAACATTTTATACAGTTCAGTGCGGGGGCAGTGAGATGATAAGAAAAGTTTCCTGGAAGTGTAATTAGCATCAGTATGTCCTTTGGATGTTATCCACTTTGCTTGTTTAGGCATAAGTGCTAGAACACAGCAAGGGATATATGAACACCTTGCAGCCCCTTAATCTAGCCATGCAAGGGATCTAGTTGTTTGAGTAGGACAAACCTTCTGCTGAGGGAAGTCCAGGAGATTTATAACAGTAGAAATAAGCAGGCAGTATGTACAGATTGTCCATGATACTACAGCTCTCTAGCAATGGGCCTCTCTTTTGACTGGCAGGTATTATGTGCGATCTCCTCAGAAGAAGTAGTGCCCATCCTGTGACCACACTCATTGCCAAATCTGCTTAGTGCTATGGGAATGGGTTTAGCCTCTTCATACTTTTTCACTTGGTCTTTTAAAAGCTGGGACGCCTCCATTTCTTCTTAAGATTCATAAAAAGGTTTCTATGGATAAGTAACTGGGAGTTGGATAGCCTCTTAGAAGGACATTTTGTAGCATTGTAGTTTGTATGTCTTACATAAAATGATAAATTTTTTACATCAGTTCATGTAGTGACCATGCAAGAACAGAATTTTGCCTGTTATTGAAACTACTTCCATCTTGACATAGGCATATTTCTGCCTTCCTCCTTCCCATCCTCCATTCCTTCTTCCATGTCTCACTCTCCTTTCCTCATTCTCTCTCTTTCTCTGTTTCCCTCTCTTCTCCCCTTTATAATCTTTTATGGAGTGTGTCCCATAGCTATTGAGGTTTTTAATAGCTATTTTAAACGAATTTGTGCCTGCCAAAATTTAAAGTTGATAAAAGTTTCATTACATGAGATAGACGCCAATGCAGCTTTTGTTTGTAAAAACAAAAAGCTTTTCGGGGGTTGTACGAAAAAAAAATACCCTAAAAATATAGTAGGTTAATTGCAAGTCATAAAAGATTTGTAAAAATATTTGAAACCATTATACTTTAAAAAGGTAGGGAATCATACTATCTGTATTTTAGTATCTGTGTAGTCTGACTGGGTTATTTTGAAGGGCACTGAGTTTTGGTGCTGAAAATTCAGACATGAAAAATCATAGCAAATTTTTGACATCTTTGAGTACATAGTTTTGTCTGAATGATATTTCTCATTTCAGTCAGATAATGTTTTTCCTTTAATTTTGTGGAGTAAGCCTCTCTGTTAAACTGTGATTTGATCTCTGCTCCAAAAATATTTCATTTCTAATGTTCTTCTGTTCCTCATCTATGAAGATATTAAACAGATTTTTATAAATAGGACTTCATGCCCACATGTGTATTTTCAAACAGTTGTTTATTGCGTGACTAGATTTGACAGAAATCTTGACATGTTCTAAAAGATCCTGCAGCTCATGTCTGCTGTAATTTGCTTTGTTGGCTCAACTAAAAATTATGCACATGTTGTGAGAAGAACTAGATGAGTTGTATAAATCTTTCTTGACAGAATTGTATTAAAAAACTGTAAGCTTTGTTTCTCACTCTAAAGTGTTAGATGAAAAACATTTCTTTAATGACTCCAGAATATTTTAGTTTCAAGCCAAGTGGTTTGTGTTTTATTTTCCATCTATTTTTATTATTTACTTGCAAGATGTCTCTTGTAGATATCATTTTTGCAAAATTAATGCACTTGATTCCCCTAAGTAATCTAAGGGAGGATATATACCTGGGGTAGTCCCAAAGCCAAATAAGTGTGCTAATTTGAAAGTTTCTCATTTTCTAAGATGGCTGCACTTTCTGAAATGATTGTGGTTCTGTTGCAGTTTGGGCAAAGTTAAAAGCAGTAAAACAAAGCTTAATCTGTAAACCAAGAAAGCTTGAATTTTCATTACAGATCTTTCCATTGGTTCCTAAAAGTTTTATCTTAAAAAAAAAATTCAGCATGTCAGAGTGGTTTAAACCTTGGTATTGGAATGTGGAGATTATTAGGCTACTACTTCATTTTCAGCTGGGGTTTGTGGATCCTGAAGAGGATACAAGGTTGATCCTTTGGGAGTAGACTTTCCAGCATGTTGACCATTTGTGCCTTTACATTTTCCACTAACCCCTAACTTCTCTGAAGCTCTGACATTCATGGTAATGGTGGGGTTGTTTGGCCTGTTTTTCAAAAGTCTTCCACAGGTGGAAGTATTATGTGGAGTGCCATGGCCATAGAAGCTAAAGGACTAACAAGGACTCTCTCTCTGAGCTCTGCTCCAGCTCTGCTCTCCCATGAGGGACAAACAGGCAGGTTGGCCTCTTCCTTCCCCTGCTGGTATCCAGACTTCGGTGGGGACATGTCACTTGGAATAAGGCAGGAGTGGTCAATTAAAATAAAAAGTCCCTGTTTAGGTGTTTGTAAAGTTGTTAGAAAGGGAATGAGATCTGGGTGCACAGTGGACAACAGAGTCTCATCCATATGGTTATCCATTTCTGTATTACCTCCAAAAAGATTCTAGAGAAGGAAAAAGTCCCCCCTTTTTTCCTTGTCTCTCTTTACTGATAAAATACACATGGGCCAGAGTAAATGTGTGGCTCTCTTCCAGTCTTTTCAGTCTGATGTTGTGCTGGTGCACACCATTTGCAGTCAAGGTCACAACCTCTCTGAATGCTTTCATTTCTGGTATAATTATTTCTGTAACCTTTAATAGAAATAAAATATTTAGAATCATGGTTGTACTGAGTCTGAACAGGTTTATTCACAATGTGTTGTTCTCTTTGTGCAGGCTTCTTACAAACCTCTGCTGAAACAGGTGGTGGAGGAGGTCTGTAATCCCGACTGGCCCGATCCTCTTGATATTGAGCATATTTCATCAGGCCTCACTGATCTCCTTAAAACTGGATTCAGCATGTTCATGAAGGTAAACTAGCCTTCCCTCTGTAGCTCATCTGTAAGATTTTCCTGTGATCAGAGCATCATGCAGCAATCGCTGATTTTATTATACTGTTCAGCAGAACTTAAGGGGAGGTAGGAGAGTTAAATCCTTGAAGGGGGGCTGGGAATAGCTTGAGGCACCACATTGCAGGTACAGTGCAGACAGGTAGCACCTGCTGAACAAAACAAGAGGAATGGAGCAGACTAAACATCTAAATAAGTGTCATAGTGGACACCAAAATAAGAATGATATATCTGGGAAGAGGCAATGTAACTTTGCTAAAGGGAAGTCCTAACTCACATAGCTTTTAGAGCTCTTCAGAGACACCCAACAAACAAATTGATAAGTGAGTGTCAGTTCCTATTACCTACCTGGCATTCCAAAAGGTGCACATGGCACCTCATCAAAGGACTTAAAGGACACAGCAGCCTTGAGATAGGAGAGAAGTAAGTATGAACAATCTGGTCTCACAGGAGATGAAGGAGGAGCTCCATATTCAGTACCTTTTCTAAAATGTGATATGGTTCAGCTTGTACCGTAGGAAGGAAGCCTGTAAGTTAGAAATTTCTTTATGGATCTTCTTAGTATGTTTTAAGACAGTCATTCTACAAGAATTGTCTGCTAAATATTTGCAGAGTTGAAGTGTGGAGTAGCCAGCATGTTGTACATTCAGCCTTGTTTTACTGCATATCCTGAATTCTCCATTGAAAACAACCCTAAATTCACACCAAACCACATCAATACTATGGTTATGAGTACAGTACATTTCAGTACTGTGCCCGCTGTTTTTCTTTCAGTTTTACCACCCCCACCCCTCCACATGGAAGACACATCAGCAAACTGTGTGAGGCAGTGGACACAAGTTGCAACAAGGGAAATTCCAGTTGAATAAAGGAAAAAAATTATAACTGTAAGAGTGGTTAAGTCCAGAGAACTCTCCTTCTCTGAGATATTCAAATGTTGACCAAACAAAGCCCTGAGCAACCTGAAATAAATTTGAAGCTGACCCTGTTTTGAGCAGGGAGGTGAACTAGATGAGCTACAAAGACTCCTTCCAACTTGATTCTGTGATTCTATGGTAATAGAAAAGAAAATTTTTCTTTTCTCCTTTGTGAAAATTCCTGCTAGACTTGCATTTAAAGTCAGGTGACAAAAATAGTTTTGACTGTTGTGTTGGTATTATTCTAGAACCCAGTTTCAGAATAACAGTTATTTTTCTGTTATTTAAAGAAAGGTAGTATTGAGCACATAATCAAGTAAGCCTAAAATCCAGTGTTTGTTTTCAGGAATCTGTTTCCACAGTTGAAATAGATTTCCAAAATACATTCAGTTAGGTTCCTAAGTTAAAATTCTCAGCTCTACACAGCTAATGATAAAGCCCTAAGACAACAGAGGATACATATAGAAAAAGTGACCCAATATATCTTCATTCTTATGTCAGAACTGAAAAATCTATGCCAACACTCCAAAAATAGTAGAGTTAAAAACACATTCCACTATCAAACAAAGTAACCAGGCTGTTGCACCCAAGTAATTTTTTTAATTATTGGTTTCATTTACCAGTCATTTTCACAATTCTATTGATTTAATTATATTTGTTTATTGCAGAACTTTTAAGCATGAATATAGCTTATTCTTAAAAAGAAAAAAAGAAAGAATATAAGGACTTCAGAAGGCCTTAATGGTTAGGTGTAGACAGTGACACCTTTAACTAGTTTGAGTACTAATCTATCCTTTCAGGTGTGGGGGTGGGTGGGTGAGTGGTGAGAGACATGAGTAGTTATGGCAATATGTACCTGTAAGTGCATCTTTCCTGGTAAGACAAATATCCTACTATAAGAAATATTTAAGAGATGAGCAAGTGAACTTGAGTAGGATAAACATTTCATAGACATCATCACATACTTCACAAATATGTGTCCATGCTTGCTCCCTTAGTTTCTAGCCTGGCTTGCTGGCATGTGCTCAATTGTTGCATGAATGAGTGTCTGACCAGCCTGTATTTCTGACACAATCACACCATCAGCACAGTAATTATTTTGTGAGCTTCCTTATTTTTGTTTCTTTCTCAATGCCTGAATAGAAAATGCCAACTCACATACAAATACTTTGGTGATTGTCTCAGGTGTGTTAGTTCAGGACAATTTTTAAAGATACCTCTCATCCAGAAGTTGTTTGTCTGGCAGATATGTTTGTTCTGAAGTTAGGGGATGGTGAAGGGAAAAAGCCTCCTTGCTTCAAGGACTCCTGTTTTGACTGCTGCTCTAGATGTGTTTTATGATCATCTGAGCTTGCTATCATTGATACCAAGTGCCCTACACAGCAGCCTAGTTTCTGGTGACTGACATGTTTTCCTTTTTCCAGTTATCGAGCTAAATTAATTGGTTTCTGGTTGGTCACAAATACCAGAATCATCCATGCTGCTGTTTTTGTTGGGTGAGTTACAGAACAATAACGATTGTTTTCACTGACTTTCCTCAGAAAAAAACTGTGTTTTGTGAGCCACCATGAGCCATGAGAAAAAACCTGTCCTCTAATGCCTTTCTGTTTCATTTTTAGAGTTTTATTGACCCTGTTTCCGTTTTAGAGTTTTATTGTCCACTGCTACCCTGTTTTACCATCTCCTCCTCCTCTCTCTCTCTCCTCCACACAGACACATGCACCAGCAAAGAGCCCTCTGACCACCAGCATCCTGAACATACCCTGCATGCTCAGAGCTGGGGAGAAGGCCCTGATGTCCTGCTGGGACACTCTGCTGGTTCAGAGCACTGTCCCCCCCTTCCTTTGAGCTCTTCCATGTCAACAAAATGGTTTTGAGGAGTTTTTGGTTATTCTTTTTAATTGCCTGAGACAGCTCTCTGATTTTTTTTTAATTATGGCATTTTGAATTGAAAGTGAATTTCACTCAAGGATTTTGGCAAAATTCAGATTTCACAGTAAATTCAGAGGCAGTAGAAATGTCCCAAATCAACCAAACTGTAGAAGGATCCCAGAAGATACACATTGCTTTTGCTGCAATCCATTTCAGTTCTTCTTCTGTATCACTGAAATGAGTTTGTGTTTAGCTACATGCAGCCAGTTCCTTCAAAAAAGAGTCTTGGGTGGTTGTATTATCAAACAAGAAAAAAAAATTGGCAGAAACTTGCATTCTTAACACAGCCAAATATTTTGTACCCAAAGTACTGTCCTCCTTCAAAACACTTACACATAGCATAACAAAATTACAGATTCCAAGACCCTTTTCATTTCTGTTTTAATTTAATTTAGAGTTTGCATGCCTAATAGTATTTTTAATACGCATTTCTGGAATTTGTGGTTTGAACTTCAGTCTTCTGAAAAATAGTAAGTTTTATATAGGCACCATGTGTTTGGATCTAGGTTTATTTTGACTGAAGGAACTGATTTGTCAAGACATTTTCTCTTTAGCATTACCCTGAAAGCTCATGTTTTCTGATTTTTATACTGGGTGTCTTTTCAGTGTGCCCAATGTTCCGCATGCATGTTTATTATGAGTTTGTTTTTGCTAGGAAAGATATTAAGAACCATAGAATCCCAGAATCACAGAATATTCTGAGCTGTATTATCAAGTCCAGCTCCTGGCCCTGCACAACACCGTTCCCAAGTATCAACCATGTGCCCAAGGATATTATCCAGGCAGGTGTGGTGGTGTGACCACTTTTCTGGCAAGCCTGTTCCAGTGCCCTGGAACTGTAGTATATATAATATCAGCAAAGTCAGGGTGAGTAAGAGAATAAATACTCAGTGTGCAAATACTCAGCTCACTGATACATCTGTACTAGTTTCAAATGCTCAGGAATTCAAGAGCTCCTTGCCTGGAGAGCTGCATTGAACAGGGAGCCCCATGTAGTCAAAGCCAGCTAGCCTGGAGAGAGAACATGGCATCTTCCTGTGCTGGCTTCAAAAGGAAGAGTCCTTGCTGAAGGTTACCAGGCAGAAAGCCTGACAGACCTGCAGGATGAAAAAGTGACAAAATACTAAATATAGGAAAGCCACAATAAGGAAAAGAGAAAGAGCTGTACCCCCAGGATCTGGAGGCACAAGGATCAAAGCAAGCTGCTGTGATGGGGAAAGCAAAGGAATCCTGCTCTGCCCAAACATGGGTTGACACCAATTTCATTCTGTCGAGTGAAAGCTGTTAAAAGCCTACGCTCATGCAAGGAAAGGAGGCAGAGCATCTAAAAAGGAATTAAACTCATTTGTCACTTTTCAGAGCCAAACATTTGGGGTGTTTGATGCTCCAGGGTGATGTGACAAGAGCAATGGCATGGGCTCTGTTGACATCCCTCCCAAAGACTGGATCAAGGTAGTGTCAAGGGAGTGTGTTTTCTCAAGAAGGAAACTGTTTGCTAGGAAACAACAAAGTCATCAAACTTCTAGAAGTGGCTAAGAGGAAACTGATGTAAAGCATTGCCTTCATGTTTAAGATTAAAATGCAGTTTTACAAGGTCTTACCTGAAGTGGGAGATTTGTGCCATTTTAAAGATAATTAAGGAAAAATGAAACAAGTATTTTCTTGGAGCTAAAGGTTCTCTCTATTAGCTACAAGGTAGTCATAGAAGCATTGAAGACTCTGAATTGAAACAAGCTGTAAACTGATTTTATACTATAATGTACCTTATTTATTTTTATTGGATGAATTGTAAAAGATTATTCACTGCACCGATGAAAACACATTGCATAAAATTCCTTTCCATGTTGACCTCAGGCAGGGATTCTAGCATGTTTAGGCTGGACTCCTTGCTTCTACTGGGTAGTAATTTACCCCTCATTCCCTAAAGTCTCCTATGTATGTGTATCCAAAGTAAACATCCACCCAAGTACTCTCCTCCCTCTCTGGGAAAGGGAGGAAACCAATGAAGAAGGAATGGAGGGAGAAACCCTGAGACTTCAGGAGAAACTCCCATAGGTTTCAGGGGATTCCGTGGAGACTTTATTTCCCTGGAAACAGTTAATTAATTCTAACGGGGCATCATCCCCATTGATTTCCCTCTCAGCTGCTACAGCATTCCATGAATATTTCTTTCCGAGCTTCCTCTTTGGTCTTCCTCTAGCCACTTAGGGAGCTGATCACTGATAGTCCATAGGTTTGGACATGGATGAAGCGAGTACAAATAATGCTTTTCTTCATGTTACAGGTGAATCGCCCTCACCCTGGTGATCATCCTCTTCTGATCATCTTTATGGTTGGAGGAGTGTCAGTCTCCGAGGTCAAAATGGTGAAGGATTTGGTAGCAACACGCAAACCTGGTACCCAGGTACAAACAGCTCTAAGCACACAGTTCCTGTACAAATAAAAACTAAGAAAATTCATCAAATATTGTTCCCTATAGGACTGGTACCAAACCTACAGAAAGCCACAGCCGTATGGGCAGGAATGATACTAGGATTTTGCTGTGAAACATCTGTAGGCAACAAGTATTCAGGCACCAAGGGTCTGTTTTTTCACATTATAGTCAGCAACAAAAGTTCAAACTCAGGTTGGAGAGTTCAGAACAGAGAAGCATTAATTTGAAGTAGCTTCCATGATGTCTCAAAAGATTAGTTTCTTTGTATTCTTTATAAACAGAAACATTTGCTGTCCAGAAAGGTATGGAGTCCTTGGTCGTCCATCTGTGGGACATAATGCAGGGATACTCAGGAGTCTGGCTACCACCTGATGACTTACCAGTGGTAATCCTGCAGGCATGCCAATTAGCAGTGGTGAGGAGCAAAATAAATTAACCTGGATACAGCTGTACTCTTCCTGTGTCTGGCCAGGTGTCTGTGATAGATAGCTGACCACCAGACCTTAAGTAGCCTGAAGCAGTTATGTGGAGAAAGCCCCAAGTCTCTGCATCCCTTGACTGGGCTGTTGGAGTCCTGGAAGGAGGATGTTCCCACAGTGAAGCTTCAGTAATGTCCATGTGGCTGATGTTTGCCTCATCCACTCTCTGGCAGCAGAACTTGACTACAGTAACTGTCACCTGAATGGAGGAGGGAGAGGAGGAGGATGGGTGAGCTCTGAGATGTTAAAAATCATGATTAATTGTGGAGGACGAATCAGGTGTCTGTTGAGTACTGCAGATACATAGAGTAATAGAAAAACTCTTAAGTGCTGTGTAACCAGCTGCATCATAAACATAACTCTGTTTTCCAGGGTGGCTTGTAAACATCTTGTTTTCAAGCCCTATGGAAGGTGGTTTTGATTAGTGAGAAATCATTTGCAAAATGGAGCCAACCAAAGGCAAAGTAGCCCCTCAGTTTGTCGTGTGTTTCCATGTTTCAGTTGTCTTTGCAGGGCAGACTCAAGCAGCATTTTGTAAGATGGAGTACCATTTTAGCGGGTTTTTTTTAATCTGATAACATGTTTCTTCCCCATTAGTCTACTGCTAATCTCCTCAAAATAGCAAATTATATTTTCCTTCTTGGAGAGGAATTGAGTTGTGACACACCGATGGACAAGTTAATCCACACACAAAATGTATTAAGATACCCTGAAAGATAAAGAGAGGGTTAACATCTGAGTTGGTTGAGAACTATGCAGGGAGATTTTCAACTAGATTTCTAGAGGGACTTAGGGCTTGACAGTGGTGACATGGGATCTGGTGTTGCTTTGCTTTGGCTTAACCCTGGCAGCAGGTCACCCTCTGAGGCAGATTCCTAAAGCATTTTAAGCTTTTACTGCATCTTGCCCTTTATCCAAATGTGCTGTGTTAGAGGTGAAAGAACTTTGGGGGAGAGGTGGGAGGAGGAAGATAAAGAAGAAACTAAGCAGTTGTGCAAATCTCTCACCAAAAAAAAGTTTGTAAGTTTGTTGGCTTTACCTGGATTTCTGCACTATAGCTGTGAATATGCACCACCTGTTTAGGATTATTCTCTTTTCAAAAAGCCAGGCATTTATCTAACTCAAGCCAGGGCTTAACAGAGCCTTTTTGTGCTGTTCAGGCAGTCAGGTTAAGGCTTCAGGAAACACTTGCCTTCCAAGTCCATTCCAGTCAAACAAAGCACTAACATTTATACTAATTACTGGCTCTTGGAAAAATGAGAAATGTGTAAGTACAAAAACTGAGTAAAGTCATTGAAGAAAAACTGACAGGGTGCACTGATTACTTCAGCAACTGTTTGGAGTTGAGGCAAATTACATTTAAATGTGGAATAAGAGACACGTGTTTCCATCCACAGAACTGCTCTGCATCTGAATCTGAATATCAATTTTATTTCTCATGGAGAAGCACAAAGAAATACAGTGTTTCCTATGCACCATTTGGTTTTGGATGGTGGTAAATAGCTCCCCATAACTAGTGAGAAGTATCCTATTTTCGGAGGAAGAAATTACTTCTCTTTTTCTGCTTTAATCAGGAGAGTAATAAAGGGGAAAGAGCCTGAGAGAATGTTTCTCCCTCCCTTCTCCCTACATCTATGTGGTCATGGCTGAGGCCGGCAGACTGATAAACTTTCAGATGCACCTTTAGATGTTAGCTGCATCCTTCCCTGTCTTCAGCTGTGCTGGGGGGAAACTTCCCACTGGAGTTCAGTGGGTCAGATGGGGGCTGCTGGCTCTTCCACCTTGGCTGCCACTAGGAGGGGATAGCCCTTCAGGTGAAGCACGAAAGACAGGCATGGAGTACAGAACAAGGAGAAGGACTGTCCTGAAGAGAGCTGCCTGGAGAAGAGATGGACATTACTTATCTGGGCAATTCTCCTCTGTAAAAATGAAAGAACAAACATTCACATTTATCCCCCTCAACAAGCCCTTGGAGATACTGGAGGGAAAGAAGTCCTGCTGTATTCAAGCATCTTTTCTGAAACATTAAAGTTGCAGATCTCATTTTTCTCTCTGGGCTTGCTATCTGTTGCACAAATCCCCTGAGGATTCAGTGGTAGGACTCCAAGAAGAAATTGCTTTTATCTGTCAGTGGCTATTGTTGATGTTTGGCTTGTACACTAAAAAACTTTAGTAACATGTCCCTTCGTGTTTTTCAGAGTTAAGCTGCGTGATAACAGGATGAGCACATACTGTACTATAGTCTGATTCTCATGTAACATAAGTAAGACAGTGTCAGCCTTTGGCATCTACAAGTTACAGAGACTTTTTCAGGCTTATGAAGGAAGAGACAATCAATGTCAGTTTGTTGCAGATTATGTGGGAGGACAAGGGAAGAGGAGAAGTGAGAGGGAGGCTATCACCAATACAGAAGGAATCTTTTCAGTATCTGAAGTGAAAAGATGAAAGAAAGAACAACGAAAAAATGTTGAAATGAGCATTACCACATACTTAAGCTACATGATGGACAGCACAAGGCATTTGATAGCTGCTGCAGTAGATGGACACACTTACTTTGTTGTTGATGTTTGTGCTTCCTCTCCTTGGTTTTGTGCTGAAGAAGCAAATTCATTTTCAAGTGAGCTAGTATGATTAAATCTGCCCCCAGATCCCTGCCTGCAATCCTGACCGTACGGACACTGCTACACTTGGGGCTCAGTAAGAGCAGTGTCCT
The DNA here is from genome assembly GCA_013400575.1 of Peucedramus taeniatus. NCBI lineage: Eukaryota > Metazoa > Chordata > Aves > Passeriformes > Fringillidae > Peucedramus > Peucedramus taeniatus. The sequence continues at coordinate 135,478 of WBNO01028455.1, forward strand.
ATGATTTTGACCCTGGATTAGCTCCTCACAGTATGAGTGTACACACTCGCTCCTGGATGATAGCTTTGCCCTGCAGAGAAACCTTCACACCACATAATTATATACTGGTTTTCTCTTAGGAAAAACAGATACCTTCACCTAGCAGGATGGGTATCATGGTTGTAGTGAGTGATGGTTTCATTCATCAGACCTGCCTGGGATTAAAAACTGGGAGAAACCAAAGTGATAACATCTGACAGTACTCAAAGTTGAGCCTGATGTGGAGAACAGCCTGTGCTTGGTCTGAAAAGATGGTTTGGAACCGGGAGTCTGGCTTCCTGCAGCAGGCACTTCTGTGGTGCTCACCTTACCCTCAACTGAGAGGAAACAGGCACCACTCAAATGTGTGAGTGATGATGGGAGAGGAAACCACGGCTTCATCAGCTGGTGCCTCACAGTAAACACACTGGCAGTCACAATAAATCGCCAGGTAAAATGTGGGTAGAAATGTGTCAAAGCACACATTCATCAAGCGTACAATGCTAGCAGTCATTATGCTCCTTAAAGCCATTTAACTGCAGTTATTAGCGAGCAGACAGTTTCTCTGGACAAGGTGTATTGCTCTATCAGTAAACACCAGAAGCAGACAGCCTGCCTAGAGTTGGGTAAAGCAAACAGTTACTGTCTATGGCTGATTAGTACTGTCTTAATCCCTTTCCGTTTGACTTGTTGCTTCTTGTTCCCCTTCTTTCAGGTAATTGTGCTCTCCTCTGTACTCCTGACACCACACAGTGCTGTTGAGTTGTTGTTTGCCTCAGACCGTCTCCAGCCTGACACTCGTATCTGATGGGGTAGGTTGTGGAGAAGATCAGTGAGTGCCTTGCCTGGAAACATCAAATCCCTGCTCTGTCACTCCTCTCAATAGCCCTCCAAAAACTGATGTGTCAACTGCTGCAATTACAGCTCCAGGTGGAACAGCTGGGTATCTGGCTGCAAGGGAACATCTGCAGCTCATGGGCAGCTCTTCAAAATGGTCCAGTTGTCCAACAACAAATCTCCCTCCTTGATGATAGCACTGTGCAGTGCTGAATCACTCCCAGCCTCACTCAGCATGGTGAGGGAGATTGTAATAATTCCCTGGAAAAGGATCAGCTGAGAACCAGGTGATGCACAATTTGCACTCCCCAAGCAGTACCTTTTTCCTGATGGTTTTGCTGGTCTTGCAGCTGGTGGGAAATGCTGCTGAGGGAGTGAGAGGCTATCAAAATCCACCCTCTGTCATGCTACCTTGCAAAACGTGTGCCTTATACAATGTTAACAGCCTCTATTCTTACTTTGTCCCTCACTCCAGAGAGATCATGGAACATAGCCCTGATTTAGCTGGCACAGCAGCTCCCAGCCTGGCGATGCTCTTTCAGCAGGACTGTCAGAGGCAGGGAAGCAGAGCCAGACTCAAGGGCTGGGTTACATGGCTGCTTCTCTCTCAGCTTTCTGTTTCCTGCTCTAGTTTCTCCACCCACAGTCCCAGAAGAAAAGACAGTTTCTGATGGCACACATCTCTGTAGATTTACGCAGGAAACCATATGGGCTGTGATGGTTTGATGATAACCCCAAAAGAATCCTCCCCTCAAATGCATTTAAAAAAAGAAAAAAAAAAAAAAAAAAGGCATGATCCCATTTTCAAGAGGCCACAGATTCTTTCTATTGCCAGATTTCTGAACAGCATGATTAGAAAACAGCTTTTATTTTTAATTTATGATCATGAAATAGCTGCATTCAAATTCTGTTATGTAATTTTTCTTTATAAAATTTTGCTACAATCTGTGATGAAAGAGCAGCAGCCAATAGAGATTTTAATTCCATATAGCACCAAGATTTCCAAATTGCAACGTAAAATGGTGGAGCTCTAAAGCTGCATCCTCTTGCTTCATCCAAGTAATGCTACAACTACAGCTTACACTGAGATAAGAATGTGAAATTAAGTGACATTCACTCTATCATAGCATTCGTTATTATGCCAAAGGAGTAGATTAAATGGGAAGTAGTTTTTTAAATTTTGTTCACTAGCTAGGTTTAGTTCTCCTAAATGTTTATAATGGTCTTCAGGAAAGGGTGCATTTTGGTTTAAGTTCAGTTTTGAGTGGCTGGAAGGAAACAATGGACTGATTATAAAGCATAGACAATGTCGTCTCTATGGAAGAGAAATTTATGACTATAGAATGGAACTTTGTGCTATAAAAAATGAGAAATGCTATGAGATTGCAATATTAAAAGCTCAAGGAATAGTTTGAATAGAGCAACTGGAAAGCAAGTAGCTGGTCTGTTTTTTTCTGTCATTCTGTACTGTTCAATCTTTCTTAGAATATGGTTGTTTCTTGAATTCTGTAACCAATAAAGCAATGTTCTCACAAAGCCAAGCCTGATCTGTCTTCTCCTTTTCTCCTAGTATGCAGAGCTACACATGCCAGAACTGCATATTCCTGCAATCCCTTTTGCTTTTGCATTATTTAATTACCCCTAGGAATCTAGACCGTCTGTCTTGGTCCTAGAACATTTCTTAAACTCTGCTCATAGCAGAAAGGCTTGCCTGTGTTCAGTGGCCATTGCTGACTCAGGTACTCACACCTCTGAGATGCTGCTGCTTTCCTGAGCTGATGGAGGCTGCTGCTTGTGGTCTTCACTCTCTCACCTCTCTTTCATTGAATGCCCTCAGGCCTCTGACTTGGCCATCTGAAGACCTACTGTGTTGAGCAGGCAGGGGCTGAGTCTGAGCTGACACCAGTGATCTTGCACTTCCTCTGGGTCAAGTAGCTCCTTTGACTGAGACAGACACTAGCTTTCCAGGCCCACACACTCTTTGGAGGAATCCTCTCAGCCTGTGGGGCCACAGCTGTGGTAATTGATGCTGGAACTCAGCCACCATCTCATACTTAAGTACTTATAGACCAAAAGTACAGTGGAGTCTTTCCAGTGGCCCCAGTGCAATAGTAAGCTTATTTGTAGGAAATAGCTGTAGCAGCTACCTGGACCCTGTGCTTGGGGAAAAGGTCAAGGGATGAGGGATCTCCTGCCAGTTCCACGTGAGTAGAAACAGCACAGAAGAAAGTTGCATGGGCAAGACCATATCAAAGAGTATCTGAGTCCTCTGCCTGCAATACCAAGCAATACTCAAAAGGAGAGAAGAAGAGAAAACATAAAGCTACCCTTGGGAAATTGATTTACTTCTCTATTAATAAGCTAAGCACTAGTTGGTATAAGCTCAGAGTGGAAGGAGAAGCTCAGTTTTGTTTGCAACTCCAGTCCTAAGTCACTTTGGCTAGTAACTCATGATCCAAAAGATTATCATCAGCAGGATCCTCTCAAGAGTTTCCCTGCATCCCTTACTGCAGCTGTGTGGCAACAAGGTGAGTCTGTACGGCCATCAGCCTAGTACCAGCACAAACATCCTCCCAGGCAGGCTTTTAGTAAAGCTACTTTAAACATGAAAAAAGTAGTTGAAGACTTGCAATTAAGTTCTTCATGGTGATATAGCTCAAAATATAAATTTTTTTAAGGAAAGTGGCAGTCACATAGAATTCATGTTCTTCCAGGTTTTGACCTACCTCACACCACTTCTTTCTCACTAAATACCAAAGTATTTTTGACAAGTAGAAATGAAGAACCCCATTTTCATTTGAAAGGTCTTTGCCTTATACATTTCCTTTCCTACAAGAATTTCTTAAAAGGAAGTTGTAAAGCACTTGTGAGAGCAAAACCCCTGCGGTTTATGCTAATAAAGCAACAGCATAGGCAGGAAAGGACACCTTGCTGTTTCTGCAGTGTATGTTAACTACCTTAACAAAGCTATTGCTTTGTATCAACAATTCACTGGTTGTTACTCCTTGTTTCTCACCCCCAAAGAACACACAAGGAAACGCACAATTCAAAAATTTAATGTTGTACCAGGCAGTAAGAATGAAAAGTCCACTCCCTAGGAGGAGTAACTGTACACAAAATAAATAAGTTACAGTTTAAACAAAAGCACAACTGGCTTTTTAAAGTGCATGTGTATAAGGCCCTTAGGCTCTGAACTCCATTGGCTCAATATTAAAAAATTAAGTATTTATATAAATCTGCCATGTGTTTAAGAACGAAGAGGGTCTGGCTCAGCTCAGAACAAGCCATCAGCTTCATTGCCTGGAGCCAGCTATGCTTCACACCTTTTGTTCTTATTGTGCCTGCTGCACACAGGAGAGAGAAAAGGATGTCTTAGAATGGCATCTGTATTAGACTATCACTCCACACACATTCCTCAGAAGCTCCATGCTAGATCATTCAGTCTGGAAAGTATTTTTTTAGGACAGTAAAAGAGTTGTTTGTAATTAGATATGTTTACACCCTGTGGATAACAGCTTTGCATACAAAGAGTAAGGTCAAGTTGTCAGCAATAACATGGCTAGTAAAAAATAAAGGACCATTGTTTACAGTCTTGGTGCTCAGTTCTGTCCACTTATTTTACACTTATTTTTACAGAACCATTTGATGTTTGCTTATTTGTTTTGAAATACACAAAAAAACCCAGTTCTACTGTGCAATAAAATTAAACAGTTGCATCATGCTGTCCTTCATCCATGTGAGAACAAAACTCAAGCGGTTACTTCTGAACAGGGACCTGCAGTTCAGGGCATTTCCCTGCTCAAGTTGAGTTACAGCAAAAAGGTTGTTTCTGCACAAATGAAAGCCAAATCTGTCCAACTGGGAAAAAGGCAAATTGTTTCATTTACTGAAAAGTTCCCTCTCCAAATGAAAATATCTGTTCAGCAAGTTGCATCCTAGAACTTTTTGAGGAGGTTTTAGGGTTTTTTTTTTTCCTTTTCTAACCTGATATTGTTCCTTTTTTAAGCAACTGCTTAAAGACTTCTACCATGCAGAAGGCTACTCAAACCATCCTCCTTTCACAATACCTTGGATTCTACATGTGCCAGTGTTAAAACCCCAGGTTTCAATCTCAAGCTAAACGTTGGGTAGACCAAGGGCTGTGCTGTCAGACAGAAGTGACAGTCCTCACTTTGGCAGACAAAGCTTGCTTAAACCTCCTCTTCAAATCCTGCATGTTGGGTGATTTTGGCCGTGGAATAAGAGAGGTTCTCCTCCTCTCAGGGGTGCTGGTTATTTGCTGTTTATTGACTTCTTTACAGAGGAGATGGAAGGCATTGAAGACGTTGTTATAATTTTCACTGACAGATACTTCATAGAAAGTACAGCCCAGCATATTGGCCAGCTGAAGTCCCTGCTGAGGCTCCACCTCTTTGATATGCAAGAGATCAGCTTTGTTTGCCACGATGACGACAGGGACCATGTTCCCTGGATGCAGCTGTCGAACATGATGGTAAAGGTGACTGAGGAGTTCAAAGCTCTTGTAGTCAGTGATGGAGAAGACAATCACCAGGGCATCTGCCCAGCGAATGCATCTGTTCAGCTGCTCATTACAATCCAGACTGTGTTCATGGATCTGAAAAATGAATGGTCTCAAATTAGATAGCTGAAGTCACAGAAGATTAAAGGAACCTGTCTTCAAGACTCTGTAAAGCCAAATAGCATTTTACAGCTTCAGGCATATATTTGGATTTCACATGGTAAGTATGAACTTAATCTGAGCATAGCGAATAAATGCAGATGTTGATTCAGCTGCAAAAAGCTGGAATTTAACACTGGAGTTTGCTATACTCAAATGGAAAATTGACCTGAGTAGTTCTGCATGCAGAGAAAGACTTTGTAGTTCCACAGAATGGGAAATTAACTGGCTAGACAGTAAGTCTGGGGAAGCAAAGATATGAGCTGGAAGCATTTAGACCTGGAGTGTTGCCCAGTTCAAAAAGGCAACAGTCCAGCATTACTCAGGTCTATACATTCAAAACTTCAACTTGTGACACACTAATGAGCACAGCCACAATGTAGCAGACTTCACTTTATCATACACATTTATGAAGCTTGTTGGGCAGTGGTCATGACATTTATTTTCTCATATACTATATTTCACATATACCAGTTTGAACTGTTTCTGGGTTTGTGCCTAACATTCCCAATAGACAGGAATGAGGCACTTCAGTAATTCAGCCACTCAAAAGTAATGGGCCTCCACTGAACAAATGATTCATTGAAACAGTCTCTCAACACAGCTGGCTTGACTGGTTAAAACACAAGTTACCACCTCTCCCACAAAGAACACCAAACTCTGAAACCCACAGCAAAATATTTTACAGAAGGACCACAACAAGATGCTGCACAGAGGGATGCACACACACAAACATTTAGAGCTACTCTGGTAGCATGGTTGCATCTAGCTCACCTGAACTCCTGGAGTATCTTGCACTTGGATGGCCAACATCTCTCCATCTACCTGGATGTGCCTGCTGTAGAGATTACCTGACAAGAACACCAACAGGTTCACAATAGTCACCACTCTACAGACAAATGTTGCTTCTGCTGCCCATTAGTTGTGTAGGGAAAGTCATATTGCCACTCAGGAAGCAAGAAACCAGTTTTATAAGCTTTTTGGGTGTTAACGAGATTTATGATATTACTAGAAACCTAGGATTAAATAATGAATTGACGTGTATTGAAGCTGGGCATTAAATGGTAGGCAACTTGGAACATCATCACTCTTAAAGACTGTCTTATCTTGAATGATAAAGGTAAGAGTGCAAAATAACCAGCTTTCATTACATAGAAAAGCAATTTTCTTGTAATTTAGTATTTCCACAATTTAGTGAAGCTCCCCTTTAAAAGTTTTCTTCCGAATTTGTCCTAAACCGAGACAAATACATTTTCTGGCTCCCTGTTGGCTGGCCTGTAAGATTTTCTGGGTTGGTTGTTGTTTTTTTCACTCATTTGGCTGTTTCAAGTAACTTCCTCAACAGAAGGCTGTACATTTTACACCGGCATCAGTTCAGACTCTGCACCGTGCTCACTGAGTGAGGTAACATCACCTCTCCATTTTCCCCTTTAAACGGGCCCTGCCTAGCCCACGTAGCTGCTGGCACTCAGTTTGCAGAGAACAATACAACAGTGGGCTTACAGAACGTTTTCTGGTTTTAGCTAAAAGACTCCTTCAAAAAAGGGGTACTTCCACCACATAAAGCGAATTCTATCAGAGACCTGCAGTACAACCCATCTCTAGCGCTGCCGCGACCGCAAGCCGCGTGTGGCTGTGTCTGGCGTGCCCCTCTCCGAGGGCTGCGAGCAGACCGGGGAGGGGAGCGGCTCTCAGGGCGCCAGCAGCCGCGGAGCCCTGGGGATTCGGGCCGCCGGCAGCACCTGCCGAGAGCCCCGCAGTGCCGGGGAGAGCGAGCTCTTCCCTCCCCACCTGTGCCTGGCTCAGCGCTGGGGTTTGCGCACCGCCTCTCTCTCAGGGCTTGCACCCCGCGCCCCCCAGCCCAGGCACCCTCAGGGGAGGCACCCACCGGCCCGGGGCCGCGCTGCCCCCGCCCCGCGGCGTCCCCTGCCCGACCTCCATCCCGGCGGGAACAAAGCCGCGCCGCCGCCCGCCTACCTGCGTTCCGCTCGTAGTCGCCGATGAACCGCCGGGTGAGGAACCGCACCACGAGCGCTGCGGGCAGGCACAGACAGGCACCATTAGCCGCGCTCCG